>JBCFYV010009882.1:70735616-71335616 GCA_039000515.1 Timema cristinae | reverse complement strand
ATCGAAATCTAAAGTTATAAAGTAAAAAAATCTCATTAAAATAATATAACTTTTTTATTACGTAATCTGATAGTTAACCATTGATCCATGCCGAAAGGTTGGATTGTGCAAGGTGGCATGTCCTTTACTAAAGCAATTATCTCTTCAGACTATTGTGTGTTTTATTTCTATTGAAAACCTAAGTTTTATAGATAAGATAAGACTCAAACAAACAATATAGTTTGTGCTGTGACTTCCCTTTCCGGTTCCGGCAACAACTCCTGTGCGTGGCTGGATGATTAGTGTCCAATGGTCGATGAAGCGCGTGGCGAGCGTACCTACATCGTTGCCGGAATAATGGTCATTGTTATGGTGGTTGAATAAACCCCGTGAGCATTATGCTCAGCTACAAGCAATCCTTTTCAATTCATCACAGATTCATTCACTTTTGTGGTGAACCATTACAGTAATTTAGAATTCACTTTTAGTAAGATTTTAAACGAATTAAAACAAGATTAAATCGATAAAAACATTGATTACACTACAAGATTATTTTGATAACTTAATGTTGACTATTTATTAATGAAAAAGAAATGTTTGATTAAATATTGGCTAAATACTTAAATAATTAATATTTTGCAAATAATTATCAAACCATTGATTTCCATCATCATTTAATTGCATATTAAAGCTTAAATACACAAATACTCGTATAGATACATCCCACAACTTCTTTTAAAAGATTAAAATATTCTTACTACCATAAAGATTATAAACAAATTCTTCAGCATAGGAAACTCTAGTTAAATTGAATGGTAGTATGGTTTTAGCAAAACATGGACTATATAGAATTTCGTATTCTACAACTAGAAATAAAGTTTACATTCTTTATCTGACTTTTACCAGTAGGCATAGAAATGTTTTATCCAACTGCACCCATTCGGCTCTTTATTCAATTCAGATAGTTAATTAGCAGATTGAAAAGATTTATCGATTGTTACTATTTTGCATCATACGTAAACAATAAGTATTAATTGTTGCAAAATAACTATATATAATGTAAATGAAAACTAGTGGATTGAACATTTATGTGTAGATATATAGTGTTTGTTGATTAGATATAACATTATTTAAATTTATTTTTATGCCAGGTAAAATTCTTTTAAAACCTGATTGATTCAACATATATAATAAAAAAAAACACTTGTTGACATTGGCTTATCGTTTGTCGTATTTATTAAAAACATATTTTACTATATTTGATCAGTATATTTAGTGCCAGTTTATTGTGAACTACAACTATCTTATTTAAAGGTCGCCCTCTTTCGAACCCAAATATTGATTGAAAGTCACTCAAATTTGGCACTGTATAAATATTTTTTATTTTATTTATTAATTACAAATTTCAAGATTCAAAATATTCCAATATTGCTTTATTTTGCATTAATGTATAATTTATCTTTGAATTATTAATTAAACATACTAAGAATTTAAATACAATAGTTACAATATGTTTTTACATCCGCCACTGTGGCAAAATTATTTTCCAGTTTTCAAATAATGGGTTTACTATAAAAAAACAAATTTAGGTTTTTTTAGCACCTCGTTTTAGTACCCGTTCGGTTTATACGCTTTTGTACTAATTACACTAATGTGCTAGGGATTAGAAAGGTTGGATTTAGAAGACGTGCACCCGCAACCGTGGAGTGAGAGTGGAAAACCATTAAGGAAAAACCATCCTCAATGTATCCAACTTGGATTGAGCCCCGATCTCCCCGTCATCATCAGTCTAGTAAATTTCGAGATTAGTGTCTTAGACCATGAAGTCATATAAATTGTTAGCTTTGGTATTGAGACCAACATTGTGGAATTAGTAAGCCCGATTGAACCCGGCTGAGATTAGAACTTCGTGATGTCTGGTCAGAGCCAAACAAACTTATTCACATAGCACTTTCAGCATCCGCAATAGTTATCACGTGGCCAATGACGTTATCTCGCATTGTACTGAGTTTATTGTAATTTTTAGGTTAAGGTTGGAATATCAATGAGAGCACTGAGTGGGGGGATCTCCCACAGTATGCAATTCATCACTGTGGTTCTCCTACAAAGTCTTATGTCCAATATTTCTGGTTTCCCGGTAACGAGGATGTAGGTGTTCACTTACCAGTTGGTTACATACAAGTTCTCACTTTACCTCTGTGATAATGTCTGTAATTATATTATCTAAATTATATTTTCCCCATACCTAGCCCATAATGTAAGCATGTGGATATCCAGAACTGTTAGTAATAATCTAACATTCAGATAATAAATCCATGTGTCAAGCATACGATTGGTAGTAAGTCATGTGATGGTTTTACAAGATACTTTTTAAATAATATCCATTGGCCTTATATCTCAGATGATTAAATGACTAATGAAATACTCTTAAATTTACAAGAGAAAAATTATTAGTAAAATTAATTTAAAACTGGAAGGAATATGTCACAATATTTATTTTGAAAAGCTAAGAAAAAAGTAATGTTATTATTTTAAAATAGATATATATTTTTTAATCAATTGAATTAGTTTGTTAGCAAACACGATAGTCATGTATATACTTAATTACTATAAGCTATTAGGAACTCGAAATTTCATGACTGCTCTTATAAAAGTAGTCACCAATCCCTAACTTGAACTAGTTATATCCAGTCCACCTTATTATTCCATTTCTATTTAAGGTTAATTCTAATGTTATCCTCCCATCTGCGTTTTGGTACTCCCAATGCTCTAATTCCATTTAGTTTGTCAGTCGATACCCTGAACAAGGTTCTTCTAGTATCTTTCATTCGCACTGCATGGCATGCTCACCGTAATTTACAAGACTTTATTATCCTAACAATGTTTTGTGGTTAGTAAAGGGTTTGCAACTCATCATTATATAACCTTCTCCACTCTCCATTAGCCTCATTCCTTTTTGGACAAATATCTGGATGATAATCTTGTTTTCGAGCACCCTACATTATTTTGGTCATGCAAGGTAAGAGATCACGTTTCACATCTATAAAGAGCAACTGATAAAATTATTGTTTTGTATTTCTGACTTCTAAAGTCCTTGAAATCAGGCGATGTGTCAACAACTTACTGACGATGTAATAGCATGGATTTACAGATTGTGTTATTTTCCTCTTTCCTATATAATATCGTGATTGCTATTTAAAATTGTTCATAAATATTTAAACTCCCTAACCCTATCAAGAGTTATTCTGCTTGATGTATATAGTCATGTTTATAAATATTTAAATATAATTTTATGTAATTTTAACAGAGTGTAAACATAAAACACATACTGTACTAAATAATGTAATTATTTAAAATCTTATTTAAAATGGTTTAGGTAAATTAGGATTTGTTATATCATAAACGCTACAAGGTAATATAGAAAGGATATTATATTTAATAGGATTTATGAATTCATAAAAAAAATAGAAAATATAAATAGTTCTAAGCCAATCACAAAATTTCAGGGTCTCCGTTTGGCCAGCTCGGCTCAATATGAAACTATTTCCAATTTGTAAATGCTGCACCACACAAGGTAATTATTTTAACCAATCAACTTTTAAACCCTATCAACATTATTCAGTGCACCTTCTTGGTGGAACTAGAAGAATATATATCGGGTGGGTAGAGTGGGTTGAATAGATTATTCTAATAGCAATACATAATATATTAGGAAGTAAACGTGAATATGTATATTATATTTGTTGCGATATTTCGTAGCGGGAAATCATTTATTCATAAACACCTTTAGTGACAACAACCTAAGAAATCTGTTTAAATTCTTCAAACCAAGATACCATATGTAAATAATCATCTCTTTCATTTATTGTCGCAAAGCATGAGTATAAATTTGCTTCTCCTTACCTCCACCCCCCAGCTATTGATGAGCTTCTAATGAAGGTACTATGTGCATACTGATTTTTACTTGTGTAAGATTAAGATCATTTACTCGAAAAGTTTTGGTCAGCCTTAAACACTCATCTTGCTCATACTTGTCCCAGGATATAGGTAATTATAGATATACTCTAGTATTCAACAATATTTAAATGTTTTTATCGAGTATGAGTAGGATAGTTTGATTTTTTCCTGCTATTTTGTAAATTCTGGGTCTCAACTAAATATTCAATTTATATAATATACTATTAGTTAACATAATTTTCTTAAACTCTAATTTAATCTCCTTATTTAAATTATTATTTTGAAATCCTTTTATCATGTTTAGATGTACAATTTCGTACTACGGTACCCATAAAAAGGCATGATTAATTTAATAAGTATAACTATCAATACCTGTTTTTTTACTCAATAGTGCTTATCCAAAGAAAGCATATTTTATGGAAAGGTATAAATAGAGTCGAGATGAGTTAACATTATAGAACATATACTGAGACATGATAGTTTGACCAAGATTGTTAAAGAAAAGACGTGGAAGAGAGAAATTCAAGTAAATTCCATCTTTTTTTTCTGTTATTTTATTGACATTATTTTTAAAATTGTATCTATAATTGCTTGGATAAGACTAGTGGATTTAAACATCTAACGTTCTTAAATGTCACTAATGTTGACTCTGAAACGCAATAAACATTTAAAAAAATTACTTACAATATTTACACAAATTTAAAAACACTAAATTTTGAAGTTTCCCTTAATACATGTCGTTATAGTTTAAATCCTACCTTGCTTAGTTCCACTATGGCTTAGCCTACAGGATAGGGCAACAGTGCAATACATCAAGGTAGCCTGCTATCTTTCAAGGTACTGCAATTTAATAAAAGATTACTAGGAAATTTAATTTAAAGTTTACTTTACTGTAAGAGTATTAGTCTGGACCCGCTTCGGTGTCCACGTGGTCTAACGCGTTACTCTTATAGTAGACTAGGCTGCCGATGATGGGGAGATCGGGGTTCAAATCTCAGTTTGGTGTACAAAAGATGGTTTTTACTAAATGGTTTCCCACTCTATTTCCACGCAAATACGGGTACACTTTCTCCAAATATAGCCTTCATAATCCCTAAACCCTTACTGTAAATAGTACAAAATCATATAACCCGAACGGTTAGTAAGACGCGGTACTAAAAAAAAAAGTATTATCCTGGAGAAGTAAACGGAATCAATAACGAGTGAAAACCATCCCATTTTCGCAAGGTCTGGAATCGAACTTCAGCTTTCCGACTAGGGGTCAAGCACGACGCTACGTTGTGCTAGCTTTGGTGTCTTTTGTTATTTTTGTCAAAAAGGGGAGTGTTTGTATGCGGCAACAACACCGCAGCACTCGTGGCAGTGAATACGTTATGCTCGGCTTGTAGCTAGGCCCGACGCGGAGCGGGACTTGTGGATAGAGTCGTATATCAAGATGTACCCCACGTAGACATGAAATAGATAGATATAAACAGAACATAATCATGAAGTTTGAGAACATATTCCATTTGATGACACTTTATGATAAAGTAATTAAATTAAAATAGAGATAGGAAGGTTTAATATTTCATTAATATATTAAGTCCCTAATATATATACAATTAATAGAAATAAACCATCTTGAATTAATTGTATCATTGCCCACTTCAGTGTTCGCATGGTCTAGTCTAAGGTGCTACTCTCACAGTAGACTAGACCACCGATGACGGGGAGACCGAGGTTGAAATCTCGGTCGGGTATACTGAGAGTGGTTATTCCAATATTGATTTCCCCTCTCTCTCTCCACGAAAATGTTGTAACACTTTCTCTAAATATAGTCTTCCTAACCCCTGAAGCTATTAGCGTAATTAGTACATAAGTGTGAGAACAGAACGGGTAGTAAGACGTGAAGCTAGAGACAACTGTAAGAATATTTAAAAAAAATATATTAAGTCCCTAATGTAACATAATATTTAATAGAACTGGACAATTCAGCGTTTTTTGAATTAATTATATTGTTTTATTTTTTCACAGCTTCTTATTGATTATCAGGGCTATAGACATTTTAACTTCGCTTACAACCCGATTAGCTTGCCGTATAGTCTAAGGCACAACTAACTCTCACAAGAGACTAAACTGACAAGGATGGAAAGTTAGGGGTTCAATCCCAGTCGGGTGTACTGAGGGTGGTTTTCCCTAAATGGTTTTCCACTATAACCCCAGACTAACGTGGGTACACTTCCTATAAATTGAACCTTCCTAATCATGACCCCATTGGTGTAATTAGTACATGAGCGTATAATTCGAATGGTTAGTAAGACGTGTTGCTAAAAGAAACTCCACTTCTGCAGTAGGGATGAGTAAGGTATGACCTTGAATTAAATAGAAAGAGTATGAAAAACAGTTTAAGAACAAACCCCCTTAATACAGCCCACTGGTATTAGAACCCCAATCGCCCCATAAACTTCAAACCAGACTAAATGAGCTTGGACATATAAGTATAGTTATTGTAAATTATTTATGTAAAATCAATAAGTATTATTAGTGCTTGTTTATGTGACTTTTGACAAGTGTTAAGTAATAATCCAGGATAAGTCGATAGTTACTTGGGATCAACGCAAGCAATATAGGTCTTGATATAGGGGAAACTACATCCCTGACACAGTGCATCTCAAAAGGCTAGGCCTATTTAAATACTGAATATAGAAGAATGATATTTTGGAAATATGAGGCTTATTAATTTCAGGATGTTGAAGCGGAGGAAAGGAAAGGTGGTAACAGGCTTCCCATTTCTGGTGGTTATCAAAATGTCTCTCTCCTGGATATTATAGGGAAGTAATAGTTTGATTTATTGGTAAGAGTTTGAAATGCTAATGCACACTCAACAGGCCAAGGCAAACAAAACTTGAATGTAACAAGATGACCTATCACCAACACTAGCAGGCAGTGGTTGACGACCATTGGGGAAGAGGTAGACATCAGTGAGGGGGAAGAGGGGGGGGGGGCTTCCTGTCTAGGTAGCAGCACAGACAGATTTATGACTGTAGCGGGACAAAGCAATGAGAATCGCAACTCCAGACTAGTGATGTAAGCAGTGATGGAATGTACGGGTATGTATAGAAACCAAGGTTCAGGTGGAGTAATTCACTAGACCATCGTAAAGCTTATGGAAGTTTCGGAAGCCCCTACATCAAAAGGAATGACAATTTTTGACAAGCCCTTGGTGGTTAAGATCTAATGAATGGGGAGTTACATCTACATGTGAGAAACCTGATGTGCATGTAATCCATAACTATTGATATATTGTTTATACTGATTGAGAATAATCATCGGGAAACCAGTGAAGGGTAATAAGACGTAGGAAAGTAAGAGAAAATCCACTGAGCAATTTGGCTAGAGAAAAATATGTACTCATTAAAAGACTCAATAAACTAACCTTACATAAGTATAAAAAAACTGTGTTCATCCAAAAAATATCAATGATTAATAATGTTAATCGTACAGAAAATGAACCAGAACTAGCTTTAAGATAGGATTAGAAAACCTAATTAAAAACCACTAGTGGAAAACCAAACGTGATTCAAACCACGGTCTCCCTTTAAAGACGATCAAGTAAACTCTATTATAGTCCCATATACAGCTAGATGGTTGATGTGGATTGTAATATCAAAAGTATATTTTGGTTTGATTATAGGAACACCAATTTTGTTTCTTCCTTACATTCCTACACACTTTACCTAGCATCGGTGGGTGCGCAGCATAATATCAGTCTCATATAATCCAGTTGCCAGTTATAGAGGAGTCGGGGTTGGAATTTGAACTGGGTAGACAGCTAGTGCTTAAATCTAAATGATTTCACAATCTCTAATAAATCAACTTTACAATCCACCACTTCTTACCACATTATTGTAATTAAAATGCTTATAGCATGGGAAAAATATATTTTTTTAAATAATAATTTAACATATATTCTTATGTATTAAATATGCCTCAGACCACCTCTGTAGTCAAGTCGTCTGAGTTTCCGGTTAAAGATCCAGAGGTGTCAGTTTTGTTCCTCAGCACTTTCAGAATTTCTAAATGAAGAACTGGGTCTGGAAAGGGTTCAAACTTAGCCTCGCGAGAACAAATGAGAAGCTACTTGAATGGAATAAGAGCAGCTCTGGTCTAGAAAACTAATATTAATGGTGGGAGGGTTAGTTGTGCTGACCACATGACACCCTCTATAAGCAAATGTTGGCACAATCATCGCTAACGGTGGCGGCCACTTGGTTGATACCGCTCGCTTACAGATTCATATCATGAAGTTAAAAAAAAAAAACCTCTGCCCAAAAACATAAACTTAAGAGAACTTTAAACTGCCTCTAAGAAAGCTTATGGAAAGTTTTTTTTCTACCCAGTTATCAGTTAGCTGTGTATCAAATTGTGTATGGACCTTCTAAAAGCATTTTATCTTCTATGTACTTGGGGGTCTGTGACTACTCCAGTAGCCATCGTAGGATAGTAAAGATATGAGATAGAGCTGTGTCGAAAATAGAAATATAATCTGATAAAAGTTGTATTGTGTAGCGTTGAGAGCCAGACAGCTCCGGTGAATTCTTAGCCTCGGTGATCCACATAAACATGATTCATTCAACTAACGAACCTTTCGGTTGGTTTAAAACTTTTTCTTTAACCGCAACTTAGTACCTGATCCAAATAAATGCATACATTAATTAAGATAGTGGAATATATACGAGGAAAGGGAAATTTTATAGGAAGTGCACCCACATTTACATGTAAGGAAGTGGGAAACCATTTAGGGGGGAAAAAAACACCCTCAGTACACTCAACCAGGATTAAAAATCTGATCTCCCCTGATGACGGTAATATAAATTATATTAATCGTTAGTTAATTTTAATATTATTTGCCTAGAATCATTGATCGATTTTAATTCATTTTCAAACAAATTAATCTTAAAAGATTAGTTAAATAATTGTTCATTTTACATAAAAGAAGAATAGTACAATTATTAAATTTATAGTATTTAATTTTTTCTTTAAGTAGATATGGTAGTCTCTATTAAACGAGTAGAATACAGTTTTATGGTCACGTGACAGAACCATATTAATAATTACTTCCCAATTTTAAAGTGAATTGAAAAAGAATTAAGCTATTATTTTATTTTTCAATGGTAAATAAACAAAATTAATGTATACGAAGTGAAATAATATTTATCTAAATGTAAGACTGTAGAAGATATGAGAAAAGATAAGTATTTTTACAGTTTTAAGATCCAAACCTTTTTAGGGCAAATAAATATAAAATTAGTCTATTAAAAACGTAGAATTCAATTTTATTCGACTGTTGACGTCAATGGTTATTTGAATATCTTTTATGAGTATAGCATCATTAGGTGACACAATTTTTAAGGGAAGAGAAAAATCTATCAACAAATTCCAGGACACCCTTGATAGATATTCAAGAAATGGTGAGGTAGCCACGTGGATAAAATAATACTCAATATTTCTATTAAAGAATTATTCTCTAATAAAATTATACTCAATATTTCTATTAAAGAATTATTCTCTATTTTTTTTTAGCATAGTGCCTTAATACCTGTGCAGGCTATACACATGTGTAATAATTACGATAGTGAGCTAGGGATGAGTTAGGTTGATTTGAGTGGAAGTGTAGTCTCATTTAAATTACTATTAGCACCGCGTCTTACTACCCGTTCAGGTTATACGCACTTACTCTAATGTGTGATGGTAGGATGATTGTGAGATGAAATGGAAGACCTACAGTTTAACTTGGAATCTGAACCACGGTGGAGGCCTGGCATTCCCCACATTCACAAGATTCACAAGATGTCTTGTCAGAGGTGAAGGAAGGGTTTGGTAATCAGATAAATCGGTGCCAGGACCAAGGATTGAACCCCAGACCCCAGCACAGAAGTCAGACACCTTACTCCTAGACCACCAGGTCACCCTATTGTATTCACATTTGCATGGAGGTAGAGTGGATAAAATTTTTGGAAACATCACCTTCAGTACCCAGACCGGGATTTGAACCCCAATAGTCCTATCAACGGTAGTTTAATCTATTGCAACTATGACGCCTTATACCATGTGGCCATCAAAGCAGGTGAGAATTAATTAATTTCTTTTGACCAAAAATATTTTGCTATAGAAATTGAAATAAATAAAAACTTCCCTTAGCTCTTGTTTCTTACCTCTTCACTTTAAAACAATATTTTGTATGACATCCAACGCAATATTAATATAACTATCACATTTTAACGCAAACAAATTTGATTTGGCTTTACTCACTAAATCTCATATGAACCATTCTAATTTTCACTATATTTATATTGATGAATTATTAAGAAGGTAAGTAATATCAAAATAAAACATAGTCATATTTTTTTGAAGGGAGGAAGAACTTATTTAGGAAAAATCTACTTCAGTGTATTTTTTCTATACTTGAACCTACCCTCAACACCCTCAAAACCAGCTAATATTAGACTGACAAATTTGGTACGTGTGTTCACTGGATTCATTCTGGGATTTTTAAACAAACAAATTTAAATATCAATATTGACAGGATAAATACCAGGCTGACAAAGATCTTCAATATGTAGGACTTTAGTATCGAAAATATTCACCCATATCCGAATAAAACAACAACAAAATTATTATTATTATTATTATTATTAGCACCGCGTCTTACTACCCATTCGGGTTCTACGCACTTACGTTAATGTGTAATGGTAGGGTGATTGTGAGATGAAATGGAGGACCTACAGTTTAACGTGGAATCCGAACCACGGTGGAGGCCTGGCATTCTCCACATTTACAAGATGTCTTGTCAGAGGTGAAGGAAGGGTTTGGTAATCAGATAAATCTTTAACGGGACCGAGGATTGAACCCCGGCCGCCAGCATAGAAGTCTGACACCTTACCCCTAGACCACCAGGTCACCGACAACAACAAAATTTAGTAGTATTGGAAATATTTAAGTAATTTAAAGAATATATCGAGAAAAAAATTTTAGACAAGTTAATAGTAATATTGATTTAATTAAACTTTTTATGACATAAGTAAGTATTTTATTTTTCTTTGATCTTACATCCTTATAAATTAACGTTATTATTATTTTTTCTATTATCTTAATCTATAATGTTTGTAATATTTTATATATTTGTTGAATATAATAAATATTTAATTGTGTAATTATGTTATATACTCAAAATTCATGGAAATTCAATTTCTTGTATTGAATTAATATTAAGAAAATTGAAAGTGGTTCCATTTTATTGATGAATCAATCATTTGAATTGTTATTTATTAATAATATTTATCACAACACTTCCTTTACGCATTCATTTAGGTTGGCTATTTTCTAAAATTTGGTTTTAGTTAGTGACTCTATTATTCATTCACATCCTTAAAATGAACGTCTAATTTGAACATCTACATTTATTTAAATAATGTATTTTATAAATTTGGTATAGTAGATTAATAAAATTGTGGAATTCTTCAACTAGTTTTTTTGCGAAAGACCTTCTCAACAGTTTAAAGCATAAATGCCTAAGTGACTGCACTCCCTCTGTATGGCCACTCATTTCTTATAATAACCTGATCAGTTTTCAATTAGTAGTGAACATTGAAGATTAATCTGTCAAAATGCTCTTAGAGTTAAAAATGGAATTTTAAAAACATTTTCAAAGACTTGTAATTTTAAATGAAAAGTAATGTTATATATAAACAAAAATTATGTGATTTGTTTGCTTGTATTTCAAATCTGATTCAATACAAACACACCTGTTTGATTTATTGACAAATTGGAAAATCAAGCGGATAAATCAAATAGTTGATAGTTTTGAGTATATTGGTTTGAAATTGTTATTTATGTATTACAATTTATTCTAATAAACACATATTTGGTATTAACTTACAGTGTTGGCTTTGGAAACGCTCATAAAATAGGTTTAAGGGCAAATAAGATTTGAAGGTTAGATTATTTATATATGTTTGTTTTAAATTTAGTGGTAAATGTGTGTTATGGGGTAGCGAGATTTACCCTTTTTTTGGTTGGACGGTGTTGAATTTACTAACAAAATGCTCACTCTGCAGCTATCTCCAAATTTTTGTTTCTCACTCTCTCTCTCTCCAGGCAATTATTTAGCACCGCATTTTACTACCCGTTCGAGTTATACGCTTATATGTATACATATGTATAGTAATTACACTAATGTGTTAAGGATAAGAAAAAATTAGTATATATGAAGTTCACCCAAATTTGCGTGGAGAGAGAGTGGAAAACAACGTCAGAATAAAACACATTTGGTGTACCCGAACGAATCCGAAACCTGATCGCCCTTCTTCAGCAGCCTAGTTTATTGTAAGAGTAGTGCCTTACAGGCGAATATTGCTCTAGTTTCTTAAAAATATATTTTTCAATTTTTTCCCGCTAGATTAGAGATTTATTTTAAGCCCCTTCATTGGTTGTGCACGCGAACTGAACTTCAATAAGACAATTATGATTGGCCAGTGATGGGGTAGTAGAAGTTAATATTCCACCCAGTTGTAATTAGAGTTGTTTACCCTAAGTGTGGATACACTTTTTTATATATTGTTTATTCCTACAGTAGCCCCATGGCTTCTTTGGTGCTGACTGACAGCTCACAGCTGACAGTTGACAGCTTTAAAAAGTTACCAGACCAAATTACGTATCCCTATGCCGAACCAGATGATCTGCAAAACCATATGTTTAGCAGCTGTCACTTTGACAGTCAAAATTTAGGTATATAACTAAATTTTGACTGTCAGAAGTCATCTGTGAGCTGTCAGTCAGCACCAAAGAAGCCATGGGGCTACTGTATTTCCCTAGACCACTTGCGTAATTAGATATATCACCAAGTTAGGTATTAAAATTAGGTGCAAATCTCATCAACCCATGGTGTCATACTTGCAACAGAGTGGAATAAGCAGTGAGTGTGAATGGGGGATCGAATCCCATTTTAGTGAACTGAGGTGTTTATCTAAATGGTTTACCACCCTCCCACCATCTAAATGTGGATGCAATTCCAATTCACTATACTGTTAGTGTAGGTAGTTGGATAGCTCAGACGGTGCACATAAAGCTACGTGGTGATATAGTTTTGTTGTGAAATTAGATTATCTTGAGAGTTAATTGTCCGATAACTGAATTATCTTAGTCGGGAGTATGTCTGACTACGGAGAAAATGGTCTTAGGTTTGAATACTGGCATGGCCGAAAAATTTACCATAGGTGTAATGTGGTATTGCGCTTTCATGGTGATAAATTAACGGCTGGGATCTGGGTGTTGTGTCTGTTCTAGATTTAAGTTTTAATTTATAAGTCGTGTGCTGATATAATTCAGAAAGTGCACGTTAAATGCCTCAAATAAATTTAAAAAAAAAAATACTGTGAATTCACGTACCTGTGAATGATGCTGCTTTAATAAAGTAATGTAGTTTTTTTCAAACACCTCGTTTTATTACCCATTTGGGCTGTACGCATATGTAATAATTAATTTACTGTGGTAGGAATTAGTAAGATTGAATTAGATGAAGTGTATCCACATTTGTGGAGAGAGAGAGAGAGAGAGAGAGAGAGAGAGTGTGTGAAAAATCATAAAAGAAAAACAAACCTCATAACACCTGACTGGTATTTGAACCCTGATCTCCCCGTCATCAGCAGTCCAGTATATTGTGAGAGTGATGTCTTAGGGCCAGAATAATAGTCAGACTTAGTACGCCTCCGGTGCGACGCTATACGAAACACCAGACAACACCTAAATACGCATATGAAACTGGCTCATTACATTCTGCTCTATGTAGGTGTCGTCTTGTATTTAGTGTAGAGCCGCATTTTGAGGAGTACTAAGTCTGTCAATGAAAATGGCCCTCAAACTAGTGTATCTCAACTTTTTTTTGTTATGATGGCACACTAGTATTTCGCGTGAGTGCTTGCAGCACACTGAACGTCAAATTTAGCGACACTACGAGAGATTTGATCATATGAATTAGTAGAGAAACTTCTCTCAATTGAAGAGGAAATGTGTGCATGTTAATTTTATATTAGACCACTAATTAATCTTTTGTGTAAGTAACAACCAGATTATAATTTATTACTCAACTCTTTGTTTGTAGACCATTAAATTCTCTGGAAAATAAATATATTAAATATTTCAAACATTTTTCTTTTTTATCTATCTAAAAATTAATATTGAATAAAACTACTTTGTTTTCAACAATGACATAGCACCGAGAATTTCGTGTCACCCCTAGTGAATTTAGCGTCACACTCTTTTAGAATGACTGCGGCTTAGACCATGCGGCCACTGAAGGGGGACCATGTGATGTTCAAACTCTTGTGATTATAAAGTGAGAGTTCAGTAATCTATGACTCCCAAATTAATATCTTGTGTGTCGAGATGGTCTTCAAGTCATGCTGGATCCTCTTGATGTGGCATCTCCCCCACTGAGTTGTGACTAGAGAGAGAGGCTGCATACAAAGTGCCTGATCCGAGAACACACACTCTTTCAGGCCAGAACCAACAACATTGTTTTTATATGGAACTACAGCATATATTTTGTAGGCTATCCTACTTGCAATCGAAACAGAAAATTGGTTCAATTTATCCGGAAATCTTATTAAAGTTCCTTGTATTGTCATTTCATCCACTGGCTTCTTCCTTGTTTTTTTTCCCCTTTCCATTGACTTAATTATTCTTATGTGCATCTCGTATTACTACCCGTCCATTCTATTCACATGTTTACACTAATGAGACCCGCTTCAGTGGTCAAATGGTATAAAGCGTAATTATCTCAATAAAATGGACTACCGATGACGGGATGATCGGGGCTCGAATCCCAGTTGGGTGTAATAAGGAATTTTTTTTCCTAAATGGTTTTCCGCTATCCCTCCACTAAAATTCAGCTACGCTTCCTATAAATTTAACCTTCCTTAATAGCAAAAAAATTATCTTATTTAGAACATATTTGCTTACACTGAACATAACTAAGAGGCGGTACTAAAAAAGAATGATTAAAAATACAAACAAAATACAGCAATGAGGTAGGGCTGTGGAGTGAAAGATTTAAAGGAAATGTGCCCAATTTTGATTTGGATTAGGGTGGGCAACCCTTTAATAAATAATATCCTCACTACACCCGTCCAAAATTCGAAGCTTGAGACCCCGCCCACACCAAACCAGAGTAGACGAGGCCAACGCTTTTATTCACAGTTTACAAAGTCTTTGTTATCGTTATAGCTGCAGATTGAACACTCGAATACTTGAGTCCTCAAATCTTTGATGTCCTATGGTATTCAGGAGATTTTATATTCAGAAATATCTCAAAATACTATCTATAATACAATAATTTATGAAGGTCCTTGACTTGATATAACAATTTACGCAAATGATAAAAGGAATTAATAGACTTTTGTAGTTTTAGAAACTTTTTACTTTGTTTCATATGACGTGATAAATATGACCAATAAAATATCATTTTCATTGACACCAAGCCTTAAAATGGTTCTTTTTTAATGATTCAAAGACAGAAAACTTAGTTCAGTTAGTAGAGTATCTGTGTTCTGAGCTAAGGGTCCTAGGTTCAATTCCTTAGATGGCCAAAAAAGTTATAGTTAGTGGAATGATGATTTCCTATTTTACAGTGATGCCGAGGAATGGGTGTTGTGTCTGTTCGAGGTTTAAGTTATTTTATTTTTCGAGCAATGATATCATCAGTCGGTTAAAAAAAAAATGCACGTTAAATACACCCAAATAAATAGATAATTAAAGAAAATTTTAAGACTCGAAGATTAGAATGTGGATTCGAAATTCTAAAGAAAATTTAAGATTCGGATTTGAGATTCATATTTTATAAATATAGGATTCAACCCATATATATTATTATTATTATTTATTTTTTTAGCACCGCGTCTTACTACCCATTCGGGTTATACGCTTAAGTACTAATTACGCTAATGGATTAGGAATTGGGAAGGTTTAATTAAAGGAAGTGATCCCGCATTTTCGTGAAGGGAGAGTGGAAAACCATTTAGGAAAAACCACCCCCAGTTTACCCAACCGAGATTCGAACCTCGATCTCCCCGTCCTCAGCAGTCGGGCTTAACACGACTAGCGCGTTAGCCAACTACGCCACCGAGGTGGGTCAACCCATATATAGATAGGGTCTACATCATTATTATACATATGCTGTATACACTTTAAGCTCATACGTGTGGTCCTAAAATCCCTTTAAAATCTGTATCCCATCAAGATCTGCATTTACCAAACATTTGCAATATCCAAATATTTATGTGAAGATGAATATACGATTTCAGTGAATTTGTACTAACCTTTAAGTAAAATATGGTAAAACATTTAGGAGTAACATCTTAGTACATCCTACCATAATGTGAACCCCTACATCTCCAACACAAGCAAAATTAACATAATCGACAACTTGGCCACTTGCACCCTATTTTGGTTACGTTTGTAGCCATTTTTTTTTTTTACCCTTCAATTATATTTTTGAAAGTGTTAGATGACTTTATTACATCTTTTAACATCTTATAAATGATAGGAATCATTTACAATTTTTAAACAATTAAATACTTACTTAGAGATTTACGTGACTCATTTTCATTGTCAATCTTTATACGTTTGAAATCTCTTAATATATTGTGTATATGATCACTCTACTCACTCACTTTCATTGTCAATCCATAATCCATACACGTTTGAAATTTCTTGGTATATTGTGTATATGATCACTCCACTCACTCACTTTCATAGTCGATTTATACAGGTTTGAAATATCTAAATAGACGTGTATACTCACTTTACTACCTTCCACGGTCAATGTATGCACTATTTATGCACGTTTGAATTGATTTACCTACTTGTACACTCACACTATTATTGTGAACTAACAATTAAGAGATTGCTTCGGTGGTTGCATGTTTTAAGGCGTAACCATGGAAATAAACTGGATGACTGATAGCGAAGAGATTTGGGTTCGAATACCAGTGGGTATACTGAAGATTGCTTTCTTAAAATATTTCTCACTTAAATAAGAATGTATTTACTCCCTCGGTTTTATTCCATTAGTTATTTTTTTTAGCACCAGGTATTACTAACTGTTCGGATTACACACTTATATTAGTTAATATATGTGTATTGCCTGAATGGATAGTAAGACTTGGTGCACACAGCTAAGATTGTTACTAACATGAAACTACACGTGACCAAGGCTCTGTATTATATAGACTTGTTTGCTGTTGAGGTGGAGGTCAGTGTTCGAATCCCACCTGGGTGTATTGAGGGAATTTCTCCTAAATGGTTACCCAAACTTATTCAAAGAAAATTCGGATTAAACTTACTTTAAACTCCATTTTTTCATCTCAACCTTATTAGAGTAGCTAAGAATTTAATAATTTTTATCCTGCCTCTGTGCCTGCGTGGTATAACGAGTTACCCTAGTGCTAGACTAGACTGCGGATGACAGGGAGATCGGGGTGAGAATCCTGGTCGGGTGTACTGAGGGTGGTTTTTCATAAATGGTTTCCCACTCTATCTCAATGCAAAATTGTGTACACTTCCTATAAATATAACTTTCCTCATCCCTAAAACCATTAGCGTTTAACCCGAATGAATAGTAAGACGTTCTGGTAAAATGTATACATATTTAGCACCAGTTATTACTAGCCGTTTGGGTTATACCCATTTGTACTAATGATGCTAACGTGTCAGGGATGATGAGGGTTGAATTAAGAAGAAGGTTACCCGCATTTGGGTAACAGGTGAGTGGGAAACCAGTGAGGAAAAACCCCCCCTTAGTATCCGACTGGTAATGGAGCCCTGATATCCTCGTCATTAGTGGTCCTCATAAGAGAGTGACGTCTTAAACCACTGGAATTACTGAAGCTGGTATCATCTTAATTAATACGCGTTTATTCCGGACGGGTAGTAAGACGCGTTTGCTTTTGATAAAATTATCATCCTCAGCAGTGGAGTTGATATGAACGATGCTGTATCCTTCAACAGGTCCGAGTGGGGGAGTGTATTTATTAGTGTCGCAGGAGGTGTAGAGCACTTGTAAGTTGAGGTGACGAGAGTCCCCCTTGGGCCTCATGACTGATGGCACTAATCAAGTGATTCAAGTGGCGTGTTCAGTCCCTGTTTTGGTGGGATGGGGGGGAGGGATACTGTCCAACCCCCCTTGCCCCCTGTCCATCCAACCCAAAATCTCCAGTGCATGGGCTTCACGAACGAGGGCAGCATGGGTTGGACATGAGATGGAGGGCTGTCAAACACCTGGACAATATCTCCTGAACCACTCATACTCCATTTCCTCTTCTCTCTATATATATATATCTCTCCATACACACACACACACACACACAAATACATTGGACTAGAAATTAATTAAGTCAAACACATATAGTAGATAAATCTTGTAGCCTATATCACAATGTATTATTAGTTAAACTATTCTTTAAGTTATTAGCTGCACGGGGAATCTGTAATGTAACTTTGTACATTTTTGTATATAAAATTATCAACGGGGAAAATTAACCAAATATTTAATTATGTTAGAAAATGAATATTCTATTGGTTTGGATTGTGCTATAAACGCGAATATAGACTGAGTAAAACAAAATATCCAAACAATGATATAACCTAAACATGTGTTAAAGGCTGAAATTTATTTTGAAGATAAGATTATTAAAATTAAAAGGTTTTCTACACTCTCTTTAAGAAAATGCAGGCATACTTCTTTTATATTTTAGTATTCTTCCTACCTATCACATTAGCTTAAATAGTACAAAATCGGGTAGTAGTGGGTAGTAAGATGAAGTGCTAAAATTAAACAAAAACACTTCATTGTCCATATCGATAAAATATTTGCGCAAATAACCTTATTGTGTTGACCTGCCATACAACTCCAGTAATATTAATAATCCTAATATTAATGGATAAGATCTTTAATTTCAAAAGAATTGTCATTGATGAATTTTAGCACTTCCTTGAAAGACATTTCATGCTCTACAATCAAAGTCACATACAGTAGCTAAACAGCGTGGTAGAAGCAATACTAAATAGTGGCTATTGCCATACTCCTCCATGTCTAGTCAGCAAAAGTTATCGCATACACTCAAGTAACCAAACTGTTTGTCTTTCTTTGCTTGCTGCAACCGCGGTACGAAATTAAGCCGATAATGTAGGTTGCGGTTTTTTTTCTGCACTCAGCCTTTCGTTCCCTTCCCATTCAAAAGTTTTAGTTGCTCGATGTTCTACCAAAATAATAACTTCGGTAAATAAACAGTTTTTTTCAAGTCTATACAAAAATACAAGTTTGTTTTCAAAGAGTTCAAATGTTAGAATTACATTTTACCTTGGACTTTTTAGTATTTATGTTCACCAACACCGAAGTATAAGATTCCTGATAAACGAACATTTTAACATATTGAAATGTATGTGTATAGAAACAAACTAATCAGGTTCATTGTAGCTGGAAGCTCATTACAATCAAGTACACTAAATCCAGAGTTGAATAATGCATATAATAGTAAAATAAAATTATTAATAATAAAATAACGTCCTTAGAATACGTTGATAAAGCACGCGTATTCCCAGTTTCAGCTTGATATTTTCCTTGGTTTCGAAGATATCCATGGCAGTTATCAAATAATCTTTAATGAAAGGCTTGAAATATAATATGTATTAGTAAAAAAAGTGACTGTGTTACAATATAAAGTTTTCTTGAGTACATATGGTGAGATATCTCCTTTATATGTGTTCTGGTTTTGGAGCTATCCACAGATCTAATCACGTGATTTAAGGGATCAAACTCACAATAGGATGACGATAGTAAATCCGAGATGTCACACCTCAATAATTCATCAGTGACGTACATTTATGCCAAATGTTAGATAGTATGTTAGAGCTGAACGTTTGTGTGGCAATTTATCGATTACCGAGGTGGCCCCCTTAAGATCACCTACAAGACATAAACAACGAAGCATGCAACTATTAGTTCTATTCATTAACAACGATATAAAGTGAAAACTGCTTGCTTCTAAGATACAATATACCTTTTTTGCCAACTCCAATTTATAAGTAATATTTAAACTTCAAAATGTAGTGAATTTCCCTGATTAATTTGATCCTAAGGTTTTCTATGTACTGTACTTAAGTTCACAATAAATCTCCATCTCTCCTGAAAATAAACCTACTTAAACGTATAAATGAGTCAATTACAAAAGCGATATTGATACCTATTTCACACAAACTCTATTACCTTGAATGATTTAAATATCAGAAAAAAGTTGACACACACACACAAAAAAAAATAACATAATTCTCCTGAACCTAATGTTCAATTTAAATATGGGAGTTCGTAGACCCGACTGAATGAACTGCTAGTAATAGCATATTTTTATAGCACCCCTTTATCCACCAAGGGACTGATTTATGTAGATAGAGCCTGAAGCGCCCTATTTGCATACTGAATTAATGCCAAATCAGCACCCACATACAAAATCAATCACCACGGACAATGCTACCAACCTAATAACTCCCATTTCCCACGCGTCCAACTACGGAGATAGTGTACTAATGTAATCATTATGTTAGTTGATCCGTAACGCGCTACAACACTTTAACGTACCTCACATCTACACGAGGTGTTTTCTAATCTAGTACGGATTTGAAGCCCCATATTATAATTCGTACTTGAATATAACCTTTTATTTGATTACATATTATTTAATTGAGTGTTTTGCATGCACTTAATCAAATAGTAACTATCAATTAAGTCATAAATCATATAAGTATCGCGTGTATAATATTTCGACAATTTAATATATTAATAGTTTTAAAATCGACACTCTTTTGGTGTCTTGTTGAAATATTTTTGGCTCGATTTGAGATTGTCGAATAAGTTAAACAATCAATTTGTTCAAAACCAATAGTAAGACTTATATACTTTATTTATATTAAAGTGCGTATAACCCGAATGGGTAGTAAGACGTGGTGCTAATAATAATAATTTATATTAAAAACCTAGTGATATGTTCTACACTTTTAAGTAAATCATATTGATAGTTTTAAGTTTCTACTTTCCCTGCAGATCCTATCAAATTTTAATTAATTTTATTATATACATAATTCAAATAAGAGAAGTGTATATTAATGAGAAGGAAATAATAGAATCTATACATAAATATTTTAGGTGTGGATAAATGATGAAAGAAAGAATCATTACAAAAATACTCTCTTATTCCTGAAACATAATTAGTAATTTACTACTGTCAAAAAGATTCAATTCTTTGTTTGCTTAGCAACAATAAACTCTTTAAGTAGGAGCTTAAAATATTCACATAGCTTTTAAGATCATAAAGTTGATTGTTTTGGTAAAATAATTTAAAAACGGAGAAACTGAAAGTAGTTTAAATGAAAATATTCTACTCTTTACGAAAGGGTGTATTAAATCATAATTAGCTTGCTTTATTCATACTTTAAATTATACCGATTTTATTTGTTGTGGGTGTATTATAATATATAAATAATGTTTACAAGAGTAAATTGTTTCATTTCGTGGATTTTTAATGCCAATGACAAATTTTGAATGCTGGAGTATGCTACTCAGGAATAGTACTCTAAGGAAAGAAATTGAAGATAATCATCCAAGATACCATACATCTTTATATACTGTAAATTCCTTACCACAAATAATGGAGTTTATTCTGTGTATATACCATAAATAGCCTATACATTATTAATTTTCAAATGGTCTGGTAATAATCAAATGAAGGTCCTTGTAATCAAATTTGATTTACTAGAAAATGGTTAGATTTACTCTTTTATTCTCGGAGCTTAGTGGCTTAATAATGTCAGGCAAGTTTTAAAATACTACCACATTCTTTGTAAGTTCCAGTCATTCAAATACTTTCAAACCTTATTCATGTTAAGTTAAAAAATCAATAGAGTAAAATATTAAAAACAAATGTATTTTGGCGTTTGCTATAGACAAATCAAAATAAATTATACATCCCATTTAATGTCATTCCGAAGAATACAATATGTCAGAGCTCTAAATAATATTATGTGAAAATGAAATATTAAAAAGTGTATTTGTATCGATTACAACTAACTACAGGTAAGTGCAGCTCAATGCATATCCTTAAAATATATTCGTCTTATAATGTTTCACTATATTAATTATTTTAAGAAAAATATTCCCTAAATGAGCAAGAAAGTGTGTAGCACTAAATAGACTAGTTATTAACTAGCTAATATATAGGTTTGGATCAGACGAAATATCAATAGCCTCCATGTAGAGAAAGAATGATAAATTATAGAGTGGAAAAGGTATCCCCCAAAGCACTTCCTTAAGTGTTTAATTTTTAGCTTTAAATAAACTCATCTCTCAATGAAATAAGCCCAAGATTACATTTATCAAGTTTTAGAGTAACATTTCATTCAAACAGTAGACAGTAAATTATTATTTTTTAAATTAATAAAATAAATAAAATGGGTTTAATCATCCAAATAAATTGTTTTATTTTTTGCTCTAGAATGCGAGGGGCCAGCAATTCTAACCATGACCAAAGAAAGTATATTTCAACCAACTATGAGGCAGATTTTCCCCACTGTGACCATCTATTATTTTTTTAGAGAAATTAACATATAGCTTCTTAAGACTTACATATTTATTACAACACGATCCACTTCGCAACCGAGCTATGCCCAAACTAACTACATTAATGGAGTCGGGATGAAGGAGGT
Organism: Timema cristinae; assembly: GCA_039000515.1. Classification (NCBI taxonomy): domain Eukaryota; kingdom Metazoa; phylum Arthropoda; class Insecta; order Phasmatodea; family Timematidae; genus Timema; species Timema cristinae. Next base: position 71,312,891 of record JBCFYV010009882.1, on the reverse strand, counting down.
AGATTTGGAAGATAATGTATCCGTATTTGAGTAGAAGATAGATGAAAACTATTCAGGAAAACCGACCATTGGTACTCACGATTGGGATTCCAACTCCAGAATCACCGTTACAGGTATACGTGATTAGATTTGCCTGAAATAAAGTCTGCGTGTTCACCCATATTAGTCTTACACATTTTGTATCAATCATTTTCCCTTGTGATTTGATGTTTATAAATATTTACTTAAACAATATTCTTATTTTTTGAAAATGTAGAAGAACTATATTCATTTTCTAATAAAATACAGCTCCTTGTACCACGCAAAAGCAGACCATGAGACAAAATGAGTTATATTCATAAATTCATTTTGAAAAAACCATAGTAGAACAAAATACATAGACATATGCCCCATTTTCCATCTGGAATGATGACATGTAAAAACGAGGTCGACATAAGCTTCCCTAGTTTGACGAGACACCAACAAAAGGCATGGCAGTGTAAAATTACTCTGTCAAAGATCGTCATTCACAGTTCGATTGTTTGGTTTACAATGACGGGTCGTATTATTCTTGTTTGCAGCTTCGACGAGATTTTCACATCTACGTAGAGAAAAATGAACACAATCCTCGTTTGGATATTTTATTTTTATTCCATCATTTTAAACTCTAAAAAAAAAAAAAAACAGAATTAAAATAATGCTAAAAAATATAAAGAGGACACATACATAAATGAAGAATAATAAATAGACTTACGATGGATTCAAATAACTAATTAATATCATTCCGTTATTCCATATTTGGTGTGATATTCAGCATCACATTGAAAAATGATAGGTTATTTTTATATCTGAAGTTTTCTGAGAAAATCGAAAATTTCCATGTCCAAAAAGAGTCTCGAACAAAATAGTTCATGAAGCCTTGGTCAAAAGATAAACCCAGAAATATAGGTAATATAGCGTTGCATTATAATTTTACTTGCGGTTCTTGATACTTCTTCAGGAATCTTAATCATCCTACTTTCTAAAAATGTAAATAAAGTTATGGACCAAGTAAAATAATTAAATTAATAGGTAGATTCTCGTCCATAAAATTTTAATTGATTGATTTGTTTGAGCTCTCTTCATGCGGTAGAACTGGTTGAAATATCGGTTACAGAGTTGAGAGAAGATATATTTTAAGTAAAATTAATAGAGGAGTGTCCAACCTAAAATTTAAAGTTTTTTTTTAGTTACCTGAGGTTAATCAGTGTGCCAAGTTTCAGCACTCTAGTGCAACGAAAACAGGTTAGAAAACTACATCCAGTACATATTTGACGAAATTTATATAAATTAAGAAAAGCAAATTGAATGATTTTAAAATTAATATTTTCTAAAATTGATACTAAAAAAAGTTCTAAGCAATTTTGAGCCTTTCCCCAAAGAGTAATTAGATTTTGGAAAAAATGTTCGCATTTAAAAGGAAATATATATTTAGGTAAGTCCACCCTTAACATTTATAGTGTTTGCTTATATTTGACCAAAATTTTCTAAAACTGTAAATATATTGCAGGTTAAACTCAATACAATTTAAGGATATTGAGTTAAAAGTTATGAAACTGTTTAATAGAAATTTTGGGTTTTAAATATTTAGGTTTAGGTTAAGGTTACATATACTATCACACATATCTTCTCATATAGTTTTATCATCACTATTGATAGATATTTGGTCTTATGACATGTCCATTCATTTGTCAGTGAACTTATACTGCCAAAACTCCCTGTCATTTGATTTATTATTCAGCTCCCAGAATTGTCGCCTTTATTTCAAATCCCCAATATTTCATCCTCCTTATTCCTAAGCTCCTCTTTCCCTCAACTTTGTCTTCTAGCATCGTGCAGAAGACAGTGCCTCTTAAGGATGTCTCCAATCCAATTGGGTTTTTTTTTTTTTTACCAAAGAATCACATCCAAAATGGTTCTCTTCTCATTCCTACCTCTTAGGACTTCTTCATTTGTCACCCTGTAGCCCTTACTTATACTCCAATCACGGTATAAATTACTCTCTGAAAGGTATTTTTCCCTAACAATATCTAACTATATAATAGATTTCTGGTAGGGAAAAAGGCCTTTCAGAAAACAATTCTTACGGTGAACGGACTTTATATTCTCAAGTTCACCCAGCACACGATTTCAAAGATTTCCCAATATTTATTTTAAATTTTCCTGAGAGTCCTAGTCCTAAGGCATCATGCTCAAAATATAGAATATCATCAGTTTATTCCTCAGACTCTTAACTCAACTTTCTTGTTTGCAGTAACCTCTTACTGTTTCAAGCTTCCTTTGCCATGGTTATCCTCGAATTATTTTCCTTGGAGCAAGTCACCCTTTGTCAGCAGACTTTCCAGGTATTTGAACTGCTCAACGATTTATAACTCCTGTTTTCCAATTTTGATTTTCAGTGGCTCCTCAAATTTTTGAAATCCCCATCACTATTAACTCTCAATGTTGATCCCAATGTAGTATCTTCTGCCTGTCTCCACCAGTTAGTTCATCATTTTCTGAAACTTTGCTTCTTATCTTAGTTAAGAACCATTTTTAAAACCTGGTTCGGTGGCCGCATTTTCTAATGAGCTACTCTCGCAATATACTAGACTGTCAATGACAGGAAGATCGAGGTTAGAATATTGGACAGATGTACTAAGGGTGGTTTTTTCAAAATAGTTTTTCACTATCTTTACACGCCAATTCTAGTACACTTCCTATAAATATAGCCTCCTTAATGCCTAAAACCATTATCGTAACTAATACATAAGCGCATAACCCAAACGGGTAGTAAGACGCGGTGCTACAAATAAAACTTGTTGTCAATAAAGTACCCTTAAATATGTTTCACTCAGAAAAACAAAAACAAAAAATATATGACATATATATATAGAGAGAGATAAAGGTTGAACGAAATCAAGACGGACGTAAGTCCGTCAGTGACCAATACTTCAACTCGGCGACAAAAACTTTTACTAGTCTATTTACGCTAAGGCAAATGGTTGTAACCTCTGAACGTAAATATATTTTTTATTAGTTATAACTTTTTTACTTTAAGAATTAGTTTAAACTATTTGTATTAGTCACTTATCAATGTAACTATTATAAAATATTAATAAGAGCCACGCTGTCATTTAATATAAAATATTTGTTATGTCTATTATTCTCTTGCCGTCATTTCAGTTTCACAGGAGTGCCAGACCGTAAAGTTGTAAGACTATTAGAGATTAAGACGGAAGGAGGACCACGTTCTAATATATAATGGTCTGGCTACAGTTTATTTCTAGTGATCAGATCGTAGTATGATGACGGACTAGGTTGGTTTATGTGTGTCTGGACTCATGTTTTAGTAATTGTAGGTATTAAAAATGCTTGTTTAAGAATGTTCTAATGTAACAACAATTTCAGTAATATTTTGTGATTATTATTATTATTATTATTATTATTATTATTATTATTATTATTATTATTATTATTAGTATTAGTAGTAGTAGTAGTAGTAGTAGTAGTAGTAGTAGTAGTAGTAGTAATCTTGACTTCAGAACAGTGAGTCATTTTCAATTAATATCAAAGTGAAAAAATATATTTAGGACAGACAGTTCTATTATTGCTAAAAATGTAAACTTACATGCCTTGGTGCAGGAGCGAGTTTATAAGGCTTTGTAAGCCAAATATATTATTTTTCTTCTCGTCACAAGCATCACGGAGGCTGTGACACAATCTGTTGGGAATTATATAAATTTATATATGTGATAAGGACATTTATAACTTGAAAAGGGAGATTGCTACAGCTAAAGAGGAGCTGGAAAAATATTAAGGGCACAAAAAGAAAAAAGACGGTTTGGTTATCTTAACTCTCCTTTAATAGTATCTATTATAATAATGATGTCATATGAAACTGCATTTCCCTATCCGCGCAAAAATTATTGGAATTGTATTGAAACCATTTAAAGTAAAAACATACCTTGTGGTGATAACACTGGACTTAAAAAGTTTAGAGTTTACTATCGTCCGGAACTTACTCGATTGAGATTTAAGCCATAACATATTTTAAATTGTGCAATGAAAGTGTCAGATTTGTTCTATATTTAAAATCAACATATTTGAAATAGTTAATGGCTGGAATAATAAAATAGCATATGTAAAGTTTTATTATTGTTGATACAATCTTACTATTGTAATATTATTTCACACACACACACCTACCAATTCCTTTTAAAATATAATGTATATTAGATACTTTTACTTACATTTTATTAGCACCACTTCTTAGGCCTACTATCTGTTTGGTATGTATGCAATTGTAATAATTGAGCTGATGAGTTTGAGATATGGAAAGTTGAATTATTATGAAGTGTGCCCACATCTACGTTGAAGTAGATTGTAAGATAATTTTGGAAAAATAGCCCTTATTACACCCGATCGGGATTCGAACCCCAATCTTTATGCCATCAGAAGTTTAGTCTAACTCGAGAGTGGGACATTATACCATAAGGCCACCTTATTAAGTATTTATTTACAAACAATTTATTGTACATTAAATTATGTCATCAAAACAACACGTTATTATGCTAGTAGTTTGATTTTATTGGTCACTTTAATTTACGGAAATAAATAACGTAACAATATTGTAGACAATAAAATATTATTTAAATCAGGGGGTTACCAACTTGTGGAGCGGAGGGCCATATTAGGATGTTGCAAGTAATAAGTGGACAGATTGGAAAAAGATACCATCTATACCATTCTATAGTAAGTTATTAAATCTCTCTCTCTCTCTCTCTCTCTCTCTATATATATATATATATATATATATATATATATATATATAATCCATAACTAAACATGAATAGATTTAAGTTTATATTCTCAAGGGTAAATGTCAACAGTTAATTATTAAATGTAAAAGTTTTTCGTATGTATGTATGAATGTAAGTATGTATGTAAGTATATATGTATGTATGTATGTATGTGTGTATGTATGTATGTATGTATGTATGTATGTATGTATGTATGTATGTATGTATGTATGTATGTATGTATGTATGTATGTATGTATGTATGTATGTATGTATGTATGTATGTATGTATGTATGTATGTATGAATGTATGATATTTATTCAAAGACATTTAAATACCAATACTATTTTTACATTTATGTAAATACTACAATAAACATTCATTTTGCTATTAAATCAAAGTTTGAAGAATATATACATTATTTTTATAATACAATAAAAGTATATGAAATAAACAAATTACAAGTAAAATAACTTATTCCACATGCAAGTATGTAGCACAACAAATCATAAGATAATTTTCGGCAAGGTTTCTTTCTTATTATTTTGGGGCCCATTTTTATAGAATGTTAAGGTAAACCAATGTTAAATATACATATTCATACAAAAAAAAAATTGAGCTCAAAGCCACATAAAACGATTTATTTTAATCTAAAAAAAAATTATTAAGAAAATAATAGTTACTCTTTAGGATGTAGACAGGATAAAATTTGCATATCGGACAGTGACTGCATTCAGACGGTTGAAAAACAGATTCCTGTACATATAGTTCTGCAAGAACCCGGCTTAAATAAAGCCGAACCCGCGCAATCATTCAAACGGTTATTTCGTTAGCATTAAATTGAATTCAGGTATGAACACACATTATCACTTCGCAGAACCAGTAAAAATCATTTCTTATTTTATTCATTGTTTCTAGTAATTTACTTACAACCTTGTTCCTTTCAATGTGTCACGGTATTTAGATTTGCCACTAGCAGGATGGGAGCTCCTCTCTTAAGAAACAGTTTAAGGGGTGGTGTACCTGATGAAGTCAGTACATTTTAAAATTCAACACGGTAGAGACTGTTTAATCTTCATTGTTAAACTACAATCCTCAGATTCATACACTCTCTCCTTAATTATAAATTGTTATATAGATGTTAACTTATGACTCAATAATTGTTAACTTTCGGCTTTGAATGTCATTTTCAAACAAACATGTTTTAGATTTCTGACAAAAAGTAGAAAGTACTGGATAAACTATTTTTTTAATTATTTTTTTATATAATTTGAAAAAAATTTCAGTGGCCATAAGCCTTTAATGTACCAAGGCTCTGTACATTTTTTGGAAAGTTGAGTAACTGTCCACTGATTTGTTTGAGACAGTCAAATAATATTGCTCCGAAGAATTTATGTAAGAGAATGTGGAGGAAGTAAAACTCTAGATCTATTAGGATACAAAGCATAAGCTATACCAACAGCACTGTTGCTCATAGTACTATACCTGGAAAGCTAGCCACTGGTTTGCCTTGATTTTGCAAAATGATATACTTCATGTTCTATGTTTATTAGGCAGGCATGTCATATTATAGTAGCATTTGATAAAAAATAGTTTTGGATAATCAGTTAGGGTGGTTCCTGTGGATTGCTATAGTAGGGTTGACACATTAAAATTAGTGAAGTAAACTATTTGTCCTCCGGGTGAAGAGCGAGATGGACTACTGTCATGAATGGAAAAGGCAAGAACTTTTGCCACATACATCTTACATGGCCTAAACTCTTTGTGGGCTGAAACTGTTTTATTGAATTGTTAATTGTGATCAAAGAAAATGTAATCAATATTTTTGACTTTGTTCACATGTGTTTTTGCATTCAACAATAAGCCAAACATTGAACTCTTTTATATAATATTCAACCAAATATCAGCATAAATAATTGAACTCAAATAAAGCAGTCCTAATTTAATTACAACTATCTTAGACAAAAAAGTATTGATACCAAACTATTTATGGCCATCTCAAAACAGATATGTCGATCATTAAAAAGAACAAAATAGATGAGACAGATCGTATCGTATCGTGTATCACAACAGATTGAGTGCACAAACAGATGTAAGCCTTTCAAATGCACCAACAAAGGCAGCTATTAAAAAAACAAAATTTTATTTTAATAATAATTTTAACTATCACATTAGGAAAGTGCTAGTTTCCTTGGTTCTTAACTATTTAACTTCAAAGCTATTAAACTCACTTTTCAGTATTTCTTGATTTTATACAACTACCTAGGTGGTCCTATGGGAACATCTCTGAGATAGGTTGAATTTGTTCACGTGACCACGTCCCCTCGCTTTCTGATTGGCTGTTGGTTTCCCCCCTCCCCTCATCCTTACCCCCTTTCAGTGGTTTATTCTTGTCTTATTTGGGGTTTTTTAATTTGTGCTCCTTGGTTAATTATATTCTCATTGCTTTTTTATTTGTGCTCATTGGTTATTTATTCATTGTTTTTTCTTATGTCTGGGTAGGATTGGGACGGGGCATTGGAATTTTTTATTTATTTATTGGCGTGAAGTCCATGGCGTCGGGCGTTCCTCTCGTGGCACCGGCACGGAGCACGAACATCTTCTGACGGCAGCGTAGCGTAGAGTGAACATTGGCTCCCTCTCACAAGACTGTTGGATTGCTTTCCCTTCCCAAAACAAGCAGCACGAACCTTTCCTGACGACCGTTTGGGGTAGAATGTGATAAATAGTTCCTCGGCTTTGAGACCCCTCACACTTCCCCTCACTCCCCCCTCCTTCAAGGCATGTGCCACAACCCCCTTGCGGTAATGGGTATTCCCGGTGTCGCAACCCCCTACGTGGTGATGAGTTTTCCCTGATGACTGGTGCCAGTTTGGCGGCTCGACAAGACAGGAATAGATCGTGACCTTGAAACCATGAGATAGGTCAATGACCCTGGAAACCCTCCCCACTGCAATGGGTTTTACCAGTGTCAGCATCGCAACTCATACCCCATATGTGGTAATGGGATTTCCTGCAACTATAGAGAATTTACACAACTCTGATTATGCACAATCAGGGGTCTCGGAATCCTCAGTTAGAGTCGCTATCCCCCACCACAAAAGTCTACAAAAATTGGTTGTTTGATATCGTCCGTCGACATGTGTAGATGTAGGTATCAGCCATGCACTGGAGGAGTGAGGTAGAAATGTTCCGGTGCCGGAGAGGGAAACTAGGGACAATACAGATCTTAGAATTCACGACCTTCGGTGCCAGGGTTAGACGCCACTTTTAATGGCTAAACGTGCGGTTGATGGGATTAAGAAAGTGTTCCGGAGGGAGAAAATATCAACAGTTTTACCTGGCAGGGGATTTGATTCCCCCGCCAGAATTAAATGAGGCTGACATTTAGATGGCATGCCCACAAGGATTCTAACTTCGATATCTTTAGCACCACTAATGGCTGTTAGAATCACCGTACTTCCTTCTGAGTGCACCCCCCTCCACCCCGGATTGAGAAGGGGATTTGCTAGACGACTAGATTTTCCGTACAGGTAGAATGTGTACCTGCATTTTAAAATCAATCTTAGAATGGGAATCAAAAGTCTATCACCCTATCATTTGCCGTCCAGTATAACGACGCTTTATACCAAGCGACCATCGATGAATGTATAAAAAAAATATCATAAAATGCAATGTGGCGGTGGATTGCCTCCCAAGTATAAAGTGAAAAAATTAACAGCTGTTTTATTCCATGAGCCACTTACTTATACCGACAGGAAAAATGTTTTAAATAAAATTATTTGTTGTACCATCATTTGGGTACTCCGGCTACCATACCTCCACATGTAACAGGGTGTGATGTGCACCCGCATTTGTGAGGCCAGAAAAGAATAAACACGACCCGAGAGTACATCAGCACTCGGCGGGTGCGTGAACACAATTGACAAGTAATGGTAAATCAACGTTGTTTTACATGATTTGACCGCTCACCGTCGTCAAATTGTCACTTCGACAAGTCGAGACAAGAATGATAGCGCAATGGTTTTCCCTGGCGCCAGTTTGGAGGCTCGACAAGACAGGAATATATCGTGGCCTTGAAACCGTGAGCTAAGTCATTGACTCTGGCAAACCTCCCCCTCAACAATGGGTTTTCCCGATGACGTCATATCCCTGTCGCAACCCTGATGATTGGCGTCAGTTTGGCGGCTCGACAAGCCAAGTCGAGACAGAAATAGAACACAATCTTGAATGATGTCGCAATTGGTTTTCCCGGATGACTTGCGCCAAGTTGGCGGCTCAACAAGACAAGTCGAGACAAGAATAGATTGTGACTTTGAAACCGTGAGCAAGTTCAATAGGTCATTGACCATGTTCATCTCGTACCACGTGACGTCGATCTAGGGAGGGGTGGATATATATAGGGGGCACCCACTTGGTCCTCTATTTATAAGCGTTTGTAGAGCGATTCAAAATGGACAAGTTACAGCAGCTGGTAAATATTGTTGACACCATGCATACTGTAAAATTGTGTGATCTAACTGTCGATCAAAAGTACTCGGTGGATAAATAAAAAGCGGTCAATACAAAGTTCAGGAGACGTCTTACAGCCTATATAGATGGCTAGTTTATATATTTTTGCCTAGCATTTTGGTACTCTAACAGATGGAGACGTGTGCAAGTTTAATAACGAAAAACAAGTATTCACCTTCACCGGAATAAAACCAGGTTCACCTACCATTGTTAACTTTGAACGCGTTTAAGAGAAGGCGCAGAAAAGTCAAGCAGTTAACAACAACAACATCGGGTTGCTAGGCAGTTAATACATATGCACCGTGTCGCATGGTGGACCCTACAAACAAAACAGCACGCTTAGCTCACAGGTACGCTCACCATGCATAGACCCGTGTATATTAATTTAATGTTTGTGGGTCATACGATTGCTGGGCGTGCCTATATGACTGTAAACATTATTCACAGTGTGGCTGTGAGCTATAAACATGTAATTTACAAAGTAGTTAACCAATACAGAGAGGAGCGAGGCTACATCGAGTTCTGCGACTACCTGTCACACGATAAGAGCGACTGTAGTACTATCCTACGAGGGACTCTAGGAGTCTTACATGTGTGATATAATATGTGCTGTGTACAATTTACGCCAAGGGAACATTGAAGCCATGTTGCCCAGGCCTCCACCACCCTTCCAAGATCCACACCACCCAAAACTGTCCTTCACGATGCCGCAGCCACCGCCCCAAACCCCCAGAGTCACTGGCGTACTCGCTGTCAGAGTCACACGAGTATCCACCACGAGTGTCGTCTACCTACCAGACATCAGAGTCACCAGCGGACCTGCCACCAGAGTCGTCTGCCTACCAGACATCAGAGTATTCACAGCCAGAGCCACCCGTGCGCCCAACACCAGAACCGTCTACCTACCAGACATCAGAGTCAGCAGAGTCACCCAAGTGCCCACCACCAGCGGAGGAGGAGGTAATTTCCGAAGAACCAAAAAATCTTGAGGATTTAATAATATACCAAATTTATTCAAATGTTAAAATTATGGGTGAAACGCCCGATGACTACATAATCAGTCTGGGGAGTTTCGGTAACGTCTTCCTTCCAAAGTCTGTCTATTATTTGGATTGTAAGCGATTTAAATACAACCCACGCTGTATGATATACCTCGGAGGACAAAGTTTGTTGTTTAAAAGTGAATTAATAAACTAGGCGCTCTCATGTTGTCGTAGCACTTTGCTGATGTCACTGGAGCTAGTGGTGACATTTTGAAAAACACGAGAGGGGGAACGCCGTTGAGTAGAGAGCGTTGCCACTTGAGTGAGAGTGTTTTTTTTCTTCCAAAGATATTTTTTTCGCTGCATCTCCAATTGCCACTATGCCATTTAAATGCAGCAATTGTGAAGGGTCATACGCAAAGTTCTCCAATCTCATTTAAAACAAACATCAATGTAATCAAACACCTCCAAATCCTGTTCACCATGATGCTTGTTGGAACGAGGAGGTATTGTGCAGTGCGTTAGACCTGATCGAGAAAGAGGAATACAACCGTGTAAAATGCTTAAACTAAATTGATAAAAACAAAAGTTATAACGTCGTGCTACTGAAGAGACCACCAATTACTCGAACTTAATTGTGCTTGAGGGTGTTGGAAGAGTAAGATTGCCTGGTAAAAACTGTGGAGACATGGTCAATAAGCGCTCTAGCGCCTCTCAGCGAGTCCTGAACTATTTTAGAGATGACACCTACTCATTTTCTAGATGGTAGAAAACATTATATTCTCTCCTGATTTTTTTATTAGGTAAAAGAGTGATTATATCTTTTTATTGCTATCACAATTATATAATTCATGTTTCACTATAGTCTTAATTACTTTTATTGTTCACAAGACCTAAATAATATTGCTGCTTGTAAAACAAACCTCTATGTTGTCGTTGTGGCTTCACGCTATGGTTGTGTTTTAAATTAATCAATTGCCGATTGTCAATAAAAAAACTAACAATACAATGATGCTATCATTATTTAAACCCTAGAATATGTTGGTAGGAAATTCTTGAAGAAGCAAAGACAGGAAGGAGATGGCAACATTGTCATATTCATTTATAAATTGTTGTGACTTTAGATTGCTTCCCAATGAGAAAGTAAAAGGATTTAATTGCTTTATTCTGAACGTTTCAACTTATCTATAATGTTTGAGACTAGCTTATAAGCCAAATAAACGTGTATTTATAGGGTAGGAGAGAGGGTGTAGACGTTAAAACACAAATATGACAGTTTATAATATTTACTTAATTACACAAATAAAATTTTTTACAAATATATCTCACACTACGAAAAGTATATTTGGAATATTTACTTACACAAATGAAACTTTTACAAATATATCTCACACCATGAAAAATATACCGGGAATATTTATTTATCCAAATAAAAGTTTTTACAAATATATCTCATACCACGAAAAGTAGGCCTATACTTGGAATATTTATTTACACAAATCAAAGTTCTTACAAATATATCTTACACCATGAAAAGTATAAAGTTTACTTAGAATATTTATCCAAACAAATACAAGTTTTAGAATATAACTAACACCATGAATAGTATAATTGTGGAGGTGATTTCCAAAACTTCATTCTTCCACTCTGGCATAATTTTGGGAAAACAGGAAAAACCGTTAATTTTATTACAAAAGCATAATTCAAAAATCTGATTGTATTGGAATAAAGTTAATAGTATGTGAATGGGATTTGTATGCGCAAAAATAATCCTAGGGATACACATTTTATGTAAAAATGACTTAAAATTTGGATTGTTTAAGTTTTGGCGCATTGGTTTGGAATTTTGAAGTTTTGGAATGAGAACTTATGGATCTATACAGTTTTTAAACATCCGCCAGATTAACATAGTTAAGTGAAATGTCCAAAACTGTTTCACACTATATGATGTTTATTGAGAGAATCACAAATTGAGTAAAAATTACTTATAATAATGGACTATAGCTTATACACACGTTAATAATGTTCCTAAAATCCACCTAAATTAAAAGTTTGTAAGGTTTTCTTGATTATAAACAAACAAATTTTGCTACTAAAATAACTTCAAGTGTCTAACAGCACTACACAAAAAAAATCAGGCACCTATATTCTAAGATCTTCAGTTTCTTCCCAGGCCATGCTCTCTTCAACCTCTTCAACTTCATTAATGTCTGGAATTTCTTGTTCCTTCAGTGTGTTAGAGTAGTAGACAAGATTCTCCATTGACTCCCAATCTTTGCCAAAATGTTTTCCCAGCAGTACTTTTACATCTTTCAATTTTTCGTATTTTACAGTAACTTTGTTAGGTAGTAGGTCAGGGTTTACCTGACTTAAGCGTTTGCCCTTCTTTAAGAGAGGTTTAAATTCTGACAAATCTGTCCTATAATTTGCCTCCCCTTTCATAAGGATTTGTTGAGTTTTAGGACACTTCTTCAGAACAAATCGTTTGGAGGCAGCAAATTTGAAATGTAGTTGTGCTGGTTGTTTTACTATTGGTGTTAATGCCACCTTCCAATTACACACAGGGACATCATCTCCAACACTCCTAACTGTGCCAAACTTTTGGAATATTTCCTCATACTCCTCAGGTTGAACAATTGTATCTTTTTTCTTCACGATTTTCTCAATCCGACCAAACACTCTGTCAGGAGGTAGGAATGAATGGCCAACAACAGGAAAAGTAATGTGAACTGATTGCACATTTCCAGATAAATCAGAGTTCAACCACTTGGCTAACATACCAATGACGGTTATGTTCTTATTCTGTCCGGGACACCCATCACAGAATAACTCAACTTTGTTGATGTCCTGCAAATCAGAATTACTCAGAAAGTGGAACAGAATTGAGGCAATTTCATTTGAGCCTTTTGCTCTTTCATTTTCTAACCATGAATAGATGAAAACGGTATCTGGGTTTTGTGGTGCAGTTGAGGGACCGACACAAACAGTAAAGTTATATTGGTACAACTGGCGGCTGTAATATGCTGACTGGTCAGGCACTTTGGGGAGAACAAGGTTCTTCTCACAGTCAAATGAGAGTTTTAAAACATTTGAACCACTATCTGACTTTAACATATCATAAAAAGCACTGCTTCTCATTTTATGGACTGTGAGTTTAGCCATTGCTTCATTCTTTTGCACGCCAGTTGCAGTAGGAATGATAGCTCTTAATCTGATGCATTCAGAACATGCATCAGTAGCTGGTGTTTTAAAGCTATAGTTGAACTCATAGTTGAAAATGTCTCTGAAGAAATTGTACTTAACTCTATTCTCATAATTTTCATTCTTATTGTAGGCTAACCACAATTTCCGAATACTACAATCACTAGGCAAATATTTTTTCACAGTTTTCTCTCTCGTGTAATGTGACTCTACACCCTGAAGTGCTGAAAGATAATTCCGAACACTTTGTCTCATACCAATGTATTTTTTGCTTTGGGTATCCCCTCCCCTCCTTTCTTTTGGAGATTGACCTTCAATGAAATACTTTTTCCCAATGTTTCGCACTCGGAAAGCAGATATACCTAATATAGAGAGAAATGTCGGTGAGCAAACTTTTACCATTGCTCTAGATTTGGTTGAAATAAAATACTTGTTCATTACCTGAGGCTTTTTCTTGCCATTTTTGATTCTGTTGCGTTTGGGCTTTTCTTGAATGGTATGCTTCACAATGAAATTGTCTTGAGCAACTTTATTAGAAGTACTGTAAAAACGTTGGTGAAAGCGTCGAACGTCCTGCATTGTCAACGAACTACAGCCATATGTAGTTCTCCCTGAAGTGTGACGGCATTGAGGCAATTTCGGCAACTTTTTCGATTTGTGTCTGTGAAAAATAAAGAACACAAATTTAATTACAAGCAAGACACTGATAAGGAGTGATAAACCGAGGATATTATGCTCTGATCAATTCTCCTATCAACTTAACACAACTCTAGAATTATATGAAAATTGTATTAAATATATTAAAGCCAACAGAGAAAAATAAATTTTGATTCATGAATAGTTGGTATATTAAAGTTTCAAATACTTACCGATTCTGTTTAAGCTTCTCCTTCTTCCAGTGTGATCTGTCTCGTCGTTTCTTTCATGATTTTTCAGGTAGAAGTTGTACAGACTCTGTTACCATGTTCATTGTGTTTCATTAGAAAATAACATTCACGTTCTGAGGTTTTTATATTACTGTAAAAACTACAACAGCTGATCATCTGAAATACTTTAAACAAAATACCACATGATTAACAAAAAATTATCCTACTTTAGTTACATCAAATCCCTCATAGAAGAAAACTATGGAAAAATGTAGTTATGGAATGGTTCTCAATAGTAGGACAATATGTCTCCTGTGGATATGTGAAGTTTTGGCACGAGCATGTTTGTGTGGAAGAATTAAGTATTGGAACAATATCTTTTGTGGAAGTATGAAGTTATGGAAAGACAACGTATTTCAAATATTTATTTTACTAGGAATAAGACTGTTTTGGTGCATTCTGGCATCATATTCTGCTGCAGGGCTGCCAGATCTATGACACAACATATACAGCTCGAAAAATGATAAAAATGGAAGAATGAAGTTTTGGAAATCACCTCCTCAATTGGAATATCTATTTACAAAAATTTCTAGTTATAGAATTTATCTTACAAATTGAAGTATATTATGGAAACAATAATAAATTTATTGAGCCTGTAGTGGAAATAGTGGCCTCGGTACTAATTTTCAAAAGTCCAGTTTAAATAGTATTTGAACATTTATATATATATATATATATATATATATATATATATACATATATACAGTCAGATGGTTTCAATTTATAATATGTACAAGAAAAAATTAAATGACTAGAACTAAAATAGATACATAAAACTAATTATATTTGACTATAAATAATAAGGTGGGTGAAGGGTTTTACTGCCGGATAAAAAATATAAAAAGGTATACCGGGTGCATAAAATAAATCAATGAAAAAATATTTATGTTTTCATGCAGAAAAAATATGAAAAATCTCAAATCTTTGAAAAATGGTATGTCAGTGAACTGTCTATAGTGAAAGATAAAAAAGGTGACTATTCAGCCCGTCTAAATGATTACCTTTAAATCGTGGTGAGTGCATTTACAAGGACTCTGATACCCAAACTGCAACTTATAATAATAATAATAATAATAATAATAATAATAATAATAATAATCAGTTATCCGTTGTTTGTTGTACACGAACCGGTAGATTTGAGTCTGCAAAACGGTAAAAAAGTCACAAGACATTTTATTACAATTATGTGTGGTATCTGTATATATATATTACCAGAGCCTTTTCGGTGATCTTCGCTTTTAAAACGCCAAAATTAACGTCAATCCGGTTGCAGTAGATTATGGTGATCCCGCGAACCTTGCAAACCGTTTTTGTTTTGGCAGGATCGCCACCAACACAAACTCGGTACGCGTAATTCTTGGAATAGCAAGATACAAATGTGTTAATATAGCTTCCCGGACAGTAATATTGAAGTTCGTCAATGAGTTCACCTAAAAAGTCTGCGGTTGGTTGACTCCAATCACCGGGACTTTCCGTGGATAGAACACTATCCGTATCGTGATACAAAACACGGTCCCACAGTTTTTCAAGGATGCTGTACAAGTGCGACCTAGCCATAGAAGTCGTGTAGCATGCCACCGCCACACTCGTGTTAGTATTAGGGCGCAACGCGTCACGCGCATGCTTGTAATTGAGGAACATATCCTCATCATTAACATCAATGAGGCTGTCCACGGTGATGTACGGTTCCATCAGGTACTTGTGGATGCCCTGATATTCGTTGACAAAGGCTACGTGTGGTAATTCGAGTCTTTGACCAAACTTTCACAATAGCTAATTTAAAAAGAGTTTATCCAAAGTGCGGAGACCAGGGTTTTTACAAACAGAGGCGAAATGGAGTTTTACGCCTTCCCTTTTCTCAAAATTTTGAAAGTAAGCTAACTTCTCATCTTGTGAGGTACACCACCCTGGCCATCCAATGGCTTCTAGTTTAATTTTCAAAAAAGTATCAATAAAACCATGAAACAATCCGCCAGTTCGTGCCTGACAAACGTAAACTGATACATTGTACTCCCACACTTCGTGTATTTCTTTAACGGTATAGCCTTTCTCAACGGATTTCCGAATCTCGTCAATCACCCAGACGCCTGTCAATCAGCGATCTTTATTGTCATTGTACTGACACGTACCTTGGTTTTTCTCCACCCCTCATTTCCTGTACAAGATGAAGATTAACTTGTCGTGCATCAGTGTAGGCAATACGGGCATGAATAAATCCCGCGGAGATGTTACGGGAACTATGGCAAAACCTTCTACTTGATCTGTAAACGAAAAATTTGGTTCCAAGTGAATTTTGGGGTGGCCGATGATATATTTTTTGTACTTGCTAACGTAAGGATACAATGGACACACATCCAAGTACTTGATCGTCTCTCTACAGTAAAGTCTGCTTCGTGGAAGATTTTGATAGAATTGGTACGCCCAAAGAATGCGTTCCTGGGACTGAGGGGCTCCTTGCTGTACACTTTGTGCTGGAGTGAAAATTGTTTCAAGTCCTTGTCAATGCGTTTCATCGCATTAAAAGTACACTCTGACATCTCTACGGCCGTGTAGCCGGTATTCTTAAGCTTTTCCACGCAAGCCGTGGTCGTTCCATATCGCGTATCCATGGTCTCGTGGCGGCTGTTTTTGATAAGGGTGGTCCTGTCAGGATAACAAAGAGGGCACCCTTGCCAATAACAGCCCCAGAACTGGAACATGGTGATGGTAAGTCCAGCTTTAACAACGCCGTCTACATGTCATCCTAACACATATTCCCAACGGCCGTTACCCTCATGAAGGATAGAGACACCGCATTGATGGGCTTCCCAGCAGAGCCATTGTACGGTGACTGTTAGTCTACACAACGGTAACCACCGTTAGGGATGATACTGATGGTATACTCCATAAGTTGATTTTGGCAATAAACCAATATGGCCACTCCAAATATCGTACACCCCTCTATGAAAGGATACACCATTGTTCTTTCCATAAGAATATCTCTAAGCTTTAGACAGGCCTTCTGTAGTATCTCTACGTCTATCCCGCAAAACAGTTCCAAATTGCGGTTAAAAAAAGACATAATTTTCTTTGACCAACCCGTCATATCACTTCTCAAAATGATCCTTTCCCTCAACCGACATCTCACCAATGCCATATTATTCCTTTGGCGTCAAGGGACCCCTATATCCCGCGTTTTCTTTTTTATTGAAAAATTAGGGAAATGTTCATTGGCCAAAGACTTGTCCAAGCCAAATATTTTGGGCATCTTAGACAACGACATCGGGAGAAAGTTCAGCCAGTTAATAAAGTGGAGTGGGCCGTAATGCATTGATATGATTTTACCACCTTTCATCATGAGCTCTGTTGTCCATTTTTTAACCTCCATCATGTATTTTAAAATATCCCATCATAGCCTTTCACATTATGGACTATGAGGGTGATATCTTTGAATTTTGTTACTTTAATTTTCTCTTTAAATCCAAAATTTGAGCCATTGTGGCATTACACTTGACTATGCGAGTCCTATCGCTTCCGCATTCAGTGCAATGTTGGTCATTTACATAGATATTATGGAAGGCCTTGAAACACGTCTGCACGACACAGAGGAAAGGTTCGTGCAACTATGAGTTGACCGCACCTTGAAGAAGCGTTTCTTATTTAAATTCAAAATCATTAAACACAAACATGAAATCTTTCTTTTCCAGTGACAGCTTGGTTGGTGCTTGCTTCATATAGCAGAAATGACCAATAGGACAATATGTATCGCATACTCTACAAAAAGTTTCATAACACCTGTGTGAATAATTTGATCTTTACAAACTGAAAAATTGCCCACAGACTTCACAAAACTTATTGACATCACAGACCGACATGTGACCTCTGCAAATACCTGGACGTTTATTGGTATCAAAACATGTCTGGTTTGTGAAACAACGCTCAAAGTCTTTAAAGATCACAGTTCGACCTCCACTGCAGAACACTTTAGCTAAGCAATTGTTGCACGCAGATTCGCAATTGTGCTTGTTCTTATCGTTGAACTGTACACGGCACTCTTGACAAAAGTAAGAGCACTTAAATTCAGCTGTCAAGGATGTTATGACGTCAAAATGGTGTTGCTTATCGTCGTCAAAATACAAATCAAGATAGCCCTTAAATGAATGTTCGGGGGGAGTAGGCTCTTCATATAGGACATGCCCACCTGACGCTCCCTGAACACTGTGATTTTGTATTCCGAGAGGTATGCTTGAAATTGTTTCAGCTCGGTGAGCCCACCACCTTTCAAAAGAGTCACACGGGCATCACGGCATAGTTCCTCTGCTTTGAGTTTCTAAATAGGACGACCCATTTTGATTTTCTTAGCGGTATTCACGTGCATGCATCCTGGCTCTGTTTTAATGTCACATAAAGAAAGGGGAAGACAAAGTGTATCGCCACCATTTTGAATCATAATGATCCCTTTGTTTTTACGGCTATATGTGCTAGCCAGAGAAAGCTTATCATTATTATAACAACCCCTCCCACGCTTTTCTTTAAAGTGGTATAATTGATATACAAGTGGTGTGAAGTGAGGAACGAAACATTGCTTTGTAACACTCGTTCTACATTAGAGAGCACAGCCTGCACGTCAAGATGATCGGCCCACCTAAATGAGACAAATACAGGTCTATACGAGGAGTCTGTGTTGACTAATAGTAGACCTAGGTGATCCTCGGCAATAACTCCATGATCCTGGAGACATGTTAGCAAAGCATTGATTTGCTCCTGGAGCCAGGTTTGAGCGTCACAATCTCTCTCTGGCGTCCCTTATTGTATGATCAATTCATGACCGACATAATAAACAACTTTAATTGCTTAATTCTCTCCTTTATGAATCGAAGAGCGATAATTTTGGACAACGCTCCACCAACTTGGTTTACCGGGCCACTAATTCTTGATTGTGGTACTGAAGATGGTCCCGCTGTCGCCAATGCTACGGGTTGCGGGAGGACTGCGGACTCCATCTACCTCACCGCAGCCTGGGCTCGAACACCGTCTCCCTGTCCTTGTGGTTGTCCTCCTTAGAAGGTGTTAAAATGTTTCACAGCAGGTGACGGCGGGAGGATGGAGCCGATATTTCCACCCTCCATTTGAACTATAGCACAAAAGCACGTGTCAAAGTAAACACTTTAAATATTATGGTTCCAAATATATTTTCTGCAAACTACCACGTATTTTTTCTATTTAAAATGATACCACAAACTATATAATACTTTTCAATTTCAATCTAATTTCGGTATTAATATGATTTGTTAAAATTTTTCCAAAAATAATTTCTTTAACTGATACCAACATTTGCAAAGTGTGTGTTATAAATACATTTGAACCCTAGAACATGTACAAAATGCAGTACAGGGAAGTTAATTTATCACTATGAATGTTTAAACCTACACTTTAAGCCCTGCCAGTGAATAGAACCCAGGACCGATGGATAAACAAAACAAATATATAGAGTTGGTCTCTCTTTTTAATAATCGGCTAAAGCAACAGTATAATTTCGCCGGTTAATTTTTATGCCAGTATATACTTAAAACCGATTGTAACACTAGGTCTAAGCTACCCCCCGTTTTAAAACCATATAATTGGGCAGCTAAGAGCAAAATTGTTTTTCTGCTCTAAATTTAAATACAATGCCATCTGTTATTTTGATAAGTAACCAAGTTTACCTGTATATTTTTTTAGAATATAAAGTGACATGCAATGCCATCAGTTATTTTGATAAGTAACCAAGTTTACCTGTAAAATTTTTTAGCCTCTTAAGTGACTTGCAATTCCATCTGTTATTTCGATAAGTAACCGAGTTTACCACACCGCGCTAATATTTGAACAAAATTTAGTTTAAAATATGGTATTAGGGTAAATCATGTCTTAACACAAATTTGTCAAAATAGCTATTGATATTAGAAAGTAATTAATTATTAATGGTCAGAATTAAGTTTTCTAATGGTATAAATAATTTTGTTTTAGAATTAAATAAAGCATTTTTTCACTGAATATTATAATTTAATTAAAATCCGTTACTGTTTTCCAGCTTAAAGCTTGGGACCCATTTTTACTCATAAAATGCGAATAACTTAAAGACTAGGACTTCCACAATTCCGAACCGCAGAATTAACCGTGTCGAGAATTGAGCTCGGGACCGATAGTTCACTATACAGACATGCTATCGAATGCACTAAGGTGGTGATTGAATTTGATCCAGCACATTGTAAACACGGCTAAAGCGACAATTATAATTGTCTCTTTCTTTTCTTGTTGGTTTGTAATAATAACCTTTTATACCATGAATATAAGAGCTAATATTCTCGAAACAGTCAGCTGACAAAATGTTTTGGTATGCTGGCGAAACAACGGTGGTTTGGGGGAACAGAGGACGTGAATAACCATTGAATAATAACTATCTATTTCCAACCTAGTGACTATAGTATATTTACTTGTAGACAGTGCTAAAATATATGTTGGCAAGACTTACATATCAGCCGGTCTATCGTGTCCAATTCACCCTATACATAAGGATTGAATTTCTGCTACCATCTGTAGGGTCGTAGGGGCTGAAAGTTGATGGCGGCGTGAGGACGGCGTTACTGTGCAAAGCATTGATCGCTTCTAGAAGCGGCGAAGGTACAGATCCTGTTGCTTTGCTGCTTTCAAGAGATGGAGCCCACACACACATTGCTAAACCCTCTGCAGGAGCCATGTGGTCCCTCAGGCTATCATACATTCCATATAGATCCCAGTAGTCTTAAATTAAATAAATACCTTTTAATTACTATCGTGAGAAAAAAAAACACTCACCAATCATGCTCAAATCTATAGCAAGACTCTAATTACCCATGGACTAGTCTCCATCCACCAGGAATTCAGTCCTTGCTAAAAAGATCCAAAGGCTCCGAGCTGCCTGGCTCTACCGACGCTGCAGGTGGAGGGGGTGGGTTTTATTGAAAGCCTGTCAAAGGAACAAATGCCGCTGTACACCAAAGACGTAATAAGCAAAATAGTTACCATTAAAATGTACAAAAGTTTTAAAACATACCTGATTTTAGCCAATTTTTTAGCGCGTTGTAACTCATTATGATGTTCACTAGCCGCATTTATTTATTAATTATCAATTAATAATTATAGTCACTTCAACGGGGTGTGCCGCATGTAAGGGTAGTGGCTTCTTATTGGTCGATAAATTGTTTACGCATCGGTGATTGCACTTGCCCGAGCTATTTACAGTTATCTGGCATTTGCGCTATCTCTACCACCGATAATGTATGTCTTTCTCCTTTGCTGTCTAGAGAGATTGTATATACCTCGAATGACAGTCGGTCGTGTTTATTTTTCCAACAGTGCAAATGTGGGTACACATCTAACCCTGTGAAGGGGGGAGGTAGGGGGTTAGGGTCCCTGCAGTGTCGACAAACATTAATCCTAATTAATAGTATACATAATAGCTTTGTCTGGTTTCACATTTCATCCCTGCGCAAATGACGGTACATCACTAATTTTATTATTCTTTCTTTCTCTCATTCGGGCAAAGATATCTAGATGGTGTTGGAGGGTTTGATTCCCCCCTCGTGTTCAATTATACATGACGTGCAAATGTGGGTACACATCTCACTTTGTGACGTAAGGTGGAAGGGGTTCAAGTCCCTTAGAGGGCAATAAACGCTAATTATTTAACATTTCAATCCCTGGCAAATGCTGTTACACATTTCACCTGGTCAACATCAGCTCTTATCTCACGCTTACCTGAAGAGCTTAGTTAGAATCCCGGTCATGCGTTTGTGCCAAGGCCGGTTTCTTCCCTCATTGTCCACGGATTGTGCCCCTGACGGGTAGTAAGACGCATTTATAAATACCGATAAGGTTAAATTCGTGGCTATTAGCAGGAAGGTAATGTTATTGAATCCAAGTTGACCATGTCGCTCGGCCTTCACACAATTGCAGGTAACTTTTATATCTTCCTCAGCCCTAATATTACTTATGAATTTATGTAGTTATATATTATTACGTCAAAATATAGTTGCGAACATTAAATTCATGCTACTAAATTCAATATTACCTATGAATTAATGTGAGATTTATAAAATATTTAGTCAAAATATAGTTGCGAATATTAAATTCAAGTTATACAATTAAATATTACCTACGAATGAATGCAAAAGTTATATTATTCCGAAAAAATATATTTGCGAAAATTAAATTATTTTTTCTGTTGTTATAAATGTCTAGAGGAATAAAACGGTTGTTTTCACTTTATCCTTAGGTAGCAATCTACCGTCACAATGCATTATATAATATTTTTTGTATATTTGCATTGATGGTCGCATGGTCTAAGGTGTCACTAGATGGACGGTGACATAGTGATTGACGTATGAAGAAAATGCGGATACACATTCTTTTTGGTCATCTGGAAAAATGGTTGTGGTGGGGGGGGGGGGTGCAGTTAGTACTGTTGTTCTGATAAACATTTTCTGTGCTAAAAATATCGAGGTTCAAATCTTGTTATTCACGCCGTCTAAATGTCAGGCCCATCTAATTCTGCCGTGGGGGGAAATCGAATTCTTGGTCCCAGAGTGGTGATTAGAAAGCACATCTGTGCCTGCGTCCTTCAGAAGGCCACGATCGATGCGTCAAGAAGCCTTGGGACTAGGGAAAAGCACATCCAAACCAGTGACCTCAGAAGGCCACGACCAATACACCAAGCAGAATTGGGGGTTCATGACTCTTCAACGGGTTCGTTGCCACCCTTTTTCAAAATTTATAACAAGTTACGGTTGTTGCGACATCTGACGACCCCTACTGATGAGGGGTACGACGAAGTAAGGGGAGGGTGGGGTGAAGGGAAAGGCAGTCCAACAGTCTTTTGAGAGGGAGTGGTCAGTGTAACTTAGTTCATTCTGTGCCGTGTTGATGTAGGGAGAATGAGGAGTGAGGGAAAAGTGAAAAGGATCTTACGGATGAGAAGAACTATCTTTCACACTCTTCGCTATGCTGCCGTCAGGAGAGTTTAATGTACCTTGCCGATGCCAAGGGAGGAGTACCCGACGCCGTGGACTGCACACCAATAAATAAATACAAACTCCAGCAATGAATAAATAACCAATGAGCACAAATAAAAAAGCAATGATCATACATAAATTACCATTGAGCATAAATAAAAAAAGCAACGAGCACAAATAAAAAAACAAATGAGACAAGAATAAACAAGTTTGGAACTCTGGAAAGGGGGTCAGAAGGAGAGGATGGAGAGGGGAGTGGAAAACCAACAGCCAATCAAAGAGCGAGGTGGCGTGGACACGAGATCAAATTCAACCTATCACAGAGCTGTTCCCATAGGGCCACCTAGGTAGTTAAACAAATATAATTTTTAGGTGTGTTTTTACTATACATATAAAACTATTTTAACAAACCTAAAAGTAGTTTATTTCTGTTAGATTTGGAATTTTTGAGCACTCCCAGGTTAATGAATCTAATTTTTAAATTTTTAAATTCTAATTCCTTCTGGTATCCGGTGTGATAGCTCTCCACCTCCAAAAAATGGAAACTACCCGCAGACCAAGTATTTGGTTTTTATATTAGGTTGGAAATTTCAGGACCTCTCCCAGTTTTCCACGCTCCTATTTTAATATTTCACATTAAGGACTATTTATGTTAACAAAGTTGTTGACTCTATTTTTCCTCATAAATTTCCATTTTTACCTCACTTAGAAATTGTTTTTTAAATAAATTTGAAGAAATTTTAATAATCACCTTTTTTAATATATTCTCGTAAATAAATTTAAAATTTTCAAACTTTTCAGACAGTCGAAGTTATACCTTTTAACAAAATTTTGATATTTAAATTTTCTCTGACAAGGAAATGTTTTTTCTTTAAATTTTGGAAATCTTATGCCATTAATTTCCCATTTCGCTGAATGTATATGAATAGTAAATGTGTCTGTAGATATCTCACTACTTGTCTGACAAATTCTCATTTTATACCACAGAAAAAGAATCTTAGTTTTATAATTTATATTCACCTCTCGTTTCATAGACCCCCATTTTAAATTTTTCATTGGTTTTTTGGAAGTGTCACTTACCTTCCTGCCAAGTTTCACATTTCTAACACACCAAGAGTGTTTACTTCTATTAGTTTGATAAATCTATACTCCCCTCCCCTTCATCGTTTCATGGGCCCTTATTTATAAATTTCTAGTAATATGACTTCTTGAATTTCTTTAAACGTCCTTCATCCTTCCGTCCAGCTTACAATTTTATACTTTTTTTTCTATTACTTTTGTAAACGTAGAACCCTTCATTCCTGGCATCCTATTTTGAAACATTATATTTTAAGTCTATATTCGTCATCTGGGGTCGGCCCCTAATCTGTAAGCTATATTATTCCTTCGTATTTCTATCATATATAAAAGTGGCCTAGATTTTTAATCTCACAAAAACAGAGACAATGTTTCTGGGATATTACTATATAAGGAGCTATAACTTCAGCTAGTCCTATGCATCTCGAATGTGGCAGTCTTAAGTCAGTGTCCAACACACTCAGTGTAGGGCCAACCTTATCGAAAGTGGGTCAAGAGAAAACATTTTTTTTTTACTATCGAGCTCAGAACAGAATGTACTTTTCGTAAGGGCTAATATATTCAGATCTGTTGAGAATAACACCGATGCGAGTTTTTCATATCCCTCCTCCCTCTCCCCTCCACTCCCCCTTTCAAAAATAAAATAAAAAGTGTAGTCACTCATTACAATTGCTAATGTGAAGTCACGTCTAGCGCGACGTGGGGAGGAGGAAAGAGACAGAGAAAGAGAGTTTTAGAATGGAATGAACAAGGGAGATAGAGGAAGAAGAAGTAGAAGGGAAAGTTGGGTGAAAGCTTGTCTGGTGTAGGCTTGTTGGCCGTATCTCATTCATACTTTTGCATAGTGATCAGGTTGAGAGTGAGCTAGTATAGTTGTTCCAATGGAGCCAGGCAACCACGTGTACCCACGGCAATGGCGATGGGAAAGAGACAGGTAGTCGTGGGGAGAAGAGCAAAGGGGCTTAATATGCAAAGGTTGTTCCCATCTAATGCAAGCAGCGGTGGAGTTCGGCCTGGTAGACATTGACTGTGGAACGGAACGGCGGGAGGGTTAGGATCTTAACCAGTCGATGGGTAGAAGCCAGCTTGCACGGGATACTACAGTATACTTACCGGTACAGGGCGAACTTAAATACACGCCGTGAGATTAGTCCAAAGAGTTTACAAATATGTTGGCTTTTATTTCAACAACTTGATTTATTTGCAAAGCGGAAAAAAAGTCCTAAGTTGTCAGTAACGTGTGGGAATAATTGTGATCTAAGTTCACGATCATCAGACGTGAGTGACACGTGCGTGTAGTTTTGTGCAAAAGTGACATAAAAACTTATTTTTATTTTTCTCTCTTTCCCTCTTACTTTCTTTCTTGTCAACTTGTGTAATGGTAATATAATATAAAGTGAAAAGGAAGGTACTTATTGCAATATAACTTAGAGACTTTTACTCGAGAAGGCCTTGTACTTTTTTCTTAGCGCATTTAGTTTTGATTTACTTTACATATATTTTAAAAATATAAGTAATTTGATATTTAGTAAGATTTGAAGTGCCATTTGTGATTAAAAAAAATACCAAAGCAAATCAGTAGTGAACTATTTGGATCTATTTCAATTGCCTAAGGTAAGCCTTTGAAATACATAAAGTAATAATACTAAAAAATAGTAATTAATCATAGATAAATAATAAAAATTAGTTTTCAAACTTTTTTAAGTAAGTTCCATTTTACATTAAGCTTGATTGATAGAACTAATCTATAATTAGGCTTATAATATAGTAAATATTAATTAATGTATCAACGCATATTTTTATAAAAGTATTTATTTATAAAAATTAAGTAAAATAAACACTTTAAATATCTACCTAAGTTATACTAGCACTATGGGTTTAGTTAAACATAGCTTTATCTAACAACGCTAATGATACAATATACATTTTAAAACTAGTAATATTTTTGATAATTTTTATTTTCTTAAAATTATATAAAATTATCACACTAAATTTATTATAATTATGAATAGCCTTGATACTGCGGCACTATACAAATAAGACGTGGGAAAAAGAAAACTAAAGTGAGAAAATATTTTTCATTTAGGCTACAAATAGTGAAAATTAAATTTTCTCCGCTTATTAGTAACTCACATGATTCACACAAAAAGTATAATCTTAGAATGAAAATAAATTATATTGATTTTCCTACACACGATCAAAATTTGCCCAATATAACAATATTAGGTATTAATAGTTTCATATAATTATTTATCGTTTTCAACCCAAATTTTTTCCCTAACACACCCCTGCCTTAGAGCATCATTGATATAAAGCCTACTTCATTTTTGAGAGCCACGTTATTAGCGCCGATGTGGTTTCATTGTTTAGAAATACCAGAATATATATATATAAAAAAAATTAACACGTTAAAAAATTGTGGTGCTAAATGGATCAAAATTTAGTCTCGCTTTTAATAGAAGTAACAAGACATAATCATAAATGTAAAAATACATAGTTCATTTAATCAAAGGTACATTCCCTTTACCATGAAAGATATCAGTCTTACCTTGATGAACCACGCTATGGCCTTTCTTATAAGACGCGCCAGAGAGAGGACCCAAGCGAGGTAGGCTTGCTACTTTTCAAGGTAAATGAAGGGTACATAAGGTCTGATGCCAATTTATTTATTTAATATTATATATTAAAATATATATATATATCAAAATGTATTACCCTTAACGGTAGCTCTTGTTTAAGCTAACAAATGTAGGTATGCGTATTTATTTCATGGAGATAATATACTTTGGTTGTGAGAGAATTTAAAAAAATAGCAATTCACTGTGTTTGATAGTAAAAACTTGCATAGTAGGTTGATTAACGCTTATTGAAATTGGTACGCTATTCTCAAAATTAATATATTTAAAAACAAACCGTTAAAATAGGAATACAAATTGTGTAAAATGTCTACATACATACATATATATACATACATACATACATACATACATACATACATACATACATACATACATACATACATACATACATACATACATACATACACCACATATATACAGACATACATACATACATACATACATACATATATACATACAGACATACATACATACATACATACATACATACATACATACATACATACATACATACACACATATATATACATACAGTCATACATACATACATACATACATACACACATACATACATACATACATACACACCTACATACATACATACATACACACCTATATACATACATACATACATATATATACATACAGACATACATACATACATACATACATA
Source organism: Timema cristinae (assembly GCA_039000515.1). NCBI lineage: Eukaryota > Metazoa > Arthropoda > Insecta > Phasmatodea > Timematidae > Timema > Timema cristinae. The sequence continues at coordinate 71,285,072 of JBCFYV010009882.1, read as the reverse complement.
CATGCATAAACACACACAAACTAAACACACATACACACATACATACATACATACATACAAACATACTCACACATACATACATACACACATACATACATAGATACATACATACATACATACATACATACACATACATACATACATACACATACATACACACATACATACACACATACATACACACATACATACACACATACATACACAACATACATACATACATACATACATACATATATATACATACTTACATACATACATACATACATACATACATACATACATACATACACACACAAATACATACATATATACATACGCACACACAAAAATACATATATACATACATACATAAATGGATAGATAATCACGCCATTCTCTTATGGGGTAGCCAAGAAACAGTGAATATAGATAGCTCAAATAACAACTTCGTACCTAAACCATCCACACTAACTTTCTCCACACTTCCCTATCCTTACATACTTCCCTCACTTCAACAACATCTGTACACCGAGTCATACATGCTCCTTTATTTTTAAAACTTTTAATGTCTCTCTTTCTCACACATTCATCTTAAACATTTAGCCATTAAAACCAGATATATTTTATCAATGTGATATTTATAATAATTTACTAAGCTATTAATATCCTAAAGATAAAATCAATAGTCAAGAACTTTAAATTTCAAACAAGTCAAACCCTTTTTAAAAATTGATTTAACTTTATTAAAAAAAATAAACAATGCAACAGGTGTTTGTTCGTTTTTCATTAAGTTATTTTAATATCTAGTTCCTGTATGGGTGGATACAGATGATAATTATACTTATACAAAACAAGGGAAAAGAATGAATAATACTTATATAAAAATAATTAATGATTATAGGTACATTTTGAGCTTTGCGTGGATAGACCAAAAATTTAATTTATTAATATGAAACAGAATTAAATTGCGATTAAAAGAATATGGATTAAAATTCACTGGTAACTCCATGTGGATGATAAGCAAACTAATAAACAGTGGACCTTTCTCGTCACATTCCCGACGTTCCCCTTCATACAGTCTTGAAGTTCTCTTCATTATACTCTTAGGGCTTACGTGTTCCTTCACTCATTCCTCACCATACAGTATTGAAGTTCCCCTCATCCTACTTTTGGGGCCTACGTATTCCTCTCCTCTTTCCTCACCGTACAGTCTTAAAGTTTTCCTCATTCCACTTTTGGGGCCTACGTTTTCCTACCCTCCTTCCTCATCATACAGTCTTGAAGTTCCCCTCATCTGCTCTTGGGGCCTACGTGTTCCTTCACTCCTTCCTCAATATACAGTCTTGAAGTTCCCCTCATCTACTCTTGAGGCCTACGTGTTCCTCCCCTCCTTCTTCACGATACAGTCTTGAAGTTTTCCTCATTCTACTCTTGCTGCCTACGTGTTCCTCCCCTCCTTCTTCGCGATACAGTCTTAAAGTTTTCCTCAGCCTACTCTTGGGGCCTACGTGTTCCTCCCCTCCTTCTTCACGATACAGTCTTGAAGTTCCCCTCATCTACTCTTGGGGCCTACGTGTTCCTCCCCTTCTTCTTCGCGATACAGTCTTGAAGTTTTCCTCATTCTACTCTTGCTTCCTACGTGTTCCTCCCCTCCTTCTTAGCGATACAGTCTTAAAGTTTTCCTCAGCCTACTCTTGGGGCCTACGTGTTCCTCCCCTTCTTCTTCGCGATACAGTCTTGAAGTTTTCCTCATTCTACTCTTGCTTCCTACGTGTTCCTCCCCTCCTTCTTAGCGATACAGTCTTAAAGTTTTCCTCAGCCTACTCTTGGGGCCTACGTGTTCCTCCCCTCCTTCTTCGCGATACAGTCTTGAAGTTTTCCTCATTCTACTCTTGCTTCCTACGTGTTCCTCCCCTCCTTCTTCGCGATACAGTCTTGAAGTTCCCCTCATCTACTCTTGGGGCCTACGTGTTCCTCCCCTTCTTCTTCGCGATACAGTCTTGAAGTTTTCCTCATTCTACTCTTGCTTCCTACGTGTTCCTCCCCTCCTTCCTCAATATACAGTCTTGAAGTTTTCCTCATTCTACTCTTGCTTCCTACGTGTTCCTCCCCTCCTTCTTCACAATACAGTCTTAAAGTTTTCCTCTGCCTACTCTTGCTTCCTACGTGTTCCTCCCCTCCTTCCTCAATATACAGTCTTAAAGTTTTCCTCAGCCTACTCTTGGGGCCTACGTGTTCCTTCACTCCTTCCTCAATATACAGTCTTGAAGTTTTTCTCAGCCTACTCTTGGGGCCTACGTGTTCCTTCACTCCTTCCTCAATATACAGTCTTGAAGTTTTTCTCAGCCTACTCTTGGGGCCTACGTGTTCCTCCCCTCCTTCCTCACCAAACAGTTAGGAAGTTATCCTCGAATTAAAAGCGTTCGTAATTATTAAATGAACAGTTATTTTGTGTTAAGTAAATCCATATTTTGTTAGAAGCTATAGAATAAATTAAAAAATACTTTTTTTAATTGAGTCACGACAAAAAATTAATATCTAAAATATTAATCCAGTTCATTGTTTTAAATATATACTGTTTCTTATTCCAAGTGTATTTCATAACTATAATTTGAATATTAGGTTTAATTAGATAAAATATTTACAATTTCTAGAGGCAATAGTTTCATACAAAGATAGGTTAAATATAAGCCTAAAAAGGGAATGTGCATATATTTAAACAACTTCGGTGGCCGCATGGTCTAAGGTATCACTCTCGCAATAGACTGAAGCGCCAATTACAGGGAGATTGAGATTAATATCCAGGTGGATGTATTAGGGGTAGTTTTCCTTTAGATTTTTTACTCCACCTCCATAAAAATATGGGTACCCTTCCTCGTATCTAATAAATTAGCGTAAGCAGTATATTATACGTGCAACCCAAACGGGTAGTAAGACACGTTACTTGAATAATTATATATATTTTTAACCACTATAACCGATTGGAAGGAGTTTTAAAAATTGTGAAATGGAAATACTATATCATTTTATGATATTTTGGTAATCTAACTAGCTTTCCCAACAATCCTAGACCAAGTATCCTTTCTGTATGCGTCTCTTTTGGTAAGTTTGTTTAACCCTTTTGTAATAGAGCTAAATTGGTTCTACGATAAGTAATATGAATAATATCTGAGCTAATGTATTTTTTTTATTTTAGTCATTCGCAAAGTATGTAGTTATCTCTTTTATTTTATACCATAATGAAAGTTTTGTCATGTCCGATTGGGACAAAATACACTAATAATCATTTATCAAATAAATAGTTTGTGAAAAGGCTTGGACCTCAAATTACTAGTTGAGTATTTTAGGACTGTTAGTAACAATCATTCCATACTAGTTTTACTGCTAACCATAAAGTTAAAAGAGAACTAGGGGTAAAAGAGGGGCGGGGTGAAAAGGTCCACCAACCGATACCCCAATTTTGTGGTTATATCTTTTTATTAAACTCTTGTGTTGGGCAGCTCACCCGGACCACTTTTGAAAACAAGTTACTGTAGCAAACAAAATATCCTACAGTTTAAGTGATGTGAGGGAATTTTTGTTTTCATGTGCCTTAGGACACTGGAAAAAACAACACAACCTAATATTTAGAATTCTTGTCGGTGTTTGTCGCTGGCGGCCAAAATACCTCGCTGAATAGAGGTTAACAATAGCAACAAGTTTTGTCTTAGCAGATGTGGAGAATAAGGTTAACCTTGTCTATTGAGATGTTATTTTTAAACGTGTACTTCTTTGTACAAGATTTCAGAAAACAGATTTTAATTTTAGGTTACTACTTTAAATCTTTTCTGGTAGTTGATATAATATTCTATCTATTGACGCTATATTCAATTATCTTAGTGTTTCATTAAAACTTTAATTTCTGCAAGGATACATTTATGTCTAGTAAGTTGATCTGAACTATGTTTTTAGAAATGAAGTTAATTTGTGTTAAATGTATTAAATTGTATTCAGCATTGGATAACCATCCCAATTTTATCTTAAGGATGAATTAATATTTAATAGCTTATGTTAAGTATAATTTAGACGGAATTGATATGATATTATTTGAATGGCATGGGAAACTATAAAATTAACTATTTATAGATGTTGTCAATTAGATATTTAAAAAAAATTAGCACCAAAAGGTGGGGCAAACAAACCATTAATTTAAGCTAATTTAGTATGTTTTATATTTCCCTCTATTTTAGTTTTGCACCTGTCATTGATGTTTAAGGGTTTTGTTGTTGTTAAATAAATTTCTTACGTAAGTATTTAATTTCGACATTTTTAAAATAATGAATTAGTTGTCCTATAGGTAACGTTAATATAAATATTCATATGCCATTTAAGTATTACACAACGTTTTGATGTAAAATAAAAAGAACTGTGGTAACGTCGTCTATGACTCACTTTAATCAATCAATTTATGATATTTTTTATATTGATCCAAAACATATTATATGGACTATCATAAAATAATCTTGCTATAATTTTCAGTTTAAAAACAGTTTGTCACTTTAATATTTAAGATTTGTTGTTATAAATCTATTCTTATTCTGTAATAAATAATATATTTGGAAAATCAACAACATATTGCAAATGTTTTTTTTATTAAAGTGCTACAACCGATAAACAATATTAATATATTTAATTAAATAAGAATGACTTATAGCAGTATGGAATTTTAGCTTGCTATAAGAATAGTCCTTATTGATATACTGATGCTCACGTGATCTGGATTATTATGAATTAGAAGTCTTAGGTTTGAATATTAGCAGGATGCAAAGGAGATTGTTTTCCAATTTTGATTGAACACTGTAACTTTCTCATTCCCTATACACGCTAATGCTGGTACACTCCTTCTTGGCTACCTCACCTCACTACCACACTTTAAGTTAATACGTTAATAGCCTTGGTGTTTAAACATTATGATAAAAATTAGTGCATATTTTGAACAAATAATTTTTTTTTTTCACAATTATATTTAAAAAGGTGACTATAAAACCAGTTAAACATAAATTGTATTTACTCGTACCTGAAAATGACTGACCCTTAGATAATACGTAGAGGTGGTGTATATATATATATATATATATATATATATATATATGATTATATATATGAATGCGTCCTACCTAGTAAGGTGTATATATATATATAACGCAAGTCTTGAGCTACATCACCCATAGCCCAGTTTGTGGAAATATTAGCCAGTACTAATGTACCCTACCGTAATGTATGTACCGTCTCCAGGAGACGTCTGAATGTACTGCTCGTACATCCTTTCCGTGGTGGCTCTTTTCATGTCCCGATGAGATGAGGGGATGATGAGAGTGATTATCATGGTGTGGAACCAGTAGAAAATCTTAAAATCTAAATTAAACCTATTCAACCAAATCCTGGAGACTTTTGAGATAGTTCTCCTTTCGGGAAAAATATACAAGTTAACAGCAGGGAATCGAACCCTGGACCACTAGGTTCGTAGCCAGGTGCATGATCCATTACACCACGGGGCCGGTTATATTTTTAGGTTATACATATACATGATAGTTACTATAATGGAGTAGGGATGATGAAGGAAGCATTTTATTTATAGTTTACCCGCATTTGCGTTGAAGGAAAATGGGAAACCATTTAGAAAAATCACCCTCAGTAGACCCGACCGGGATTGGAATCCTAATCTCCCTGTCTTCGGCAGGTCAGTTTAAAATGAGGGTTTCGCCTTAGACCATTAAGCCACTGAGACTGGTTTGGTGTAAATAAAATAAACGTATGGTATTAAAATGTTTACGAAGACACTTATAACCTTATGTTGCCAATATAAAAATATAATATTTTTATGTATTTCGTGTTTATACTGGCATTTAACTCCAACATTTTAAATATTACTTAAACTAACTCATATAATAGTCCCTCTCTCAAATTTGATATTCCCGGGATAGAAATTGAACAGATGGTAGTGATAGTAATTTTTTTTTCTTTAGTTAGTATACAATTTTTGTAGGGTAATTGTTGTATTCAGTAGCGACTTCCCTGTCGTGGATAAGCCAGAATGTTCACATCTGGTGGTACAAGTGGGAGTGGCTGGAAATAATCGCAATAGATGGGGGAGGTTGAGGTTAGAGAGCTGGCCGGATGAAGCACGGGTGGCTTTCCGAATATATTTTTTTTATTGTAGCTTTCCCATTCCATTCTAATTGCTAATGTGGATACATTTCTTCTATTAGTCTTAGTCATTCCTACCCCTGAGATTAAACGAGTTAGATAACCTTGGTGCCCACTTCAGTGGCCGAATGGTCTAAGGCGTCAATCTTATGTTAGACTGTCCTGCTGATGACGGGATGATTGGGGTTCGAATTCAGTTAGGGTCTGCTAAGTGTGTTTTTTTCTTAAATTGCTTCCCCTTCTGCCTCCACGCAAATGCTGGTAGATTACCTTTTAAATGCTTCCTTGTTCTTCCCCACCCTATTAGAGTAGTTATCATATATTCGTATAACCTAAATTAGGTAGTAAAACGCGGTGATAAGAAAAATCTTGACAAATAAAAAACTAGTATATTACTGTCCCAAATAATAGGGCAAATTGCATGTTGTTTGAAATGCTGAGTTTTAGTACTGTGCCAATAATGGGACAAATGGCACACTGTTTGCATTGCTGTTAGAGTCTTTTTATTGGCTTCAGTTATATATAAAAAAAATGTTTACATCCAATACGGTTTCCAGAGTCAGTTTTATTAAGCTTTATTTTTACCTCTACTGGCTTGCTTTATATGCCTTATAATCTAACTTAACTCCAGAACAGGCACAACATCCAGTCCCCGGCCGTCAATTTGTAAGGGAAAACCTATATTTCATCAATAACAAATATTTCGTCCTTGGCGGGAGCCGATCCCGGGACCTTTAGACCAGTAATCAGATACGCTACCAGCTGAGATAATGTGACGGATTTCCAAATGTGTCAAATAATTTCCAAATTATACCTAAGTGACTTAGATTTTTTTCTTCGAGGTATTTAAAGTGCACTTTCTGAACCGACTGATTATATCAGACCAAGAATTATATAGTAATTTAATCTAAAACAAATACAACACATCCAGACCACAGATAGCTAGTTCATCACTATGAAAGAGTATATTCCAATATCACTAATAATAAATTTTTCGGCCAAGCCAGGAATCAAGATGTGGACTCTTAGATTGGTAAGCAGACGCGCTACCAACTGAGCTAAGGTGTTGGACAATTATATATTAATTTTTTTATTCAATTATTTGTTTAGTTTTTCTTTTGATTAAAGGAAATAAAGAATAATAATATTTAATAGTGTATCAAAGAGAACATAAGATACGTTTAAATATCTATATTTAAAATAAACTAAATACAAGTGTGCTACCCCGTCATATTTCATACCAAATGAAGAACGTATTTATATTATTAATATTATTAGCACCGCGTCTTACTACCCGTTCGGGTTATGCGCACTTACGCTTATGTGTAATGGTAGGGTGATTGTGAGATGAAATGAAGGACCTACAGTTTAACGTGGAATCCGAACCACGGTGGCGACCTGGAACGTATTTATAGTCAATGGTACTTGAGATTCTTTATGCATTGAATCGCGTAACACTTGAACCACTTCTTATTTCTTAACATTTAAAAGACACTATAAAACTTTTACAGTAAGTTCCGAAAAAGATTTTATTTTTATTTATTTAGCACTGAGTCATACTACCTGTTCAGGTTATACGCATATGTACTAATTAGATTAATAAGTTAGAGATAAAGAAGGTTGAATTTAGATAAAATGTACCCATATTTCCATGAAGGGAGAGTGTAAAATTGTTTAAGAAAAACCACTCTCAGTACACCTGAACTGGATTCAAACCCCGATCCCCATGTCATTAGTAGTCTAGGCTAACACGAGAGAGATGCCTTAGACCATTTGACCACCAAAGCAGGTGAAACACATATTAATCGATAAATAAAGCATTTGGTATTATTACGTGATTAATCTATTAATTTAAATTAATACTCGCATCGTCTAAGATGCCATTCCGGCCATAAACAAGACTTTCGATGACCAGAAAAGAGAAGTTCGAATCCCAGTTGGGTTTAATAAGGGTAGTTTTTCCTAAATTTATTTCCAATTTCCCTCCACGAAGATGCGGGTACACTTCATCTAAATTCAGCATAGCCTCATTACTAACACACTAGCGTAATAAGTGCATATGCGTATAAGCCGCATGGTTAGTAAGACGCAGTGCTTACAAAAAAAATCTTGATATAATCATTATTATTATTATTAGCACCGCGTCTTACTACCCGTTCGGGTTATACGCATTGATATAATCAATCTACAATCCAGCAGAAGAGTACAGAGTACGTTTTGATAGTGTTGGCCATCAATATGTATAAATACATATACATATATATTTATAAATTAATACATATATATATATATGTTATAAAATTGGTTAATGGGTGTTTAGCGAGATATTTTGTCTGCCTGAACTTATACAGAATAATCTAGAAGAGTTTATTTCACAAACGATGGTCCGAACAGAACGATTCTTCCAACTGTACCAATCTATTTGAAGTCATCTAGTTCAAAGTTAATTACATGGTGAAGCGAAAACAAACCACATGGTTACTAGGCACATATATGTTAGAGGAACTAAGTAACCAAAACCAATTAAAACTTCGATTTTCCCGTGATTGCTGCCACTATGACATACTTGTATATAGATTTAAGTTTAGTTCATTGTTTGACATTTTCCTTGATCAGAAAATCAATTGTTATATTCAGAACATAGCTAAGGTGTTTATTAGTTTAAAAACTTGCTAAAATATTTTAATATATTATACATCAAGTAATGTGATATGGTGTTATGACTTTTGGTTTGTAAAACAATGTATATACAATAAATCTTACAATAACTAATAATAAAATCCTATCAAAGCTATCCGCAAAAAAATATGTATTTTTAAAACTTTCATTTTACCAGAAGCCTTACTATACCTATACACACTTCTACACTGCTCTACATTTCCAATTAACAATCATCACTACTCACTTCGGTGGCGTAATTAACTAACGCACTAGTTTCATCTTGAGCTAGATTACTGAGAACGGGGAGATCGATATTCAAATCTCGCTCGGGTGAACTGGGGTGGTTTTTCCTAAATGGTTTTCAACTCTACCTCCACGAAAATGTGGGTTTACTTCCTGTAAATTCAACCTTCCCAGTTCCTAACCCATTATCGTAATTACTACTGAAGTGTATAGCCCGTACGACGTACGGGTAGTAAGACGTGGTGCTAAGTATTATTATTATTATCATCATTATTATTAAGCATCACTATCTCAAAATCACAAATGAGTGAATATCTCTAATAATATAAAATTATTACTGTCATGGGGGATCACTAGAATGGGTTAGCTGATGTGAAGTGGAAACAAAGATGATTTATGAATACTACTACTGCAGTTCTTAATTACATCTTTTAATTTAAACGGAACGAATCACAAGCTTTAGGTAACAAACTAATGAACGACTTGGATACAAGCTATAGATCGTGAGCTAATAAACGTCTGAACTACAGGCTGAAGTTCATGCGGTAGTATACGACTGAGCTAACAGGCTGTAGATCATAAGTTAGTTAACGACTTGTGATCTTGTAAACGACTGATCACGGGTTGTAAATTGCGGTTGACTTTACTCCAAGGTGTATTACACAAACCACTAAACTGCAAGTTGTAGTTTGCGAATGATGAAACCACAGGTTGTTGTGTGTGAGAGATTAACCTCTAAGCTGTAGTCAATTAAATATGCCCTGATTTTAATAGGGAGAACTGTAGCTGGTAGGTACTAAAGCTACTAAAACCACTTTTATATAGTCATCCATCAAGTTATGCTATCTGAAGCTGTCACTATTGATAGATATTATCAAGACCTATAAAATAACGAAAATTATATATTAGAATGTTATCAATGTTTACCGCAAATAAATATGTTTGAAATTTATACACGGTTCTTCCAACCAAAATCCGACTATACTAGCCTGTTTGTGGTAGAAAGGGTGCGTTCATGCCAGCTATAAATTTCAAGCACGGCTGAAACTACAAATATAAGTAATTATTATGCTAAAATAAGGCATGGAAATATTATCTAAACTTTGTTTACGTCTTCCATGGACCGAAGAAGCCAAAACTATTGCCCTATCTTATCGGCAGGTTCTGAACTTTGTAGACCTAGCTATGACAAAAATCTGACCGGTAAAATGAACTAAAAATTAAAAAAAAATACTTACAATTTACTAAAAATGATGTTAAAATTTAAATCAAGAAACTCATAATGAATGCAAATGACTAAATCAATAAAACACTCTACAAGGTGAAACTACAAACATATTACTTATTTACTCTATGGCTTTAGGAACTCAAAAGTTCACTACCACACTTACAAAAGTACGTCTCCCATCCCTATATTGAGCTAATTATATCCAGTCCACCTAATTACACCCTATCTCCTTCAGGTTCATCCTAAAGTTATCCTCTCATCTGAGTCTAGGTCTTCCTAATGGGTTTGCTAGTCAATAGCCTGAACATGGTTCTAGAAACTTCTATTCACACTACATGTCCTACTTACCGTACTCTACGAGACTTGATTATCATCACACTGTTTTGTGACGAATACATAGTAGGTAACTCATCATTATGTAAACTTCTCCAATCCCCGCTAGCCTCATATATTTTTTGGCCCAAATATTTTCTAAAGGGCCTTGTTTTCGAATACACTAAATTTCCTCTCGTCATGTAAGTTAAGAAATCATGTTTCACAGATATAGAGAACCACCGGTAAAATTATTGCTTTGTATATTCAGAATTTGACATTACTTGAAAGCAGGCGAGATGTCAACAACCTACTTACAGAGTAATATAATGAATTCCTCAACTTCAATATTTTTCTAATTTCCAATCTAATTTTGTTATTGCAAGTTAAAATATGTCCTAAATATTCAAACTATTAACACAATTAAATGATACGTTGTTCTCAGTAATCTCGAAACTATCATTAAATTATAAATGCTTTAAGAAGCGTTCAACAGTTAAACTATAATAAACTGCTAAATATAACTTTGATTTACAAATAACTGCTTCAGAAAATGTTCCACCCCCTCCAAACGCAACCCTTTATAGTTTAATTGGAGTGTCTCACCAGGAACTTGTATATTTAAACCATACAAGTAAAGAGGGTTTAAAGCTAATAGCCTACATTATCTCCTTATTTCGACCAGTGTGTGATTTAAAAATTATGATTGAGTATTAATGCATTTATAAAATATCGATAGCATTTAAAATATATACTTACTCAACATAAATACCTAAAACTTATTTTAAAATGCTTAAAAATAGCGCAAAAAAGCTTAAAATTGACTAAATAAAAACAAAGATAAAATACGACCAAAATAAATCTAAAATTACAAAAAAAGTCTAATAAAAAGTTTCTACATCAAGGGGATCACAAACTAAATTTATGTACACATGAGTATTAGCTGCGATGTATCAAAAAAAGATGACATGTCATCAAAATCCGACTACTGTTTATAAGCTAAACCAAAGTGGAATCAACCAAGGCGGAAACTATCTCCGTGTAACTCTTCGTCTACCCTGAAAGGCAGCAAACTTACATTACTGATTTTCACTACGGTTCAGCTTATAAGATAAGGCCATAGTGGATCTCGTCAATGTAAGAATGTATGCTTCCACTCTAAACATAGAGTACATATTTTAAAATTCTTCAACGTAATGTTTTTCTCCGTGTTATAAATGTATAGCTTATATTGCGAACGTTAAACTCAAATTATTAAAAAAAAAATTGCAAATTAATAAAAAGTACCTAGCAGTAATTCTCATTTGGGGAGGGGGTGGGGTTGTGGTGAGGGGACCCCCCGCCCTCCCTCACCTATCTTTTGGATTCACCCTTGGTAGGAAGTCTGGTATTAAATGATGTACAAGTGCAATGAGAATGTTTTTTAATAAATGATTTCCAACTAACCTTCATCGATAAACGCTAGATAATTTCCTTTAACTACTACTTTCCTCGTGAGCTTTTCCTAATATTGTATTGAATCTATGTATCCTCGATGGGTAGTAAGATGCATGCAATGGAACGAAAAAAATAAGAGAAATATTAAAGGTTTCGACAGACGTATGATTTCAACGTTCAGTTTTATCCAAATAAAGACAGTACTCAACATAATAACAGATTAATAAAAGTATATTTTCCCAACTTATTGAAATGTGTGTAGTAATAGGAGTGAACGCCATGGGAGCAATGTCGGAGTTGTTTCACGACGTAGTTATATCGGTTTATCCTGTTAATTTCCCTTCGTTCCCGCTCTACACGCTCGGCATATACTCTATGAAGTGCTAATTTTCTGATGATCCCTCGGGGAGTTTAGTTCTGCTTCCCTGTTGCTTCTCTACGGCTCCGCTTGGCAGCGCCCTACCCCACACCCCACCCACCTCGAACGCGCAAACCAAGTTGGCGTCGCTAGGCGGGAGCCCATACTCGAATCCATATAGTTGTCAATTAAAAGTTTTTAGGGGTGAGGGGGATTATAGATTTTAATGTAGTTATGGGGCGTATTGTACAGTAGAGGATAATATATTATACTTGGTTATTTGTGCGAGACAAGTTGACTACAGCGCTCCTCGGGGCATGACCTGATTCTTGCGATACCTTCAGAATGAAAAAACAATGATAAATCTCAACGTGTCTATTAGTGATAATTAACGATAAAATATTGAATAAATTTGGGAAAATGTATGTATTTGTATGTAGAAGTTATGAAAAACCAAACATTTCTCGATCCTTATTTTGATTTCAACGAAAGAAACATTTTTAAGTATAATTGTCTAGTCTTAAATTGTCTATTTGGCTCAATGTGATCAAAATCTAATTTTTTATTCTTACTTTTTAAACACAAGATTCAGATCTTCAAACTTTCAACAAGAAATTATTCAATAATATTTTGTGTTGACAAATATTAAATATTCTTCCTTTATTAACATTTTAGAAATGTAAAATATAGCTAATATCAATGTTAAGTATTGTTTATCAAGCCTTCACTTTTCTCTACCGTGATGTAGTCGTTTAAATGAAATAATATTTTAGTCCGATGCTTTAGCTCAGTCGGTAGTGAGTCTGCCTACTCATTTTAGAGTCCATGGTGGAATTTCTGATATGTCTGCAAATTTAATGAGTAAAATAAGCGCCTCCCCCTTTTTTGGAGAACCTGATGTTAGTCTTTAATATAATTAATTTACTTTGCAGTTCGTGTGCTGACATAATGAATTGATTCAGAAAGCACAAGTTAAACACTAAAAACAATTAAAACATATTTAAACATTAAGGTTGTCTTTTCAAATCTAATCAGAAATACTTTTTTACTATTTCTTGTGTTTTAGTTTAAATATATAATACGAATCTTATGCTTCATAAGAATAATATTTTTTTTTTTACTAAAATATTAATAATTTAGTACTAAAACAACCCGCCTCGGTGGCGTAGTTGGCTAACGCGCTTGTCGTGTTGAGCTCGACTGCTGAGGACGGGGAGATCAAGGTTCGAATCTCGGTCGGGTGAACTGGGTGTGGTTTTTCCTAAATGATTTTCCAATCTCCCTCCACGCAAATGCGGGTTCAATCCCTCTAATTCAACCTTCCTAATTCCAAATCCATTAGCGTGATTAGTACTTAAAGCGTATAACCCGAACGGGTAGTAAGACGCGGTGCTAAATAATAATAATAATAATACTAAAACACTCCTTTACCTTATAGTAATACCATATACTATGCAAATAGGATTAAAACAGTTCATATAGTGGGGAAACTTGTTCAAAAATTGACCTCGAAAGGTAAGAATTTTTTGGAAGGTTGAAAATTGTCCTCCTACAGTTCTTTAAATTTGTAACAAAATTTTTTGATGTCATTAAAGAACAGTATTTGTGATGGGTAAATTTATTGACGATTGATTGATTTTGATGTGATATTAATTGATTGAAAGTGAATCTAAGATCGAGGATAGAATCAAGGTCGGGTGTTTTGGGGTGTTATTTTCTAAGCTATTTTACACTCACTTTCCACGAAAATGCGAGAACTATTCCTCAAAAGTAACATCTACTCTATTTATACCAAACTAGCGTAATTAATGTATGAACGGTTACCAAGGCACAGTGGGGGGGAAATAAAACTCCTGGCTTACAATAGCATCAATGTTTAAATCGTTTATACTTAGCACCACGTCTTACTACCCGTTCAGTTTATACGCTTAAGTACTAATTACACTAATGGGTTAGACATTGGGAAGAATGAATATAGAGGAAGTGAGCCCGAATTTGTGTGGAGGGAGAGTAGAAAACCATTTAGGAAAAAACAGCCCCAGTTCACCCAAGCAAGACTTGAACCTCGATCTCCTTGTCCTCGGCAGTCTAGCTCAACACGAAAATATCTTATTAGCTAACTACTCCACCAAGGAAGGTTATAAATAGTTAAAAGTAGCCATATAGAGTCTATAGTATATTGTTTGTTGTAGTAGTACTAATTTCAATATGACAAGTCTCAGAGAGTTTCCATTTACATATCATTTTACATGTATGTACTCGTACTTTACATTACGTTCACCATGACTGATTGCATTATGCCCCTATCTTATAAGCTCTACAATGGTGTAAACCGTCAAGGTAAGTTTGCGGGATGGAAGGCGAGGTGAGTAAAGACCAATGTTTCTTCTGTTTTTGAATCATAACATTTTTGATTAAGTCAAATACTGCTCCAGTAAAAAACATATAGTTTAATTTTCTTCACAAGTTGATGCCAACAGTTCTTGAATATCTGTCATGATAACAGCGGCATTAGATGACAAACATTTTAAATGAAGGGATAAGGTGGTGTTTAAATTCCAGGACAACCTTCCCAGATATTCAATAATTGTTGATATAACTGTGCGAAGAAAATTAAATTCTATGTCTGTACTGGAGCAACATTTTATTTATTTTGGTCAAAAAAATGTTTTGCCATAAAAATTAAGAAAACACTGGCTTTTTCCCGCATCCCCTTCCATCCCACTTTCTGTCAACTGTAAGTAACATAAGGTTGTAGGCCCATTGTGAAGAAAAAATGTATCATTGGCATGGTTGGAAGCACTCTTTGAATGAATGCAATGACATGGAGGCCTTGAGTTCAATAGATGAATAGGAAAATAAAGCTTCACAACCATTTGAGCTATCCTGATTTTCGGCATTTACGTCTGTGGTCAATTTAGAAATGACTTTATTTATTCGATGGATCTATGTTTCTTACAATTTTATCTCATTCTAATAAATGCAACATTTCGTGGAAAAATGTCAGCTAAATATGCTTATATGACTTTTTCTAACACATTATTAAAACTTAAAATGAAAGTTTTCTAATTCTAGATTAGAGAAATACGCGATAGATCTCTCACCTTAATTTTGTGTTAGCCATATTTAAAATTATTTAATCATTTTTTGAAAAAAAATCATGATTTCTAGACTTAAGTTATTAAATACTATTCATCTATGTTAATAAACTAAGTAATATTCTAATTTCAATTTAAAACCAATTATACATTATCCATTCTATAATGCTCTAAAATTATAAAATATAAGCATGAATTGTATATTTAAATTATTTTTGTAGACGAGGAACAAAAGGTGTGAAATTATCAAAAATACATCTATGCATATTAATAATATTTAAATAACCCTCAATGAAATCTTGAATTATCGATTGGATGAATCGGAGATGCAGAATGTGTTGTACAATAATCTAAGGAGGAAATATCTCGAAGTAGAATAACACATCGCCTTGCATTAGCTGGCTGAAAACCAAGAATATCATCTTCAAAAAGTGAATCCCTTAACGAGCAAGCAAGTAGCAAAGTCAAGTCAATTTCTTCTCTATCTCTGTATTTCTACCCTTTCTCCAACTGCTCGAGTGGCTAAGCTCGAGGGCTGCCATATTTCACTAGGAACTGGAGCGCATCTAAGACTCAGTTGATTGGCGGTGTTTATTACCGGGTAATTAGCGAACTGTGCGCCGAAGAATGCCATGGGGATTGCGGTGATAGACGGAAGGGGAGGGGGGGAGAACGGACGAGTTATGGCTCCCTCACCCGGTTAATATATAATCTTCTCTGAAGGAACGAAGCCCCTAGCTTTGATGACACCCCAGTAAAGTAACGGGGATAAAGGGGGAGAACGAACTAAATATTGGAATGTCAGCGATAGACTTGGTCAAATGCAATGTTTTCACATCTTCCATTTTATGAACTGTAATTTGGTTTTGGAATAGTATTAACGCCACTGGATTCTTTGAGCCTACTGAGAAGCATTCTTAAACACGGCGCTTATTTAAAATGAGATACCTCACCATGAGGTATTCCTTATGATAATGGCAGCTTTAAGCTTCAAATGAAATTGTAAAAAAAAAAACTCATTAATTTTTGTGTTTTCTATAGGAACCATCTTAAAAACGGTTATTTGTTTCTAACCATTGCTACTTTATCTTAAAAATGCAAAATTTCACAAGAAACCTCTTTGAAAATATGTCACTTTTAACTTTTCATGATCTTTTTAGAAATTTAAAAATACTTTTTTCAAAACTTTCACTGGAATTTTGGAGTAAAAAATATTTTGAAATGACAAATCTTTTTATAAATAGCGTGGGCTTATTTGGACGTCTGCAACGCGTTTTAGCCTTGCTCTTGACCTCATTTTATTTTTCGTACCTGTAACTAGGTGGCTAGGGTGGTTAATTTAATTTTGAGTAACCGTCAAGCAGGGTTGAACTTTGAATAATTTGGTATTGGTGTGGAACAATTTTATTATTACCCAGGTATGCCTTTGTTTAGTACTGAGGATTCTGGACCAGGTTAATATTGTATTTAAGTCATGGTTGGATATAATCTGGTGTTAAGAAAGTGCACTTTATCCACATTGGTAAAATATTATTGAGTTTAAGTAAATAATTTTTCCGTCATAAATATAGAGTAAGGTTTAAGAAGATGAAAGTGTACACTAGCATAAAATTGTTTATTATGAATATAAATACTGTACTTAAATATAAAATTTTCTTCCAAATCAAAATCTGTAAAAAGAGAGGAGTTAAGATAACTTCGAGATATTGATTATATCGTAATAATAACCCCCTCAGCTGAAAATGTTAATGTGACTTGAAATGGATATAAGGTTTGTTTTGAGATGGAAATTCCTTAGACTATAATATTAAATCAGAGGCCTCACCAAAGTTGTAGCATTAGAGATTTTAAAATAATTTCTACATCAAGGTTGGTTTTAATGTCACGTCTCAACCACGTCGGTGACCGCGTGGTCTAACATGCTACTCTTGCAGTAGATTAGACTGGCGATGACGGGGAGATTGAGGTTCGAATCTCGGTTGGGTGTACTGAGAGTGTTTTTCACAAAATAATTTTCCACTCTCCCTCCACTCAAATGCTAGTACACTTCCTCTAAATATTACCCACCTAATACATAAAACCATTAGCGTATAACTCAAACGTTTGGTAAGATACGGTGTTAAAAAAACAAAACACCTTGTCTCACTACTGGTTCAGGCTCTCCGCGAATATACTAATTACTCTAATCTGCTAGGAATTAATGAGAGTGAATTCAGAGGTAGTGTACCCACATTTACATGGGGGTAAAGTGTATAAACATCTAGTAAAAAACAACCTTAGTACACCAAACAACGATTCGAACCCTAAACTCTCCGTTATCGGTAGTACAGTCTATTGCAAATTTGTGTGGATTTAATAAAATACACATTTAGAGGTAAAGGAAAGACAATTACAAAATTTACCTTTTTTTTACAAAACAAAATTTGTTGGGTTCAATTACTTCAAACAAACTTAAAACACAAATTGTTTATATACAGTTTTATTATTTCAATACAATACTGTCTAGAAATAAAATACAAAATAATGTAATACTACTTTATAACTAATAATTCCTGATTCTGTTGTGTCATGGTTTAAAGAATCACTCTAGTAATAGACTAGACTGCCAATGATGGGGAGATCCGAGTTCGAATCCAGGTTCAATGGGCTGAGAGTTGTTTTACTTAAATGGCTTTCCACTCTATCTCCGCGCAAATGCAGGTTCACTTTCATTAAATATAGCCTTCATAGCCCTAAAATCATATGCGTAATTAGTACATAAGCCTTTAACCCAAACGGGTAGTATGTTGTGACGCTAAAATACATTTTTTTTAAATATTTAAATATAAATATAAAATTTCTAATAACATTTACTGGACTTGCATGTTTTTTCGTGTCTTTGATAACTATTAAGAAATGAAATATATAGTATTTTCATAAATGTTGTAGGCCCCTAGTTTTACATAAAAAACCACAACCGTTTATCTAAATCCAGCAGGAATATATAGGAAGTCCCCAACTTTGACTTACAAACATCACCAGGTTGTTCTATGGATAAAAATAAGATTAAAAGTTTGTACAAATATAGGTTACAAAATGGTTCCTTTTTGAAGAACATCACCTGGAAAGTAGACTTATTTTAATTTGAAATAAAAAAAAAGAAAATTAACTCCTGAAGAGTAAACCATTTTGTTAATTTAGCAGCAAAATAATAATCTAATAAAATAAATGAAAATATAATATCTCAGAAAAATGAAATAAAATAAAAACACCTTTACAAAGAGTTTAATTTTCGGTTGAAAAAAAAGAAAGAAAAATAATGTCATCATTGAAATAACCTGGAAATAAAAAACTTTACTACCCACTTCCAAGTGGACGCGTGGTTAAAGGCGCTACTATCGCAGTAGACTAGACTGCAGATGATGGGGAGATCAAGGTTTTAATCTCGGTCTGTTGTACTGGAGGTAGTTTTTCCAAAATGGGTTTCTACGCTCCCTCCATTTAAATGCAGGTTCACTTCATCTATATATAATCTTCCTAATCCAAAAAAGCAAATAGCATAATTAGTACATAAGCGTATAACCAGAACGGGCAGTAAGATGCGCTGGTAAAACAAATAACTTAAGAAAAACAATTTTTAAAACGGTATAAAAATTGCAGTCTTAGGATAAGTAAAAGATAAGGCAAACCAGCCTTAGCTTTGGCCACTTTTAAATATAAATATATTAATCAATAGATTATTTTCTTTAAATCAAAGAGTCGTGTTGGATTTGTTTCATGGTTGTGTTTGTCCTTTATCGTTTTGTATTCTTATTCAAAAATTAGATTAATCGTAACTATTTAACACCAATACTTAAAATACTTGTGCAACAAACGATAAAAAAATGTATTGTGTGAAGAAGAAGAAATTGAGTAAGAGACTAGATTGTTTTTGTATAAATTAGTTTCTTAATGTGTATTTTTTCTGTAAATTCTTTCATATAGCACGTAAAAAGCGAGTAAAAAAGAAATGTCAAAATACAACTCTTAATGGATTACTGATGAAAGGTGTTAAGGACGTGGGGGTATGTACCAGGAATGTTTTGACGTAAATTTATTACAAAGGGAGGGCTGCTATTACCCAACAAGAAGAGACCGGGGAAAAAATGAAGCAAGGGGGAAAGTCATTTTGGTGCGCATGATGATTGCAATTACATACACCCACAGACTCTAAACCTGAGACAATATTCAGAGAGCTATCACTTTAGCCGAAATAGTAGAAGCTGTTAGTCACGTTTGTGTTATAAATTTTAATTATTTTATGTATTTAAGTTGCACTCTTTGAACCAACTAATTATCTTAGCGCAAAAGAATTTCTATGAGTGAGAGCTAAAGGGCCTACTAATTTTTTCGGGAAAAGTATTTTCACATACATTCCAGAGTTAACATGAAGCAATCGTCATGGTACTGGAAACTTTACTTCCCCACCAAATGAAATAATTGTGCTACGGGTTTTTATCACTCAAGAAACATCCACTGACTTCAGTTGGGTATGAACCCACGAACATTGGGTCTGGGGCGAGCACTTTAACCCAAGACCTTCGAGGTCAGCTCGTGATTAAATCATAAAGTGTTGATTTAATACTACCCAGGTCATATATAAAACTTGAGTTGGAATGTTTCAAATTTCTTTGATTGATAGTATTGGGTAAACTACACAATTTTGAATAGCCTTACATTATATCAATGAAATAAATAGGGGTTACCGTTTAGTTTTAAATATATTTGTAATAAAATAATAAAATATACTCTACCCACGTTGAGAAAACACATTCGTGGAATTGGAAAAAGGTGATGGTTCATATAAATTTCACTTCACATCTGGGAGTAATATATAGGCTGACCAAAAAATTGATTGAAATTAATTTAAAATTATGATTCATATTTTACTTGCATTTTGTAAAAAAGTATGTGTGAAGAGGTAATTAGAGGTTCACTCCTTTCTTTATCATGGTATGCCGCAATAATACTTAGTTCGAATCAAGGCTAGGGGAACTTAAAATGGTATTTTCAATAGGATCTTTTCCTCCCTTGTATTTTACACGTAAATAAGTTTACATTTCTTATTAAATGTCCCCCCTCATCCTACCCTCCTTAATTAAGTGATTAATAAACCTTCTATCACCCACATCAGTGGTAGAATGGACGAAGGCCTCACTATCAAAATATCCTGGACTGTCGAAGACGGGGAGATCGGAGCTCGATTCTTTGCCGGTTGTTTTAAGGTTGGATTTTCCTAAAGGATTTATCTCTCCATGAAAATTCATATATGTTTCCTATAAATTCAACTTACATCATTTATAATACATTAGCATAATTAGTAGGCCCAGATAGGTTTATAATACGAACGGATAGTAATAAGTGGGTGATGCTAAAAATGAAACTTATGTAAGATGTATATAATTTTTGAAACATGGAAAATAATTCAACTCTGAATTTAACCTGGTCAAAGCCGTTATTTTATTATTATTACTATTATTTAGTACCACGACTTACTACCCGTTTGGGCTATACGCTCAAATACTAATTACGCTAATGGGTTGGGATTTGGGAAGGTTGAATTTATAGGAAGTGAACACGCATTTGCGTGGAGGGAGTGTAGAACCATTTAGGGAAAACCAACCCCAGTTCACCCGACCAAGATTTGAACCTCGATCTCCCCGTCCTCAGCAGTCGAGCTCAACACGACTAGCGCGTTAGCCAACTACGCCACCGAGGCGGGTGTGTATTTTAGTAGAATGAGGACATATTTTGGAGATTTTGTCTAATATTTTACATGTCCAAAATTAAATCCTTTGGACTAAAGGTTTTCAACTTTCACGGTTTCATGCTAATATCCTCTTTGCAGATTAAACTATAATGTTAGATAATATTAAAATAGCAAGAGTGGCTCAGTGTTCAATTAAATAAAATAAAGTTTTAACGGATTATTGTTTTGAACAAGTAATATGATGTAAGGATTAATTTTTTTATATTCAATGATTGCATTACTTGTCAAATAGGCCTATATTAATTAATGAAAAGCCATTTGGTCCCTACGTTCCTTTATCATCTTTAAACTCCAAATTGAAAACGATACGATAAGGTAAATACTGAGTCAATAGACGAAAACCTATACAATGAGATAATTAATATCTAAATATGCGTATAACCCGAACGGGTAGTAAGACGCGGTGCTAATAATAATAATAATAATATCTAAATTAATGTGTAATTTTATAATACTCGATGTTCGTACAACCTGAACAGATATTAAGGCGTGGCGTTAAAGATAATCTAGAAAAAAAGTGTATAAATAACCTTACATGCTATACTTAATCATTTTATAGGTATTAGTATGCTATTAGTTGGTGTAGTATTTAAAATGATTATACTCGCATTTGCACAAAGGCACATTGGGAAACTATTTAGAAAAATATAATTTAATTATATTCGGACAATAGTAGAACCACAAAAAGACCATCACTAGCAAATCAGACTAGATGAGCCATAAATTTAGCCCTCATACCGATGAGGGCAGTTAAATTTTTATTTTTTGTACAAACTTTGGAATGGGCCCAAGTGCACGGTTATTAATTTATTTGGAATACTTAACGTCCACTTTATGAGCCAAATGATAATATCAGAATATATTTGGCATACTAACTTATTTATTTAAACAAAACAACTACCAGTTCCCCAGTCTCTTAGCTGTTGTTCATCACAGTGAAAGGGGAATGCCCAATTTCACAATTTATATTATTTTCAGCAATGCGACAAATCGAATAAAGACCCCTAAGCTTGGCATGCAGACGCACTACTGTCAGGAATAAGATGTCAAACTAAATGAGTTGTTGGTTTTTAACCCTTTTGTAAGTTTAAGAACTATATATTAATATATTAGATTTTAAAAAATCGTTGAGAGTAATCTTTTTCTTTAGAAATTTTGTCAACACGCCAACAAAATGTGTGATTGGAAAGTTGGAAAAGATTGACGTCTGCTGTGACTGTGACGTCACTGCACAAGACAGCTGTCAAATTGCCGTTAAAATGTTAACGAAGCCAAATTTGGAGTGTTTTGTGGGGGAGTTTAGAGGGAAATGGGGGTAGGAGGGGGTATTTGAGTGGTGTGGTAGTGCCTGAAGGCAGTGATGTCTGTCGTGGGGCATTATGGGGGTTGGTTGTACAAGGGGTGACGGGAGACCAAGTTAAAAAGTGCAGGGGATATTGGCTTGGGTTTCCACTTCAAGGGAGAATTAAGGGCCTCTTGTTCCATCTACCTTCTATTTCCCATCGGACTTGACTTGCTTGAGGGCGCGTCTCCCAACCAGTGGGTCGTGGACCAACCAACTGGGATCACTTAAAATACACACTTGAAATTCTACTTTATAGTGAATCTATTTTACTATCTCTATATTCATTACATAAGCTATATTTTTTTAAATACCACATCTTAGTACCCGTTGGGGCTATAAGCTTAAATACTGATTACTCCAATGGTTTTAGGGATGAAGTATTTTAAATCATTAAAATATATATAAATTATTTAAAAACTTAATTTTTTTCTCCAAATGTTTATGTGGGTTAGCGAAACTATCTAAGCAGTATTTATTAAGTTATGTTAGTAAAATTTCCAACAATCAAGTATTTAAAGGGATAAAAAGATAGCACTGTTTGAAATTTATTTACATTTTTTCTTGTTATTCAAAATTATATGCACACTAAAGTTAAACTACTGTACCATACTTTTGTGTGTAAGACTTCATACCGGATAGTAGGAGTAGTATTAAAGTACAGTATTTCGAACACGCTGGCCGGATTCATCAACTGGGATTTGAGTTAGCGAATTTTGGTCTAAGGCATCACTCTGCCAATAGATTATATTACCGATGAATTGAAGATTGGGCTTCTAATCTCATTCGGGTGCATTGAGTTTTTTTCCTCCATGAATGGTTTATCACTCTCACTACACATAAATACGGGTAACATTTTTTGAAATTCAACCCTCCTCGTCCCTAATAATTAGCCATACCCGAATGGATGGTGAGAAACAATGAACAAACAGTATTAAAAAAGGTTTTATTTAAAAACACCACTATATAATATTGTGCCGCTTTGTTTTAAATAGTGCCATATTAGTATCCATTAAAATTGCGTTTATATTTCCGTTAAAAAGGTTTGAAGATAATGTTAAGAAAGCTGGTAGCTGTGATTGTTCTAGAACATACTTAGATTAGGCCTAAGCCATGTAAACGATATATGATTAAAACAACAATATAAACCAATATTTTATTTTTCATCAAGTCTCACTCACTACCCGTTTCGCTATAAGCCTAATTTTTTAATTAATTTAATGTTTAAAGTTTTAGGATGTTGTAATTTGGAAAAATGTGCCCTCATTTTGCGTGGAGGAAAAATTGCAAATAATTTAATAATTTGGGAAAATCCACCCACAGTATATGAATCATAAGAATTCTAATCCCAATCTCCCTGTAAACAGCAGTCCAATTTTTTGTGTAACTGACGCCTTAGACCATTTTACCATTGAAGCGAAGATATATTTGATTAATTGAACTATAAAATTATTTAGTTCTTCACTTAGGCTTTATTGGTTTGCACACAATCTAACCTCTGGAAAAATTTAATTTTTAGAATTATGAGTAAAGTTGGGCTGGAAGATAACGCAAGAAAATGCCAGTGTTTTTGAAGTTATTATGGCTAAAAATTTTTTTGGGCAAAATAAATAAAAAATTGCTCCGGTACAAAGGTAGAATTTAAATTTATTTACCTGGTGACCTCAAATTTTATTGAATATCTGTCAAGGGTGTCCTGGAATTTAATGACAACCTTTTCTTTGTATTTAAAAAGTTTCTCACCTTAACGCCGCTCTGCTCTTAATGGAACTGTTGGTATCAACATGTGAAGAATATTAAACTCTATGTTTGTACCGAAGCAATATTTTATATAATTTAGCAACAAAAAAAAGCTTTTACATTAAAACCGAGGAAAAAAACTGGCCCTTTCTCACTTCACGTTGCATACCAACTTATTGAATGATGGTAATACTTAGCGAGTTTTGAGAGCGAATGATATATAATGGTAAGTTGGAGCCAACTCAAACTTGTGATCTTAAGCATTTAACGTGTAATGTTATTATGGGATCACGATCAACTTACCGTTCACGTAACATAGTAATCACCCAATGTAAAAAAACAAGTTTATGTTCAAGATTCACCTAACGTAACGTAACGTGACGTAACGTAAAAATTCTAGTAGAACGTAGACAATGGATTTGAACTATTTGAATAAATTGTTCACTAAAATGAAACTCAAGCATGTAGGGCTAATTAGGCTACAAGTTCTTGTAATAGATATACAAAACAAAAAGTTGGCAAGAAGCCAGTTGCATTGCATGAAAAAACTAATGAGGTACTAAGTAGCCCGGTTGATGTTGCTTGCAAAGTGATTGGCAAGTTAGAGCACGTGGTGCACTCACTTAATGTTCAAGTAACATAAAAGTTTTCCCCTGGACAACTTTTAAGTTAAGTGAACGTTAAGGGTACGTTAATTTAACTGCATCGTGAGGGTTTCCATTTAAAGGCATGAGGAGAACCTTTACACTATGTTACGTTTTGTGAACATAAGGTCGATCGTAATCCTGGCATTTAAAATCTGGTAAGGATACATTAATTGGATTGATTCAAAACCATTGTATTTATAAAGTCTGTAAAATATTTTAATTTAAGAAAGGCAACTTATTTAAGCTCTAGTAAAGAAATAATAATTTTAAAAACGTGCTATGACCAAGCTTTGTTTGTTGAGTAAATACCAGCTATACCCAATCAGTCAGATATTAAATTTACATTCTCATTTTAGAGTATTAGCAGGCATACATATAATTTAACTACGCTATAATAGTATATGATTTAACTCACTAAAATTTACAATAAACACAAAAAAAATTGGACATAAACTATTACGTTAAAATTACTTTTAATTATTGTTTAACTATGACATTATAAAGGATAAAATATATAAAATGTAACATAGATATGAATTTAATTTTAATTGCATTGACATAAAACTCCAATCATGATTCAAAGGCTATTCGGGAAAACAAGGCAGACATGTTTGTCACATTAAAACTTGTTATATTGTATAGAATAAATGCAAACAAATAACTAAAAACTAATCATACAATTTAGGGGTTAGTACAAAATTAAATATAATACATAAAATTAGGGGTATGTAAACCTTACCTTGTGTAAAATCGACGTCATATTTTACAACATAACATCAAGCTTACTTAAATTTTACAGGGAATGTTTCGTTTGTGAAACACATGAAAATGTATTCAAATAGCTAGGGGAATTAATTTGCAAGAAAAATAAATGCAAGAATGTTTTCATATAAATTCTATTATTATATTTACAAGACAAAAATTGTTTGTTGCAATACTAGCCGGTTGAGTGTACATTATGTGATCAAATAAATGTGTAATTTTTGTCATGTATATTGTAAATTATATTAGTTTTTTAAAGTAAATTTGTTAAAAATCCTCTCGTATCAGTAATAATATTTTATTCTTAATTTTTAGCACTGCCTTTAACTACACGTTCAGGTTACGTGCATATGTACTATTTATAATAATATTTTAGGGATGAGGGAGGTTGAATTTATAGTATGTGTATCCACATTTGCGAGTGAGAGGCGAAAACCATTTAAGGAAAACCACCCTCAGTACACTCGACCGGGATTCAAACCCTGATCCCCCCGTCATCGACAGTCCAGCCTATTGTGAGAGTGACAACTGAGACCAAGCGGCCACCGAAGTGGGTGATTTGTTAATACACACAGTCAATATTTCAATATTTCAAATAATATTATTTAGCACCGCGTCTCACTACCAGGTCGGTTTATGCGCTTAATTACTAACTACGCTAATGGGCTAAGAATTGAGATGGTTGAATATAGAGGACGTGAACCCACATTTGCGTGGAAGGAGAGTGAAAACCATTTAGGAAAAACCACCCCAGTTTACCCCAGCAAGATTCGAACCTCAATCTCCCCGTCCTCGTCAGTCTTAACTCAACATGAAATTAGCGCATTAGCTAACTACGCCACTGAGGTGGGTATTTCAAATATTCAATTTTGTTGGCACAATATCTTATTTTGTCAAAGTAATCTAACTTTTACCTGATAGGGCTTTACAGAAAAAAAAAGGACATGAAATGACCTTTTTATATTGAAAGATTTAATTACCAAAGCCTTAAAATATTGTTTTTATACATTTACATAAGATCATAAGCATATCAAATTGTGATTAGGATATTGTAAGTGTAAAAGGTTTTTATCATAGATTATTATCTTAAAATAATATATCTTTCTCACGACTTCTTTGAGGCTCCAAATCTTATAAATCATCTCTAGAAAATTGTTTATTTATTTATAGTCCAATAGTTTACGATAATTTTTATATTTTACTCACTATGATAAAAACTTCACTTTAAATTTTTACATATTTGAGATCACTATTATTAATTTAAAGCCAGGCCGCCACCGTGGTTCGGATTCCACGTTAAACTGTAGGTCCTTCATTTCATCTCACAATCACCCTACCATTACACATTAGCGTAAGTGCGTATAACCCGAACGGGTAGTAAGACGCGGTGCTAATAATAATAATAATAATAATAATAATAATAATAATAATAATAATAATAATAATAATAATAATATTAATTTAAAGTTACGAATAGGATTAATATTTGTGTAAATAGGTGAAATACAGACTTAATGTTGCCCTGTCAATTACGAAAATGATTTCTAAGACATGTATTAGAAGCGAACATAGTCCACATACTTAAGTCCAAGACGGAGCACTTAGAAGATAACTCAAGATACTTCAAGATTGTTTGTAAAGGTTTATGGAAGAAATATTGTAATGATTCCTGTTTACTCTATAGCGAAGTACGTTCTAGTTTACTAGGCTATATACTATGTTATAGCTTATAAAATAGGTCCCTGTTGTAATCTGGCAATTTAAGAATACTGTTTTCAAGGTAAATTAAGTTTAGAATAAGTAGGAATATTTAATTCTACGTATGAAAGACATGTTCATTATCCAGAATAGGCCTATTAATCTGTTATTTTTCTTAAGTATTTTTTACAAAATTTTAAGAAACACAATTCAAATATTGGTGCTCTCTCTTGTCTGTCGGTACATTATTTAATTTGTTCTTTTGCTTCTATTACAGGAATCATCAGAATATGCATCAGGGAACAAGAACGTGAATCCAGTCTCGTGACCGAGAACTAGGTGAAAGTCCTGGTTGATTACTTCTTAAGGGCTAAGAAACTAAGAAACAGTTGTTTCGGAGAGACAGATATAATCAAAGATCTTGATGCAAATAGTTTTTACAGCAAAATAAAATATTGCTACAATATTTGACAGGTTGACAATAACCTATTTTGTAAGGACTGGGATATTTTGTAAAATTCAATAAAACTATAAATAAATTATTTCCACTAGTACGGAACAGTGATTATAGAAGTACTTTCCAAATTTGAGATTTGAAGTGTTATTCAGGTGTTAGCACATTGTTTTGTTTAGTCAGAGAAACATAAGATAGATAATAATATACTCGTTTTAGGGGGCTAAAAAAAGTTGTATATGGGCTTAAAAAGTTATTCTGAGTGGATATATGGTTCCATCGTTTGTAGATGATTGATTGGTATAGAGGAGATATGTATTCACAGAGTCCTCCGATATTTTATATTTGATAGAAGTGTAAGTTGAGCAATCAATTAAATATTACTAGCTATCCAACTGGTCATATTTGATAGATGATATTTTTAATTACGTAATTTTTTTAAATATATTATGTGTTGTACTATGAGTATAGAATATAATCAAGTCTCGAAGATTAAGGTGGAAAGGACATGTAGCGTTAATGGGAGAATCTAGAACGGTGTTCAGAGTACTGACTGGCAAACCCAATGAAAAGAGACAATTGCGAAGACCTAGACGCAGACTCGCTTATTTCTAGGAACTATACTGTAATGAATCATTCATATATGTGTCTTAATTAATTAAAAATTGTATTCAAGCACTTATTCTCTATTTAATAGGTTTTAAAATGACTGAGAAGATTATTTAGGTTTTTTTATGTTGGAAAAATAAAATATCTTTAAAAAAACATTTAAGAAAAAATGTATCATACAAAGCTGCTTAATTTTGAGACGCTGACAAAATGTCACAATTTATTTTTTAAATAGTGGACATCTTCAAGGTCATAGCAAGGTGAACTATTGTTTTTCAAATTGTATTCTGTATTTTTTACTGCAGAATTATATTCTACGGTAAAACACAAGTAACATTTGTCTGACACCCTTTTTACCAGATGTCTATTTTTTAATGATGTTTAATGAAGTAAATAAATACGAATGATGTTTTTAGAACTATATTTATTTCATTTTATTGCCTACTAGAGTCTGTAGAGTGTAAACAAATACGAGCAAAATGGTCTCACAAACAAAAAACAAACGTTCGTATTTAAGGGTCAAAATATTAATTTACAACGATTATTCGAAATGATGACCTTCTACTTCGATACACTTTCCATTTAGCTTTATAAAAGAATATGAGTATTTAATAGAGTTTCTCGATCAATTTCTCTGCAAGCAATTCTAATTCGTTCCATCATGTTTTCTGGAGTTGTTGGTACATTATCCTGGTTTTTCTGCACTCCAATAATGCTTGTTATATCGATAAACTTTTCCCTAATCGTAAAACTCGTGTCATCATAAAATATAATGCTTTAATAAAAACGTGCATATTTATTTTTACTTGTTCAAGTGCCAATTAATGGTCAGAATGCCACTCGACTGAGAAAATTTTCTCCATGAAACTCTTGATACAATGACACGTGGTAATAATGAGATTCATGATGCTCCAATATTTAGAGCACACTACTCTTGGATATTCCTAAATCACTAGAAATCGCACGATAACCTACATGAGGATTATGAGCTACAGTGGCTAGCACTGCAATCTCACTATATTCACCGGTTGCAGTTGCTCGGCGGCTTCTTTTCTTCGTTTGAACACTACCATTTCCCACAAATTCTTTAACTACACGATAAAAAGATCTACGTGACGGTGCATTTCTCTCAGGAAAACGATCATCGTATTCTAGAATAGCATCATTAACTTTTCTTCTACTTTCACCACAAATAAAAATAATTTCAATTTTTTTTTTTCAGCAACAGAATAAACTATATAGCTCACAATACGTAGATTTACCTTAAATGAAAATACTTCGCGTTATGAAGAACCATGTATTCTGTTTAATGTCATCGTTTTTTCATAAGGATCAAAATGTGAAATTCGTCTACTTATCGTGTGAACTTATTAGGTAGACCAAGCTAACATTTCAATCCTTATGAACAAACGTTTGTTTTTGTTTCAGAGAGCGTTTTGCTCGCATATGTTTACACTCTACAGATTCTAGCAGGTAATAAATTGAAGTAAAAACAGTTCCATAAAAATCATAGGTTTTTTTTTTATTTCATAAAATATCATAAAAATTAGACCTCAGTTAAAAAATGTTTCAGGAAAAAGTTATTTTCGCAGAATACGATTCTGAAATAAAAAATACAGGGTCCTATTTGAAAAAAAACCCTTTAGATTACCTTGAAGACGTCCACTAAATAAAAAATAAATTATTCCATTTTGTCAGCGTTTCAAAACCAAGCAAATTTATATGATTTTTTTAATTAAATGAGGTTATTTTTTTAGATATTTCGCTTTGACTACTTAAAAAATCTATATATGAATATATTAAAGTTGTTTAAGTAACTACAACAACTAACAAATGCTGTTCTTCCTACCAAAATCATTACTATAAACTATCATGATATATATATATATATATATATATATATATATATAGTCGGTGACCTGATGGTCTAGGGGTAAGGTGTCGGACTTCTGTGCTGGGATCAGGGGTTCAATCCTCGGTTCCAGCACAAATTTATCTGATTACCAAACCCTTCCTTCACCTCTGACAAGACATCTTGTGAATTTGGGGAATGCCAGGCCTCCGCCGTGGTTTGGATTCCACATTAAACTGTAGGTCCACCATTTTCATCTCCCAATCACCCTACCATTACACATTAGCGTAAGTGCATACAACCCGAACGGGTAGTAAGACGCGGTGCTAATAATAATAATATGATATATTTAAATTATCAGAAATATCATTAGTAAATTATTAATATACCTCGATTAATCCAGTATTGGTTTATAACAGAACATATAAAACTAGCCTAACATTGAGTTATGATTATGGGTTTTCATAAAATTACGTAGTAGCAATTATCACTTTTTTACTAAGGCGCACTTCTAATATACGATCAGATTTTGGAATAATGGCCAATAAATGTAATTTTCATTTTCTATGTTGGTAAACCATGCCATTTAAGTACGCTAAGAAATTTCAGAAAGAGTCCTAAGAGTACAAAGATACAAGCTAGATACCCATTTCAAAACCATGCTTCTTTTATTTATTCGGTGCTGCCTTTAAGGCGCTTAGAAAAACTAGAAATTATTAACGCTCAAGACCAAATTCATATAAGATAACGAATCATTTTTTTCTAGCCTTATTCTGTGGTTTTTGAAGTGAATACATAGCAAATCTTCAATGGCTTCCAAGTTGTCTAAGTTAGATTTGCATTAAACTTGCCTGCCACCCACTTCGTTGGGTGAACGTTCTTTGGCGTCACTTTCACAATAGACTCGACTGCCGATAATGGGAATACCAAGGCTTGAACTACTATTTGGTGTTTTGACGATATTTTTTCTTTAGTGGTTCTTCACTCTCCTTCCACGCAAATGTAAGTGCACCTCCTTTAAATCAAACTTTCCTCATCCCTAACATACTAGCGTTATTAGTACATATACGTATAGCGTGAATGGGCTGCAAGATGTTGTGAACATAATAAATCATCCTTACCGTTAACGAAAAATTTGGAGCTGGAATTCAGACATGGTATACTGGGGCTAGCCTTGTCAGTGTAATTTTAAATATGTCTTTCTTTCTTTTAAAACCCACCAAAAAACATAGATTTTAAAATAAAAAAACCTAAAATAATCTTTAAGTCACTGGATTTCGAATCTTAAATGTTATTTCAGAGGCAGTTTGACAACGTTCGAAGGTTTATTGATATTCTTGCAGAATTAATACTTTACAATTTGCTTGTTTATTATATGTATTACAAACTACACATTTTGATCAAACTATACAAGCATACATTTTTATGAACCTAGCAATTTAATTAAGATGTTTAGCTCAAAATTCATCTGGACACGTGATTAGAGCCCACGAGCTTTGGGCTAAGCACATCAATAGTTTAAATATATTTTTAAAGTCGTGTACCAATAGAAACACGTATTTTTAAATTAAATTAATTGGAAATTGTAGTTACATAAAATATATAATAGTTAATAGAGTACTAATTTAGTATAATTATTAATATTGTCTTATATATTATTTTGTTGAAACAAATGTGATATTAACTTTAATTTATCTCTATATTATTAATTCAAATATAAGCCAACCACTTCACTATTATAATTGGTTAAGATGGCACTCTCGCAATATACTGTATGTCCGTTAACAAGGAGAGTGGGGTTCAAATCCCGGCTGGATTTATTTAGGGTGAATTTTCTTAAATGATGTTATACTCTCGACCCACGTAAATGCGAATATACCCATAAATTCAGCCCTCCTCATCTCTAACACATTAGATTATCAAGTATGCGTATTGATGTAACGTGTAATGAGACGTAGTGACAAAAATAATGTTTAGCAGCAAAAGAATAAAATTTTAAATAAATTGGAGTAAGACTATTATTTTTGATTTTAATATTTCTATGAATATAAAGCCCATTATTAATATTATTATTATTATTATTATTATTATTATTAAAAATGTTATGTCGCAGTAGCTATTATATTTTTTATTAATATATACATGTTAATGTGTCTGCTTTGCATCTATCAATATAATGGATAGTGTGTTTCACTATATGTCAACTTTTATATTAATAGCTATCTCAGTACAAAGACTATACCTAATATCTCAAGTTCTTTCCATCAGCTAAAAGTAAATAAGGTAGTTGATGTCTTATACCAGAAGCCATTGCATTGAAGACCACCCGTGGGTCCTCTCATGACGATATTAACATTTTTGTGGCATGGTTCAAAGAGTAAAGCTTATTTTTAATGAAGTGGAATAACTTTTTTTCTAACAGAACTACAAGTGGTTTTTATGTGCTATTCAATAACAATAATTAATGTAATGGTTTTTTTTTATACTTTAGCCATCTTCAAATCTATGAATTTGAAGATATTGATACATTCTTTTTGTCTATATGTAGGCTTAAACCAACAATTTGTTTGAATATAATTAAATTAAATTAAATTAAAAGTCCATTTCCAGCAAACAGGTTACACATACAGAAATAAGATGCCCATTGGTTTTATATGCCTTAATGTGTTCCAACTTTTCTTTATGTATTTATGTATCGGGTGACCAGTAAAATTGTTACTGTGTCAAATTTAAATGTTCTTTAAAGAACTACACGAATACAATAAAACATAACTAAATAGTATGTAGTTGGATTTCCAATCTTTTAAAAATAATCTGAATAAACCATTTTATTTAAAAAGAGGATATATTATTGAAAAGTGTAGGCTTCTAATATAAACACCAAGCTATAGCCACAAAAAATATCAAAAGGCTAAGTAAGTACAAAACATCTAGAAAATAAATCAACGATCAACGAATTGTATCCAAACCTTGTTACACTCATAAATATTACTTGATACATGATATGTATATTCTTAATTTATGTTTAATTTCATGATAACTTGGTTAAAATTACTCATATATCAATGGAAAGATAATTAATTATGAGAGGCAATCTTAAAAACAGAATTATATGGAGAGATTATTTTTTTATTCTGTGTTTAATAGTGACTTTTAAAATAGTTCGTCAAATTCTTATATGGATATTCCAAAATCTAAATATATTTATTTTATATATTTACAAATACTTTAATTAATAGGACAAAAAAACACACGTTTGGAGAAAAACAAAATAAAAAAACACTTCAGCTAATAAATCTTCTAGGAGATAGACTTAATTCAAATTAAATATAATATTTATTTAGCACCGCGCCTTACTACCCGTTCGGGTTATATGATTTAAGTAATAATTACGCTAATGGATTAGGAATTGGTAAGGTTGAATTAGAGGAAGTGAACCCGCATTTGCGTGGAGGTAGGGTGGAAAACCATTTAGGAAAAACCACCCCCAGTTCACCCGACCGAGAATCGAACCTCGATCTCCCCATTCTCAGCAGTCGAGCTCAACACGACAATTGCCTTAGCCAACTACGCCACTGAGGCGGGTTTCAAATTAAAAAATATAAAATAGATTTAATCATATTGAATCAAACTATTCCTTACCTTACCAAGAATCACTGAGTCTTTGTGAAATTAAAAAAAAAAGATATTTGGAACTGATTTAAGCCATGACTTAACCTACCATGTGATAGTTGAATTTTAACTAACATAATCTCATCTAATTTATGTTAGTAAGCTACAAACCCCTTAACTAAATAATAATAATAATAATAATAATATTTAGCACCGCATCTTACTACCCGCTCGGGTTATACGCTTTAAGTACTAATTACGCTAATGGATTAGGAATTGGTAAGGTTGAATTAGAGGAAGTGAATCTGCATTTGCGTGGAGGGAGAGTGGAAAACCATTTAGGTAAAACCAACCCCAGTTCACCCGACCGAGATTCGAACCTCGATATCCCCGTCCTCAGCAGTCGAGCTCAACACGACAAGCGCGTTAGCCAACTACGCCACCGAGGCGGGTCCCTTAACTAAAGTGTTTCCTTTATAATTAATAGTATATTTCAATCAATATCTTCATTGCAATTAAATCACACAAAATGAACTTTTTTTAAAAACGATAGGAGATAAAAATAACCTCCCTAGTTTAAACACATAATCAATAAGAATTACTTGACTGGCGAAGAGTTATAAACAACGAATTTATAAAAGTGTAACCCCCACGTATGAAAAAGGTATCAATTATGTTTATAAATGTATCCTGAATTTTAAAAAGCATAATATTATAAGTATTTTAAAAGTTTCAACGAGCCATGTTCCAGCTGTTTAAGGTTCAAATGCATATATCTACCTTGAATTAAGGAAATGGTTGAATTTATATTAAATAAAATCAATGCATTAGGTTATTTTAAATACCTATAAACTAAAGTGAAATCATTTGGTTTTCTAATGTATGTGAGGATAATTTCGTTTATAAGAATTCCTTATTCTCTCTCTGCCCCTTGTATTATGAAGTATAGATCCGATCCATGCTGTCTTCAACAACCGAGCAATCTCCCTTCTTTCTGGCCTCTACTCATTTTCTGAGCGCTTCTTTAGAATTCCAGTGGCGTCCGACACCTTGTATTGATTGCTGCAAGATTCTTGCTAGAGAAGTTCTTTTTTTAAAGGTGGCGACCCATTCTTACAAATTCTTAGTTCCTTCTCGCTACTCTTGTTTTCAAATGCTTTCATTTGGGCATCAAAACTAAAAACTTTTTGGTTTTAAGTAATGTAGTTTATTAATAATCTCACTAAGCTTATTAAGCAAGTGCATATTTTAAAATTGAATCATTGCGTGCAGAAAGAAACTAACTCAATTATTTTTTTGTTTTCAGCAGGAATAAAAGCACAATATTATTGATTTACTATTTGTTTGGATCGATTCATATGATTCTAGATGTTTTGGGACTTAGTGATTTATAAAGTAGGCCAATCAGTTTATTTTATTGCTCTTTGGTTTTTAAAATATATATATATGTTTACTCTTTTGACATAGCTCTTTTCTGCATCAATACAAATAATTAGTATTTAATAATTTGAGTCCCATAAAAATGCATATTTGCATATTGATAATATGTTAAGTAAAAAAATATATCATTACAACAATTTACTTTTATTTTTGAAATTGATCAGAAGCTATAGTTGTTGGCTAAGCCAACAAGCAACTGGAAAAAATTGGTGTGGAAATAACAAAGTCAATGACTTATTGCGTTTATATATACAATTCGTACATAGCTCTATCAACATTAATAACTTAAGAAAGAGTGATTAAAATAACTTCTTCCCAACAGCCAACCAAATCTGATCAGCAGTTTACATTACGGGCCTAAAATATATTTAGTAATCCCATCAGCTTAATATAGACCTACTAACAATACTTAATACACAAATATTTTCAATATTTTAAACTATATTGTATTTTTTGTTGGTAGAATCTTTCAAATTTTAATGCCAAATATGGTTTTATTAATCTACCAAAAATAAACTATGAGATATAAGCGCATGCAAACATTCACAAAATTCTAAAATTATAAAGATATACTTTTACGTATTTGTACTTATTAAATAAATATATAGTATAATTCAATCATAATTTTTTTTTTAATAATTATCTATTTCACATCTACCATTTAAGTTTTCCCTTTAAATTTCCTCCTGCAAACTGTGAGGGCCAAATTTTCAATGAGCGTGGGCCAAATTTTGCCCGCGGATCACCAGATGGACCACACTGCCTTAAGTCATCCTAATATCGTAAATCGTTATATCACCACCCGAAATTAAACCTCTCATTTTTATTCACACTTTATTAAAGAATCAATCTATTTCATATACATTAAAATTAATCCTAATATTCTATTTAATTAATTACATCGTAATTCTCATACCTAAAAAGTCACTCCTGCATTAGACAGAATTACTAATCATAGGGATGTTAGGGTAAGGATTTTAGCCGGTTGTGACGAGGAAATTTATTCTTAAATGATTTTTCGCTTTACCACAAAGAGAATGGGGGTACATTTCCTTTGTGTTCTACCTACTTTAATACTCTTACCCTTTTGTGTAAAAATGCTGAAAATCAGATATGGGGGCATATAAATATCCATACATTCTGGGGAACAAAACATTACATCTCTTTAATATTGGCATGCTTTAACATTGGTTCTTGTTTAATTGAACATCAAATAAACTAGACCAACTTATCCCCCAGAAACATTTATTCACCCTAATAAGGTAGGGATGATAGAAATAAAAATAAGAGGAAATGTAAAAAAAAAATTCTTGGGGGGAGAGATGTAAATAATTAATGTATAACATCATTACTACACCTAGCTGGGACTCGAATTCGGACCTAGTATTAATCGGAAAGCAAGACTCGATGAGTCTGTAGCTTAGTCCACGTGCCACCAATGTGGGTTGCCCCAGTATATAAGTGAAGTAAATACTAGGATTAGTTTCACCATGGCTGGATATAAACAGTTTGTTTATTAGTTTATAAATAAAATTCAACTACTTAGCATTTACATTGCATTGGCTTTAAGTGTTGATATATTGTGAAGAGGATTGGCAAAGTTACACACTCTGTTATTATTTGTTATACTATTTAAAAGGATTAGTGAGGTATATGTGTACTTTTAGTTGATGAGCGAGTTTTTGGCTTCAATTGTCTTGTTTAATACCTTAAACACTCTATTTTCTGTTAATGTCCAGCTCTTATAGACAATTATTTAATACTTGTGCGTAATGCCAAGACTATTTTATGGTATGGCAAAAATCATTTGAAAAAAGAAGCGAGAATTCCCCAAGCATTATTATCTAAGGCATTTACTGCTTGAATACATAAAAATGTATTATTTTAGATTTAATATTCACTATATTAATGTGAATTATTCACGCCATTGGAACTAGTAAGAAGTTTAATTATTATAGTTAACTATTGGAAAACAATGCTCACCTATTTGGGAACAATTTAACAAGAAATAAGGATATTATAATGGAAATTAATAACATAATACAGTCGGGATATACATGCAATTATTCGGTCTGTAGAGCCCATGGTGTAGTGGTTGGTTAGTGCACCTGGTTCGATTTCCGACTAGTACCTTAGTTATTTTTCCCGAAATAAATTGTTATTAGCACCGCGTCTTACTACCCGTTCGGGTTATACGCACTTACGCTAATGTGTAATGGTAGGGTGATTGTGAGATGAAATGAAGGACCTACAGTTTAACGTGGAATCCGAACCACGGTGGAAGCCTGGCATTCCCTTCCTGAAATAAAAATCACCCCAACGGTTACCTAGGTTTGATAAGTTAGGTTTAATTTATATTTAAATTTTCATACTACTTTCTCACCCTCATATTCACTGCCACCATCGTCATCTTATCGGGACATGGAAAGAGCCTCCACGGAAAGGATGTACAACTAATACAGTCAGGCCTCCCCTGGGCAACGGTAAATTACTACTGGCTAATCTTTTTACAACTTCGCTACGAATGATGTAACACACATTCTTGATATTTTAAATAATAATCATATATTTAGCACCGCGTCTTACTACCCGTTCGGTTTATACGCTTTAAGTACTAATTGCTCTAATGGATTAGGAATTAGGAAAGTTGAATTAGAGGAAGTGAACCCGCATTTGGGTAGAGGGAGAATGGAAAACCATTTAGGAAAAACCACCCCCAGTTCACCCGACCGAGATTTGAACCTCGATCTCCCCGTACTCAGCAGTCGAGCTCAACACGACAAGCGCGTTAGCCAACTACGCCACCGAGGCGGGTCAATATTATAAATAAAATTACTCGGTCAGTAAGGGGTTAACGTCTCGCATGCTCTCAAGGAATGTAAAGATCGCAATATGCAAAAAACAATTGTTTTATGGTTTGCTCTCTATGGTTGTGAAACATGGCCTCTTAAATTGCACGACGAAATTAATTGAAAGTAGTCGAAAACAAAGTATTTAGTAAAATATTTGATCCAAAAAAGGGTGAATATAATAGAAAGTGGAGGAGATTACATAATAATAAATTACAAACACGCAACCCATCACTAGATATTGATAGGAAAATCAAATTTGGCATATCACAGTGGGCAGGATATGCAGGGCTAATTTGATAATCTAGAACCCTGCATTCAGGTTATTGACTGGCAAACCAAATGCGATGAGACTGTTGGTAAGACCTATACTCAGATAGGAGGATAACACTATAGAGGACCTTTGATGAATAGGGTTTAATGAGTGTGACTGGATAGGATTAGATTACGATAAGGATATGTGGCATAGTTTCGTAAGTGAAGCAATACGCTTTCAAGTTCCTAATACTATAAGTAAGTAAATATTGAAAAGTTGTGTATATTGTGGCATATTGAAACTCTGTTTAGTAAATATAACATTTGGTACGTTCACAAACAGTACTAATTAACACTTAGCATAAGGAATAGAGAATCAATGGGGATGATAGTTGAGAATTTATCAGTATTCTCCTAGAGAGACGATAGAAGATCACAAAGAAATCTACATTTTGGAAAAACAAACCCTAATAAGGTCCGAATCAATTTAAATTCAGACCTCTTAGTCCAGAGTTTGGAGTTAAGACCTATCCATCAAAGCAGAATTTCCAGTACATAGCCTCATATGTAATAAAAAATCTACTCCTTTAATAAAATAAAATATTTTATAGATAATCTATTGTTATATATAAAGATAAATGTAAGCATAACTATATAAATGAAATAGCTAGTTAAAGTGTGTATAAATGTATTTATTTAATATTTTAACATATCCAGTCATGTAATTAATAAAATATCTAGTTATTTTATGAATTAACTAAATTTTACACTTTGACGGTAACAAATCTACTAAAATATCAATAAATCAACAGACTATTATAATGTGTACTATAATACATTATATATTACAATGTGTATTAATACATATTCTTTATATAATAATATGAATGTATATTATAATTTATATAGGTATTTAAAACTTATTATGTATTAATACTCGTCTGTCTTCTCCAAGGTGCTTGTGCTAATTTGAATTAATAAAATACCTCATTATTCATTCAAGATTACTATATATTATTACATTAAATAATATACTAATATAGAGACAAATGGAATAATTGATAATCATGGTTTCCCAACGATAATCATGGCTTACCAAGCTATGCTACCATAAGTTGTTTATTTTCATTATAATTTTTCTCCTAGAGATGCAATAGTTAGCTTATTCTTCGATGTATTTAGATATGTAATAACAGCACTATGGATCCGCTATCTTAATCTTTACTTTTTTTAAAATTTCTATTCTTAGGCTTTTTCTTCTGCCTCTTCAAAATTAGAATTGTCTATCAAATCAACAGTTTTTGTTTTTATTAGTTTGGCAGTTTTGAGGAACCACTACTTTTAATCCACTTCTAAGACCTCAATTTTTTATTTCCAAACTTTTCAACTTTTATGCCATCTTGGGTGATCATTTTACCACTTCAACGAATTGAAATTTTCTTCCACACTTAAGAATAGATTTTCTAATAGTTTTTTGGAGAAATTTCAAGCTACTACCCTTCCCTCAAGCCCATTTTGTTTCCCACATTCCTATATTAATATTTTAAAACTTTAAGCCACCATATATGGCTCTTTTACGTGCCAAGCTAATTTAAATTTTCAACTACATGGAAAATAATGTTCTACATTATCTGTATCAATATAGAGCTCTTACATTTCTCATTTTAAATTTTGACATTCCAATTATTCAGACATAATTAGGTTATCCGGGAAGGATTATTTACTTACATGCCAAGTTTCAATTTTATTCCATAATGAGTAGATTTTAAGTATTGGCTAAAACATTTTGAGACCCCATTTCTTGAAACCAATTTTGAAACTTCCAATTTTCAGTATTTGTTATTTTTGATTAATTGTAGTGGTCGTACTAACGGTTTGCAAGTATTTAGATTTTCTAACAAACTTGTAAAGGTTTTTTATATTATATTTTTAAATGATTAGCTTACCTTCAACCCATATCTTAGTTTTTAAAATTAAAAAACTCTATAGCTTTCCTAGTTTTTTGCAAAATTTCTTATTTATAACATAATGAAAAGGTGTTTATTCTATCAATTTTAAATTTCTTCTCATCCCCCATCTTACTACCTCAACACCCACCCTCACATATTTTAATACCACATTTGAAAAACTTTGGGCTTTTGATGTGGTCTTTTTTACCATCAATTCCTTACCACAGTGTTAAGTCATTGATGACTTCCACCCCTGTTGAAATTTCCAGCCCTGAGAATTGCTTGTACCCATTTTGAATTTTAAATGTTCACTCTCTTCTGGTTATCTGGATTTGACACTTTGTACTTGATAACATAATTCAATTATCTAATATACTTACCAAAAGGGTGTTTTTTTATTTTTGGAAATTTTGAGAAATCTCTATCCATTATAGGGTCCATAATTTATTTAATTTAAGAATTTTCAGACCTTCCTTACGGGCTTGGGGTATTCTTTACGCCTGCTCAACAAATTTTAATCTTCTACCACGCAGATAAATTATTTATTCTTTTAGTTTTGTTAATTTTGACCACCACCACCCAATTATAGATATAAATATTTAGCACTGACTGTTATTTGGAGTGTTCCCTCCTCATTCCTGGCAAATTTACATTTCTACCTCCCCTAAATTTTTTTTTCATATAATTATATGTCTCCCTTACCCTCACCTATCTTCAAATTGGGGTACAAATTAAGGGTCATTTGGTTTGAATTTTGAAAAACCTATTACGTAATTTTGTTTACCAGCCTTGAAAAACCTCAAGTATTACATTTATTGAACATTAAAAATAAATTGAAATTTTTGAAATTTTTGACATGATTTAGGTCAGCTGAATGGCATTTTGAAAAAAAAGAAAAAAAATTCTAATCAGTGTTAGAAACTCATGAAAATCAAATTTCAGCTTGATCGGACAACATTGATTTCTTAGAACATAAAGTAAACATAGGGAATTTTTGGTCACAGATTTGGCCCAATATTTAGATTTAGGATATTTTCACAAATTTCTTGAATCTCAGAAAACTCCATTCTTATTTCAACATTTTAATTCACTGTGAAGTCCAAAAAATGTTTTCTGAAGGAAAAACCGACATACATTGTATGAATTGTATATTATAGATAATTTTATATATACCTACTATAAAACATATTACGTATTAGATAAAATAATATTTATCATATAATTCATATTGGATTAACTGTTAATAGTAGTACAATACAAGTATGTCTTATACAATTTTTAAAATATATTTTAATAGGTACAATGATAATATAAAATATTCTTTATCATGTAAAATAGTACATATACCTTCCTCTCGCTTAGAAACATGATGAGGTACACAACTTCAATTTAGACTGAACCAGTACCCTGTATTACACAACGTGCTGTTACGCAAGTATGTCTATAGCTTGTGGACTATCATCGTGTGAGAATATTTCCTTCACCTTGCTATGAATCGCACCAGCAAAGGTGGTCTGTGGTCGGCCACGGATGCTCCAAATGGTTCTGTCGTTATCGTTACCACCTCACTTATGTCATGGGAAAACCCCCTTCACCCTCACTTGTAGGGAGGACCGTCTAGTAGAAGTGTTCATTTGCATCCTACCACAACGTGGCCCAGCACCCTGTCAGGTCGCAATATTCCTTGACACCACAAACAACCCCCCCTCCCTTCCTCAACTAAAAACTCCTCCCATCACCCCATGCACCTACCCTGAATCCTTTCCTTCATCAAAGAGAGGAAGGAGGATTAGCTAATAACATCATGAAAGCAGTATATTTTACATTGGGCTAGAATGTTTACCATTTTAGAAAAATTGTTTGCCTGATTGCTTATATTAAGCTTTAGTGTTTCTATGACCGAAATTTGGTTGAGTTAATACCATCTAAGCCGACCTCAGTGGTTGAATACTCTAAAGCACTGGTCTAAAACTCAAATTATTCAAAGGGTCATATTTACAAACTTGGGGCGTATTGTGGTTTTAGGTAATGTCCATGTTTGCTTTTTTTTTTACCCTGCTTCTTAATACCTGTGAACTGAAAACTAAAAACTCGAAATTTGGCTGACGGGAAGAAAACTTTTAAAAACTATAAAAGTTTAATAAAAATAATAATAAATGGGACACCATAAAATAAGGGCAAGGAGGGTATGAATAGATCAAACTGCATTTGTATGTGTTAGAATTTTTTTTTTAATTTGGCAGGCAGGCTGAAGTGCTACTTTAAATAATTAATAAGTCTTAAATTTGACATTCATATGTGGGGTTAAATAAATAAGGGAGTGCGGTGAAAGAGGAATATAATTTACAAAACTAATATAAAACACTTCTATGTTTGGTATGAAACTGAGATTTGGCAAAAAGATGTAGGAATGAACCACTTTAAATAACCAAAATATTGGAGAGTTTTAAATTGCGACTCTAAGGAATAAGGAAGCAGGGGTTGGTTGTGAGTGGTTATAAGTTAAAAAAAACTTTTAAGTTAAATATACAATTGAATCTTACCACGAATGTAAAAAGACTATTCCAAATAACACGATAATTGTTAAATACCTAATATTTCTAATAGGACTTGGTAAAACGGTGTGTTTAGAAATTTCCAAAACTAAATGAATAAACTACTTCTAAGTGTGGTAGAATATTTACATTTTTAAGACGGGTATAATGTCCATCCCAAACAACAGTAAGGATCTGAAAAATTATTAAATTTAAAAATGAAGGAGAGCAAAATGCGAAGGAAATGTGGGGGGATAACCTCAAAATATACAGAGCTAATATAAAAAAAAAACACTTTTCTTTACTGTGTCCAGGTTGTACACATTTTTTTATTTATCTATCACAGCATATATCTTCGAGATTTATACATATGCACCAATTTTATTAATGTGCTAGGGATGAGTTAAATTGAATTGGTCAAAGATTTACCCACATTTATGTGGAGGAAAAGTGTAGAAACCTTTAGGAACAACCACCTCAGTACACCTAACTTGAATTATTATAACCATAATATCCCATTCATCGGACAGTCTAGTCTATTGAGAAAGTGATTACTTAGGGCATTCAGCCATCGTTGTGGGTCTCTACGCATTTTAAAGTGATAACAAATTATGGATAAAGAAGGGAGAGTTAAAAAAAATTATGTGCATTTACAGGGCTAGGGTTGAGAAACCTTAGAAAAAGACACCCTAAGCACATCCATATAGGAGTAGAAACCCGACTTCCTTGATAATGGCTAACCTGACTAAACCAGCCAGACGTTTAGACCACGTGTGTGCTGATGAGGGTGAGGATTTAGTTTGTGTAAAGACTTAGGTCTCTTGTAAAATATAATATATATATATATATATAATTATATATATATATAAGTTAAATATTTTTTTTTATATATATATAGATCTATATATTTTATATAAATACATACGTTTGTATATACATTTCTATATATGTTAATATATATATTAGTATGTAAATATATATATTTTTACGTATTTTTCTATATATATATAATAATATATATTAAAATATAATTGTATATATGTTTATATAGTATATATAAATTAAACAAATAAGTTAATACTAGTATATCACAAAATAGTTTGTTTCAAATAATAAATTATTTCATTTAATTTGTTT
This sequence comes from Timema cristinae, assembly GCA_039000515.1. Classification (NCBI taxonomy): domain Eukaryota; kingdom Metazoa; phylum Arthropoda; class Insecta; order Phasmatodea; family Timematidae; genus Timema; species Timema cristinae. Next base: position 71,240,899 of record JBCFYV010009882.1, on the reverse strand, counting down.
TGTATTGGAATTTTAGTCTAGTGTATTGAATTGTATTGTATTGTATCGTCCATCAATTATTTCTCTTACCCACTTTGATGGCCACATGGTCTAAGGCATCACTCTTTCAATATACTACAATGCCGATAACGGGGAGATCATTCTTAGATCCCAGTCGGGTGTACTGAATGTTGTTTTTCCTCAAAAGTTTCCTACTCTCTTCCCACGCAAGCTCGGATACACTTCCTTTAAATTTAACCTTCCTCATTCCTAACCAATTAGCGTAATTAGCATATAGGCGTATAACGTGAATTAGTAGTAATACGAGGTGCTAACAAAATATTTCTCTTAGGGAAGGAATATTTTTAATCATAAATTATGTTTGTGTATTGTTCTTTCTATTAGAGTTATAGCCCGTTGAAATAATGATAGTTTTTTAATACACATTGGAGACACCTAGCATTTAAAATCATTAGTAAATATTAAATAAAGCTAAAAGGAAATAATAAAACTTCACATTACATGACCAATTTATTTATTTCTTCACGTTGTCTTTATTTCCAATTTAAACTCTCTACGTATTCAAAACGTCATGCACTTTAATATTTAAAATGTTAATTCTTTTATTATGAATAATCAAATAAAATAAAATAAGTTTTTATTCTTTTTTTTCTTTGAACATATTTCTGTTAAAATCTTATTCATTCAATAGATTAACTATGGGGTTTTAATGGACTTCCTAAGATAGTTTCAGTGTATGTGTAAACAATGAAATCCACGTCCAGCAATTAATAAGAGTAAAAGAGAGAACCATTTAAAAGGTACATACATCATTATTAAATACGTTCCTACTGTATCATTTCTATGATGCATGATAGTAGTCTCGTTCCTGCCGCAGGCTGTGTGTTTCTTGAAGTACTTCCATTGCATGCAAATTAGACATATGGCTGATACGTTGCAGGTAAAGAGCTTGAAGGCTTCCCATCTTCGCTAGTAGCGTGTTTCATTGAGCTCTTATTAGATTCATCGATGTAAAAAAAATGTTTGTGTATCAGATAAAAATCAGTTAAACTGTACACTCCATTTAGCCTGAAAGGTAGCAAGCTTGCCTTACACGTTTATATTATGGTGTAGCTTACAAGATAGGACCATAGTGCAATCGGTTTAGGAAATACTGCTACCATTAAGGGTAAACCGTGGAAGATAGTAGTTTTACCTTGACGCATTGTACTATGTATCTATTTAGTAAGCTGTGTCATTATGGAGACTTGTAAGCTAACCTTGCTACCTTTCAGGGTAGAAGAACGGTACATATTATAAATTTTGGTCAAAAATAAAGGCTTTTAATAAAAGGTCACAACAAAATATAACTTTTATAATACGTCTTTTTCCCCGTCGGGGATATCCACATTTTAAATAGTTACGCTATTGGGGTAAAAATAAGGAGAAATGTACCCGCATATTAGTGTAGGGTGGACAGATCACCCAACCGAGATTCTGGCTCCAGCCTAACCTTCACCTGCAATTCAGACTAGACAACACTTAAACATGTGTATATACCTTTTCTTAGAACCGCGTCTTATTACCCGTTCGGGTTTTATGCCTATGTACTAATTACTCTAATGGTTTTAGGGATGAGGAAGGTTATATTTAGAGGAAGTATACCCGCACTTGCGTGGAGGCAGAGGGAAAAAACCACCATCAGTACACGCAACCGAGATCTGAACCTATATATCTCGGTTATCGGCAGTCTAGTCTACTGTGAGAGTGACGCCTTAGACCATGCAGCCATCAAAGCGTGTCTCTATACACTTGCTCATCGATACGGGTAAGACAACCTTAACTATACAAAAGAATAGGACATTAAATTTAATTTGATAATCGTTAGATGGTTTTAAAATTGTTATTTTCTCCTTTATTAAAGTAAATACTAACTTCTTACTACTAAACCTGTGTTTAATAGCCATTAAATATTTATTTTGGAAAATTATAGTAAATAAAACTATTACTTTACCATATAAGTCTTGACACGTCACAACGTGCCTACGCAGATGTGAATCGAAGTTTGAATCATTGCCAATTTGGAATATGAGGTGGTTTCTTCATGTAATCGAATACTACTCTTTCCCAGTCATATCCTTATTACAATGAAAACGCACTTCTCATAAATGTCCTCTCTCTTCATGGCATCAGCCCATAAGTGAGATATACCAAATGAGCTGCCACCGTACGTTGGTGAAGATAGTGCCAACATTTGCATTCATAGTGACATACGATCAGTACAGCGAGCTCTTTAGTCGTCAATAAAAGTTTTCTAGAATGAAGCCGCTATTTTTTCTTTCTAATAGCTCCTCATTTGACGACATGAGACTAAGTTTGACCCCTTTCAAGACCCGCTCCTCATTTGGCCACAAGAGACTAAGTTTGACCCCTTTCAAGACCCACCGCTTCACAGTAAAATCTTGAAGTGACGGTAATCAACCCAAGGACCTTTGGTTCCGTTGCCAAGAACTCTGGCCACTAGACCAAACTATAAATTAGGTTATTAATAAACTTTTACTAATATTTGTCTATATGGTCTAATGCAGTAGTCATAAACCTACAGCAGAAAAGACACCAGAAAAGCTGGAACTGATCTAGGAAAATCGCGTTTTTGTTAAAAGCTACCAATTTCTTTCCGACATACTGGACTCCTAATCTTTAAAATGAATGCTTATTTGTATAAATTATTCGAACAGTTTTCTTGTAATTTCTATTTCTCAAAATAGGCTTATCACACACACACACACACACATATATATATATATATGTGTGTGTGTGTGTGATAAGCCAATTTTGATAAATAGAAATTACGAGAAAACTGTTCGAATAATTTATACAAATGAACATTCATTTTAAAGATTAGGAGTATATATATATATGTGTGTGTGTGTGTGTGTGTGGCAAAAATAAAACGACAGAATTTAAAAAAACTATCAGATACACTCATTTAAGACAAACCGGGTAGAATACACGTTCTTTCATCTCCATTCCCCAATCACCTCACCAATTTGAAGTGGCCTAATCTGCCTCAGGGTAGACGGTTATTTTCAAGTCCCGATGTCTATGGACGAGGCTCCACCTGATTCATTACAGCGAGTCTATTGTCGGCTACAATTACAGGGTAATATAGTCATATCCCTCTCTACAGCCTGTTTCAATGAGCGCGATAGGCTCCAGTGTTGCACGCAGATCGAGCGGTGAAAGGGCTCTTTGCCTGGGGCGCTGCAGCACATTAGCGTCGGTGGTGGGGAGGGCAGGGGGAGAGTTCCTTTGGATCGCCGCAGGGGTAAGTCCCAGAGTGGCTAGGGGAACAATTGTTGCCATATTGGAAACTGCATCGCAACAACCGTTTCTACTTCCCGTTCTATGACCGGAGATACCTAAAGGTCTCGGAGACTTGGGTTCGTTCCAAGGAAGTATCTAAAATAGTTTATAATTTATATCCGACAGCATTTAACGAATGCCACTTTTTCTTATTATTATGGTATATAGACCCCGTTTACCCTGAAAGGTTTTTTCTTGGCGTATCACATTATAACTTATAGAAATGAGAGGAGAAATCAGTAGAGTCAAAGTAACTTAATAAAATAAATAAGTGAAAATTAAACTTTTTTATAAGTTATTATATAACTATTAGCATACAGTCCAAATATAACGTAAAGGAAAATACATCGATTTACAACTTTAAAGTCATAAAATGTACAGTATATATATAGGTTTATGAACTATTGTTTCATTACAAACGTATTAAACGGTGAGAAAACATTTGACTTTGCTCATATTTAATTTAAAGTTAACTATATTTTATGAAGGTTCGTCTTATGTAGTTCGATAAATAATTATTTGTGGAATGTTTCAAGATTTGTAAATGACGCTATACAATATTTTTTGGGTGTGAAATCAGTTAAACTATATTAAATTTAAGTAGAAATATATATATAAAGAGAATTAATTAATTAAGTTGTAATATCTATTTTAATAACTAAAGCTAGATAACTTCAAGTAAACGATGATTTCTCTTATCAGCAATCTCTTTCCACTTTGGGTGAGATGGCTGCATAATCCACCATTTATTATAATGTAGACGACTAGTTTCGATGTATTACTAGTACCACAGGCAGGTCTAATTATAATGAGGTAGATGCTAGTTTTCGCCGCTTATGATATAATAGTGTGATGATGCTAGGTAATTATGCTACCTAACAGGGTAAACGAAGAGTTCCTTCTCAGACTAAGTTTGAGTGGGAAAAATATATTGGCGTGGTTAGCTCTTTATTATTAGGTGGTTTAAAAAAGTTAGTGTTATTCTCGTACAATAACAAATTAAATCTTGTACCGTCACTATGGGTATCACAATTATTTTAACTTTAAAGTGACTCGAGCAGCTTAGGCAGCTGCATGGTCTTAGGCGTCACACTCACAGAAGATTGGACTGCCGATGACATAGCATCGGGTTTCAAGTCCATGGTTTTTCCTAAATAGTTTTATATTCTCCCTGCAAAAAATTGTGGGTACACTTCCACTAAATTCCACCTTCCTCATCCCTAGATCATAAGCATAATTGATATTCGTATAGACCGAAAGATTAGTAAGACTTGGCGATTAAAAAAACTCACACACCAGTGTAGCCTTAGCCGTTGGCAATATCAACAAGGCATTAGTGCGTATAACCCGAACGGGTAGTAAGACGCGGTGCTAATAATAATAATAATAATAATAATAATAATAATAATAATAATAATAATGCATTGCCTTTTTTATGGTTCTTAATCAACTAAAAAGTACTTAGAATCTTGTCCTGACCATTTAGAATGGTTATATTTCACGTTGTTGGGAAAGTAATAGGGTGTATTTCCCAAATTTACTAAGATATTGCCATTTTCAAAAGTTCTAAGAGAGTTTAGACGAAGGAGAATTTATTGACCTATTTTAATCATATGTTTAAGTTTTGTTGATGGTTTTAGAACTATCAATATTTACGAACAAACATTTTCTTTGATAAGCTGTAGTAATAATTCACAATTTCATCCCCAATGGATGATCCCTTGAATAACATTTTGAAAATATTTACAGTAAATATTCTCCCGGATAGTGAAAAATTTAACCAAAAATAAGTTTAATGCATTATTTATACATCTAATCATTAACATTAGTAACATATTTTGTGAATTTAAACTGTATTATTTTGAATAATTTGGTAAGAAGAAAGGCAAGACTTTTAAGATAAGACAGGCATTTGGTAGACCTGTTTAATTATTTTTTTTAATCTCCCCTATAATAATATATAGTTAATCTCGGTGGTCTTGTGGTAGAGTGCTCGCTTCAATATCTGATATTCGTGGGTTCAAACCTATCTGAGGTCAGTGGTTTTTTTTTACTTGAGCGATAAAAATGTGTATGTGAAGCTACCCTGCCTGCAAAATTGGTAGGCCCTTTCCCTCCTTCTCATAGAAATTCTGTGTTGAAGGCAACGGGGACTCACCATACTTTCAAACCCCCTATTGCATGGTATTTCTATCAGATAGTGCAGGTAGCAATAACCAGCCGAATGGGTGAGCGCATACTCAGCTTCGATTGGATAGAAATCACACCAAATTAGCTTAAGGTTGTTAACTTAAGAAGACTATATATATATAATATCAAATTCAAATGAAGTGCATACCTTATCATACACTTCAGGGTAAAATTATCTAAGGCGTCACTCTCAATACATTAAACTGCCGTAGATGAGGAAATAAGGGCTAGAATATGAATCAGGTGTACTGTACAGTACAAAGTTGTATTTGTAATACAATTGATTTCCATTCTCCTTCCTCGCAAATGGGTCTAAGATTTATCTATATCATACTTTCCTAATTCATACTACATTTGATTAATTAATATATATGGGTATAGCCCACACGAATATTGAGACACAAATAAATAAAAAGAAGCAATCTTGCCTTGCTTTGTTCCACTATGGTGTGACTTATAAAACAGGGCTATAGTGTAAACTGTCAAGGGAGACTGACACTTGTCAATGTAAATAAAGTGTGCATAAAATATACATAATTAAAAACGATCTTAGACCAAAAATGAATATAACTCTTTAATGGTTTTCCCTATCTTTTTTTTTTTTTTTGCAATGTAGGCAATCCGATACACCTGCCTTATTTAATTTAGACCTAAGTGTCATATTTCTTTAAATGTTAACCATTTTGCTAGTTTAGAGTATTTTAAATGTAACTCTTTATTGTTCACATGGTCATAAAGCTGTATAGGTTAGACAGAAAACAACAACGATCCCATAAAGCTTTTTTACCGTTTCCTTTCGCCAATAAAGAATGCCTTCAATTATTTTTTTTAAATCCACAATGTTATTGTTACTCTTGAGCTCTAATCATTCGACACTATTTGGGTGAATGACTTGCCCCAGCTAGAGAGCCTTTATTTATGAGACTAAAATTAGCCTTATGTAACGTATGAATAAGAGCGTGGCCCCCTTGCCTTCCGATTGGGGAACCCCCCACCAAGCTCAGCGGGAAACGAACATCAATGCTGACTATTCAATCGAAAGCTGGCACTTAAAAGGACCACCATTGATTCATTATTATTAATTGTGTTATTAGTTGGGGTATGGTTCCCTTTGTAAATACAGAGTGACAACAGAACAAGAAGAAAAATACTTATAAACTATCTGGGCATATACGCTCTTCATAAAAAAACTTAATTGTTCTTAAATTGTATTCAAAGTATTTAACGTGCACTTCAAACGGACTGATTATATCATCACCGGACTTAGTTTAAATTAAATATAGAACAGATACAGCATCCAACCCCCACTCATCAAATGTATCATTATGAAAGGGGAAGCCCACATTACACATATGATACATTTTTCGGCCATGCCATAAATGTAGCCCTGGACACTTAGCTATCTAACCGTAGACATGGGACCCCCTTATAGTTAACAAAATTATATATTCATTAGTAAGCGTATAAAAATAAAATCTTACTTTAATAGAGGTTATAAAAAATATAGGTGTTACACCCTATTAGTGAAACCACCCATTTCAAGAATTGAGCCAATTTATGTCCATTCTGTGAACTAGCCTATTCTCTTAACCACTTCCCGAATTGGGAAATTATTATTATTATTATTAGCACCGCGTCTTACTACCCATTCGGGTTATACGCACTTACTCTAATGTGTAATGGTAGGGTGATTGTGAGATGAAATGGAGGACCTATAGTTTAACGTGGAATCCGAACCACGGTGGAGGCCTGGCATTCCCCACATTCACAAGATGGAATTGGGAAAAAATTGTGTTAACTCTTGCCCATTTAATGAATTCTAATTACTGTCCTAGCTACTAGAAGTTTAACTGAAATTTGTTTTCAGATATTATATATTAAAAACTATAGACTAACTCAACCTAATTAAACCTAGTCTTCCATTCTAAAAAGATTAAAAGTATGGACCAGATCTGTTATTTTCTTGTCCATTTCACAGAATGGGTAGACATTTTACCAAATCATGAAATGGTCAATAATTTCACTTTTGTGGTGTTACAGGTTTTTGAGAAAAACAAATCAATTAAAAAACTTAAGTTCAATTGTAGACTCTTGATTAATCGTTGCACCCATTGATTAAATCGTCACATAAGTAGTGGTTTTGTGAACAATAAACCTCACTCCCACCGTCCAAAAAATGCTAAGTTCATCATGTTGAGAATTATTATGTCTAATTATTGAGACTTAAGTTTCTTCTTGGGGAAATAATATGAAGTATCTCCTATCATAAATATTTGGATTTTGAGTTGATATTAATTTATCCTTGGTGATAAGGCTATACATTAAACATATGAAATTTATAAAAATTAGTATATTATATTCATAGAAAGTTACCGTTTACCGTTGCTCGTGTGTCTTGGAACGTTATTCTCGCAAAAGATATAGTTTTTTTTTTAAATATCCATGCATAAGTATTTCAGCCTAATCTTATTGAATGACCTTGCCCAATTTTGTTAAAATTTGTCTACGCATTTGGTAGTAATAGCCGAACAAAGAGACAGACAGACGAGATACAAAACAGTCAAATCAAAAATAACTCGCTCCGCCCAATTTAAAATTAACGAAAAGCTTTAATGCTGAATTAACTTTTATCGTATACTCTATTGGAATGTAGTTATACCTCGATAGTGATCTCTTTACCAACACAATTTAATCTAGTTTAGTATGATTTTTTTATTAAGAGCCTAAATCCTAATAAAACACATGAAACATTTGTTTTTGAAATAAAGTTAAATATTGTGTCTGAAGAGTGCAAGTTAATTTGAAAATTTTTAGGTAGAAAATAACTTTTAGAAAATACCAAAATATAATTATGTGGTCTGTAATGATAATAATTGATTTTAGTAGTATATGTGTTTTATAAATATTGGTATAAACTATCAATAGTGACAATCTTAGCTGAAAAAATGACAACGTATAAGCCTATTATGATAACAGTTTTATAATTTTTTTAACTATAAAAAAGTTCCATCTCATATGAATCTGACTGTAGAAACCATTCTTAAGATCATAAGCTTATTTAATGGATCAATTAAAGCATCCCTTAAGGCTATTGAAAACATAATTAAACTGAATAATTTAAAATAAGGAGTTAATATTTTATATTCATTTGGAGTTACATACATTTTATGAATAAGTAGCTAGAAAAAGAATCCATACAATTTAAATTAGATTTACTAGAATTATAATTTTAACTCTTTCAGTGTAACATTAAAACCAGTTTTTTTCTTAGTGACAGTCTAGTATTTGGGTTACATACATGTTTACACAGGACTTAAAAAAGTTGCATATATTTTATATGTATATGTCATACTTATGACTTAATTAATAAATTCACTACACTTTATATAGATATATTAATATATAATATTGTATTGATTTACTTTAAAGTATTTATGTCCTCAAATCACTTAATATACTTATTATTGGTGTCTACAAATTTAAATACAAATTGGTGACCCAATCATGGATATGCATATATATATATATATATATATATATATATATATTAATTCATGTGGGTTTTTAATTTAAATGCATACTCTTAAATTAGTATAGTTATAATAAATCGCATAATTTGATGAAAGTTTATTGCCCCGCATTAAAATACTTTCTGTGGTAGTATATATATGCTACGGGTAAAGTCCAAACCCAGATAAAGCCAATATTATCCAGATAATGATGACTTTATCCAAAATACGTAGAAAATTTTGAGTGAGAATTGATTGAATAATGTATTTCGAAGTTTATTCAGATAATATTGACATTATACACACAACTTGGTTAGTGGCAATTTCTATGTTTGAGGCTAGGTTACTTAGGTTTGTTAGGTTAGGCGAGGTTAACTAAGATTAGGTTAGGTGAGTTTAGGATATATTAGATTAGTTTAAGTTGAGCTAGGGTAAGTTAGGTTAGGTTAGTGGAAAATAGAGCATAAAATGAGGCAGTTCGAATGTTAGAGCACTGCTACCATCAAATTTTATGTTCATTTTTGAAATATTATTTCAAAATAAAATTTGTATTGAAACGTGCTTCGTTTTACAAAGATTATTCAACGTTATCCAAGTCTTGCTGACTAGTGTCGATACTTTTAGGATAGTGTCGTAAATGAGATAAATTACTTTCTATTTCTGAATTTATCAACTGCACCTGCCTAATGCTGACATCTCCCGGCTAATATCGACACTATCCAGATTTCACACATTACCCGTAACACATAGGGCCTATAAGAAGAAGAATAATAATTAATGTAAATTTGCTGTAAAGAATTCCAAAATTTACATTTATTTTCATAATTTAATCTCAAATATAGTTAGTATGATTATGAGAAAATAACTAAATACAAATTTTATGTTTCATAATAGCACTTTAGCTAATATTATGAATATAATGTTAAACATTTATCATACTTAACTGTTATTTTCACCTTTTTTATTTTATTTTTTTATTTGTCTGTGCTATCTGTATCTAATTACTCAAACAGGGTAGTTATGAGGGAGGGAAGATTTGATAAAGCGTATACATATTTTCGTGGGAGGAATGTGATAAACCCTTTATGAAATTATATCCTCATTACAGTCAGCCAGGATTCGAGCCTCAACCTATCCATCACTAGCATAGCTAGATAGATGAATTTGACGGATTCTCATCCATGCTGGTAGGAAAAAATAATTGTAGGTTAATGTATAGTTAGCCATGATAAGGACTATATATTTTTAGAACAATTTGAAAATTAGTTAATAGTAGTATGATCTTAACAAGATAATAAATGGTATTAACCGATTAGAATACAAGTTTATCCCCTGACACATATTCACAATAAATGTGGAAGTATATTTTTACTACAATATGTAAACAATCTATTTGGACAAAATTTGTTTTGGATTTAAATATATGTCAATAAATCACTTGACTAAAATTGTTAACATATATATTTTAATATTCATTAGCTTAGAAAGAGAATGAGGAAACTATAGCCTGATTATCATTTATAAGGATATATTCTATGTACTCGGCTTGAATTCGAGGTCCAGTCGTTTATTTGACTTGACCAAGCACATTGCTATTCACTAAAGAATTCAATCAATCCACCTTAGTTGGGATTTTATATTATTATTTTAAAAAGTAAGTAAACATTTGTTCAAAAATTAACAAGGAATCTTAGTGACCTATCATGATTGTATAATAACTTTACTATGGTATTTTTTATTCCATTGATTATGATTCAGAGATAAAAAAAAAGGCAAAGGGTGTAAGGACCCCTACATCCACAGGAAATAAAATTTGTTACATCAGACCGAACATCGAATGGACGTGTGGGCCCCCGAAGGCAAACACCCCCCTATCCACTCGTCCACATTCTCTTTTAATACAACTCAAACCCCCTTCAAACCCCCCTCCCATCTCAATTGCTTTTAACTACGTACAAGATCTCATCACAACAAGGACACCCGCTCGCCCTCTCTAGGGGGCTGTTGCCCCCCCTTGCCAACCCCAAACTTCCATTCCTTAATACGTCACACTTCAAAGTAAAAGAGATTTTTCCATGCCGACACCTTTGCTGAAAAGTAGTTCACGTCGTGAATTGAGAGAGGGTGTCGTCCTCCTCTTGGTGAATTGGGATGGACGCATAAGGGGGAAGGGAGGGTGGGTTGCGAAATGCCCTAGAGACAATTTCAGAAACATTGCCCTTGCATAAACAAAATGACGTGATGGCTTCATATGAGTGCTTAGTGGGTTGTTAGATCCCTCCGAGTGGAATTAGCCTCCCTTCCTTCTTTTAGTGGAGGCTATTTTTATCGTGACTTTGGACATATAAAACAATATTTGGATGAGATTGAAATTTAATGCTTAAAAAAATATAATTGAGTTTTCTAATTTCAAAATATACTTATCGATATCCAAAATGAACTAACTTTCTTCCATACTTTCATCGTAGTTTTGGGTAAGCCAGACCTAAATGCAGACTTAAATACAGACCTATATTCTAAAAATAATGAAACTTAATTTTTTAATATGAAGTCCGTTCTCTAACTTGAAAATTATCTCATTGATAGGTTTCTAGGAACATTTACATAGGTTTGGTCACAAAATCAGTTTTACTCATTTCACCAGACAGGGAAATACCTTTTTTTTATTTTCAAAATCGATATTCGTCAAAGCAGAATCATATTTTTATATTAATTTATTTTGCACCACATTTTACTACTTATCCATGTTGTACACATTTAATTACACTTATGTTTATGACATGAATGATCAAGTTTAGAGGAATTGTATCTTCATTTACGTGGAGCGATGGAGTGAAACCACTTAAGAAAAACCACCCTCAGTACATCAAGCCGGGATTCATACAACAATCTCCCCCTCACTAGCAACCCTGACTAGATAAACCTGACAATTAATATACATACCCACTGATGCAGAATTAATCTTAAAGGTTTAAATAAAATGTTATTAGGACAGAGATTAAATGAAAATAAATATATGATGGTTCAATAAAATCTTGAATATGACTTGTTTTCACTAAGTTATAGGGACTGAAGAGTACTGAAATAATTTATTGATGCACACCTATATAGATAATTTATACAATTTATAGTTTTCTAATCGTTCTATCTCCAGCTTTGGTTTGGTGGGAGATATATCTCTTGGATTTGTGTACATAAATAGATAATTTATAATCTTTTATTAAAAAAACTATTTTGTTCGAAATTGAATGATTGATCTATAAATTAAACAACTACAGAGATTTGGTCTAAGCTTCGGGATCCATAAAGAAATAAAATCATTGGTAACTAGTACTACACGCCACTTGGGTGGCCGCATATTCAAAGGCAGTGATTCTTTAACTGGTTACCGTGGAATCCCAGGATTCAACGAAGGTGTGTCAGGAGTTCCGTCAGACGATTATGTGTAGTGGCCGCGAAATTCTCTTTAATGTTTCCTAAATTGGTAAGCTAAGAATTCATTAACATCCATCTCATCGTTAACTTATCCAGTTTAGTGATGAAAAGAAATTAGATTTATTTTTAAAATTATTCAAATCTGAAAAAATAATAATTAAAAAGTGGGTAAGTAACAGTACATTTTTAAGTTATATATTGTTTTAGACTTAATTTATAAAATAAGCTTACAACTCAAATATACACTATTTAGTCAAAGCTCAAAAACGTGTAGTAAAATTGTAGAAAGAAAGGGAATAAGACCAGAAAATATATGGGGTCCTCGGCAGGCTTCGTAGCTTTTATAGGGATCCAAGTAATAAAATAGTTTGCGAACCACTGTTGTAAGGTGTCACACTCATGTTAGACTAGACTGCTGATGACGGGAAGGTCAGGGTTCGAATAACTGTTGGATGTAAAGAGGATGGTTTTTCCTAAATAGTTCTCCACGCAACTGCTGTCACACTTTCTCTTAATTCAATCTTCATCATCACTTACATATTAGTGAATAAGTACATATGCGTACAACCCAAACGGGTAGTTAGCTGTAGTACAAAAATAACAAAACTATTACTATAGCACCCTCTTTGGTGGCGTAGTTGGCTAACGCGCTAGTTTCTTGTTGAGATAGACTGTCAATGATGGGGAGATCGAGGTTTGAATCTCGCTCGAGTGAACTGGGGTTGGTTTTTTCCTAAATGGTCTTCCACTCTCTCTCCACGCCAATGCGAGTTCATTTCTTCTAAATTCAACCTTCCCGATTCCTAATCCATTAACGTAGTTAGTATTTAAGCGTATAACCCGAACGGGTAGCAAGACTAAGACTAAGGCTAAATAAGAAACATAATTGCTATTGCATATAATATGAGTAAAATTTAAATTCTGTACAATTATTTGATATTCACTGTACAACACATCTACACACAAATAAGACACGTGGACAGACATTTGAAAGTATAAAAGTGTTGAAGAGCATTCAGTAAGTTTTTGTATACTTCAATTTTATTTTATCTTTTACCTTTTGTTTTGTGTATTTTTGTGGTGCTTTATTTTTTAGTATGACTCCATAAAAAATAATTGTAAGCGTGTCCGTCTTTTAACTCCTATGCAGTCCTATGACTCGGGACACATTTTGTTGAATAGGTTTTCTTGTCTGAAAGGCTAGTCGTTCTTTTCCTCACATTCAACGACACATAGCTGACATACAAACTCAAAATTACCATAATTACACAATTAACAAGGCATAACATTTTACATTAAGAGCGTTTTCTTGTCTGGAAAAACACTTCCAAACTATAGTACTTTTTGTACTTGATTTTTTATAATATGTAAGGATGCTGTTGACATTTTTTTAAAACCCATTTTCTTACAATCTCTCAATATTTTAGGAACTAATTTTATAAGTTTTCCAAGAATTTATCAATAAATGTAGAATATTACTCAACTTTTAATAACATCTCTATATGTTTAAATAACACAAGTGGCCGTATGAGCTATGGGACTAGACTCACAATTTACAAAAACATCCGAGACAAGAAAGCCATGGTTCGTATCCCAAAATATGCGGTTTTGGCTTAGGTTTTAAAATCCTGTGTCCACGTTAATGCCAGTTCACCTCGCTAAATTACACCCTCATCCTAATATCTCATGTCCCGTTTATATAGGTGATATTTTCGTACATAATTCAGTACCTAATCCAATAAATGTTGACCTTAACCACGTGTATGACTTATTTTCATGGAAAATATTAGTAAAACAAGTAGAAACCGGGTGACCTGGTGGTCTAGAAGTAAGGTGTCGGACTTTTGTGCTGGGGACCGGGGTTCAATCCTCGGTATCGGCACAGCTTTATATGATTACCAAACCCTTCCTTCACCTCTGACAAGACATCTTGTGAATGCTGGGAATGCCAGGCCTCCACCGTGGTTCGGATTCCACGTTAAACTGTAGGTCCTCCATTTCATCTCACAATCACCCTACCATTACACATTAGCGTAAATGCGTATAACCCGAACGGGTAGTAAGACGTGGTGCTAATAATAATAATAATAATAATAATAATAATAATAATAATAATAATCATCATAATAATAATAATAATAATAAGTAGCAACCATGGAGAACTTTGTGTAGCCTGTCAGTACTTCATCATTATTTATATAGTATATTGCGCGAAGGGGATTTTAATATTTACACATTAAGAATTTGAGGTATTTCCTTTTACTTAAAACCAAAGAAAAAATATCAGTAAAACATCGCACCTGTGTACGGATAATTATGCTGAACGTACAATTTTAAAAAAGTAATTGGTATGACACAATCGCACAAGCTTTCTCATATTGTGTATTAGAGCGTTGAAGAAAATTTTCAAAATAGATTTTCAGTAAACTCCCCTTTAATACGTTTTATTCTTAATAAAACAAATCAATTTATTAATCACAATAAATATTCTCTGTATATAAATTTTAAAACAAATTGTTCCAATATTTCAAACAAATTGCAAATCTTCAAAAATAAGTAATTTGCAAGCTATCCTAAAATTATATGTAATTTATAAAAAAAGTATATCCATTAATCATGTAAAACTATTGACAGATACCAATTTGAACGAATCCTCAAGGCCAATTTCTAAAAATTTCCAACTTTTTATAATATGTCTTAAAATAAACCAACCTTAAATTTTTTTTTTATAAAAATAAAAATATATTATTATTGTTTATGTAAAGTAGTCCCCCGACACCAATTTTGTATAAGATCGATAGAGCTAATTAACAAAAAATTATTTTTTTCTACCAAAATCAAAGAACAATAATCTTCTATAAATTCTAAATATCAAGTGTGAACAAAATCCATCTTGCCGTTTTAGAACCGCGCTAAAGGACAAACAGACAAACAGACATGGGAACAAACATAATTGTAAAATCCTCTTTTAGGTGCTTAGGCAGTGGTAGTTTTAAATTATTTTATAAATAGTGGGTATAATTTATGCTACTGCTACTAATTTATCAGAGAATGTTGATGATTTTGGAAGGAGTTAAAAAGGGTCTAGTGCTTGAACGTCAATCAAAATCATTGACTAGCCCCCTTAGAGAAATTTATCTAAACACCCGACTCTAAAAATAGCACGCTGAATCCTTATGGTCTGAAATTTGATAAAATATAATTAATCTAAGCTGACTTTAACAAAACTTTGTATATACATCGAACTACCTTAAGATAGAGATAAAATACATAATTATTATTTTACTTTTGCTCAAATCAACTATATCGATATAGTGATAGGAGACTAATTCTAAAAGTGCCAGGACCGAAATTCGAGTCTAAGATATTTGCCTTTGGATACTTGCCAATTAGTTTATTCAAATATATAATTAAAAATATGGAATTAAAAATCGTTATAAATAATGTCAAAGTTTGGCTGATAATTTTCCATATCATTATAAATAAATATTGGACAGTTTCATCCAAGCCCTATTTATGAATTGGTCTAGAATTACTTTAGATATATGCTTTTTCAAATTGATAATGTATTGTGATCTTAAACAATTTTGGTCTAAGGATTATATTTATGTGCCCCATAACTTATTAAAGTTAGTTTAACAATTATGACGGTTGGTCTGTCTCCACTTGAAGCTAGAACCGTAACAATTAAATATATTTAAATCAAATTTAATATTACTATATTATTTGGTCATATCATGAGATTAAATTGCTTTTATTAATTATTCTTACTTTAAAATTAAGAGTAGCTTAGCTTACTAATGACTAATTTTTAATATTTAACTCTTTTTAAAAGGCATTATGCATTTTTTGGTTAGAAATGGACATCTGAGCGTGTTCTGATAACAAATAACATTACATATTTGTTTTTGAATAATTAAATTTTCTTTAAAATGGCTTTGAAGATATTTATTTCAAAATAAATCAATGATAAGTGTTTTACATTATAAATACCTCTCTATTACAGATGATGCGTTTAATTTGAGACACCATAATATCATGAAAAGGCAACATCTTAGAAAAAAGGTGTCGATCAAAATTTGTTTTTTGTGGGGGGAATAGAGCAACATTAACTATTTTTTGTTTGGTGGACGTCTTTAAGGCTATTTTGAGGCTAACTCTATTTTTTAAATGATAACTTATACTTTTTGATATTGAATTTCACTCTACATAAAAAAAAATAAGATTTTTCAGAAACATTTTTATTTGCACCAATTTTTGAAGATATATATCTTGTATTTTTTATAACAATTTTTATTTGATAAAATTTTATCACATAAAAGTAAATCGATGTTAATGGTCATCATTTTGAACTTGTATAAAACTAACTTTATAAATAATATTGCATTTAACGTAATAAAGAATAAGATAATCCGAACGGGTAGTAAGCCGCTTTGCTAATAATAACAATAATACAATATTAAGTTCTTGAATAAAAATTGTTATGAGAAAATATAAGTTAAAATATCATAAAAAGTTGATGTCAAATAAACAAGTTTTTGGCAAAAGTTATTTTTTTAGAGTAAAATGTCGTTAAAATAGTCTAGGTTTTTATTAAAAAAGAATTGACCCTAAAATAACCTTGAAAACGTCCACAAAATCAAAAATATCTGGTGCAGTTTGTTCTCTTTCACCACAAAATAAAAGTTTGAATATTTTTTCTAAAATGCTTCATTTTCCGAATATTCTGTTGTCTCAACTTCAATGCCTCACCCTCTATACCTGTTTAACGGAGAAAAAACAATTATTATGGTGTTTACTGGTGATCGATAATTTTAAATTTTGGTTACTTTTTTTAGCACCACATCTTACTACCCATTCGGTTTATACGCTTATGTACTAATTACACTAATTAGTTAGGAATTGG
This sequence comes from Timema cristinae, assembly GCA_039000515.1. Lineage (NCBI taxonomy): Eukaryota > Metazoa > Arthropoda > Insecta > Phasmatodea > Timematidae > Timema > Timema cristinae. Next base: position 71,223,514 of record JBCFYV010009882.1, on the reverse strand, counting down.
GAGATAGAATTTAGAGAAAGTGAACCCGCATTTGCGTGGTGGGAGACTGGAATACCATTTAGGAAAACCACCCCCAGTTCAACTGACCAATATTCGAACCTTGATCTACCCATCCTCGGCAGTATAGTTCAACACAAAACTAGCGTGTCAGCTAACTACGACCCCGAGGCGTGTATTTTGGTTACAAACTTTAATAAAGTCTTTAAGTAATTACTTATGATTATGTTTAGCCATTGATTTAATAAAAATTATATACATCCTGAAATTCCCACTAGTAATGTAAACTCCAATTACTCTGAAGGGTAGCAGTCTTACCTTGATGGATTAGACTATGAGCCTATCTTGTAAGCTATACCATATTTGAATAATGCAAGGTAAGCTTGCTTCCCTGCCGTATAGACGAATGGTACTTAAAGTGAATATATACTTATTGGGACTAAAACACAATATCCTTACAATGTCCTCCATAGCTAAAAGGCCAGTACTTGTGACTAACAATAACTAACAGCTTTTGGTTACAGCAAAGCCTTGCCTAAAATTTTATGACTCTCTCTTTTTACTTGGGCTAACTAAGAATATTCAAGCAATTAAAAACAAAAACAAAATATAATGTTTTGGTTCAAGGTTTTGATCCAACCGTTGAACCGCATAATTCCAAATGTTATATAGACTGTCTCTTTCCTAGCACGCGTCCTGGCACCTGCCATTTTGTTGTTTGTATCTGGTGACGTCACACCCACTATTGTGAAAGGAGGACTTATCACTTTTTGTTTGGTCGTGTCAAACCAGCCCGAGCGAGAGAGAGTGGAGAAGACAAAAGGTGATGTTATTAAGGAAATGAATGATGAGGTTATGGACCTCGTTCTATGTCCAGGTTATTGTCCTTGGACAAATCCGATACTTGTTGTTGATGAGGTTGGTGTTAGGAAAATAGCTAGGATTATCCTGGATACTAGGCCCAAAACATACCTTCTTGCAACACCAACATCAGAAGACGTTCACAGGTCCTTATGAAGAGTAAGAGAAATGACAACAATTTCACATATAATAAACAAGATGAAAAAGTGTGGATTCCCATCAACTAGAACTTTTAAAAAAGTACTTTTTTATTTATTGTTGTTTGCAATACGGGTCCAAAAATAAGGTGCTTATGAAGATAATTTGTCCATAAAGAGATGAGGCTACTGGAGAGTGGAGGAGGTTATGGTTGTCTGAATTACAAAACCTGTACACATTTCATCACATTGTTAAAGTAATCTTATCTCGCACCAGGTTAAGGTGAACAGGATATGCAGCGCAAGTGGAAGAATCTAGAATCATGTTCAGGGTACTGACTGGTAATCCTAATGGTAAGATCTAGACGCATATGGGAGAATAACATTAAAATTGCCTCTATGTAAATAGGGTGTAATGAGGTGGACTGGATAGAACTAGCTCAAGATAGGGATAGGTGGCATAGTAAGGTAGTAAGCAGTCTTTACTTCTCTGATGACATTATGGCCCGTTCTTGAAGTCTTCATCATAGTGGAACAGAGAAAGGTAGGTTTGCTATAATTAAGGGTATGAGGAATGTACACTCCGTTTACCCTGAAAAGTGCATTGCCCACCTTGATTGGCTATACTATGTTGCAGTTTATAAGATAGGGTCATACAGCAACCGTTAAGGATTAGAGTAAACGGGGTGTACTGTACATTAAACTCGATATCTAGAGCCTATTATATAGGTCTGATATATGTTATTATTGTTTAATATTATGCACGCCATGGCTGTGGTGGTTAATCGGTTTAATTGTTCCACTTAGGGTACAAAGAAACATGATAGTTATTGGAATATTATAATAAATAAGTATTTATCTATTACATTGTTGACATAAGTTAGTATATACAAACATCTCTGACCTTTGTATATGCTTTTGATATCAGCTTTACTTCTTCATTTATTATGGCATTAAAAAGGTTCATTGCCGTAACTACAAAAGTGCGTCATAAATATGTGTTTTGAGCTAGCACTATCTAATCCCCCTCATTATAACCTAGTCCTATTTTGGGATAGTTCTATCCAGTCCCTGCATTACACCCTATCTCTATCTTGAGATCCCTCTCTTCAGCCCCCCCCCCCTCATTGCACCCTATCCTTATCTTGAGGGTGACCTGGTGGTCTAGGGGTAAGGTGTCAGACTTATATGCTGGCGGCCGGGGTTCAATCCTCGGTCCCGGCAAAGATTTATCTGATTACCAAACCCTTCCTTCACCTCTGACAAGACATCTTGTGAATGTGGGGAATGCCAGGCCACCACCATGGTTCGGATTTCACGTTAAACTGTAGGTCCTTCATTTCATCTCACAATCACCCTACCATTACACATTAGAGTAAGTGCGTATAACCCGAATGGGTAGTAAGACGTGGTGCTAATAATAATAATAATAACTTATATTGAGCTAGCTCTCTGTCCAGTCTCCCTCATTACACCCTATTTCTATCTTGAGATCCCTCTCTCCAGCCCCCCTCATTGCACCCTATCCTTATCTTGAGCTAGCTCTCTGTCCACTCTCCCTCATTATACCCTATCTGTTTCAAGTCCATTATAATGTTATCCTCTCAAATCCATTTAGATCATCCCAATGGTCTCTTCTCCTTGGGTTTGCCAGTCAATACTCAGAACACGTTTACGATTCTAGATTCTCTCATTCGTTTCACATGTCTTGCCCACCGTAGCCTACGAGATTTTATTGTTCTAATAATTACTTCTTTAGGCTAGAATTAGTAAGTCTTGGTGTTATAAACATACCCCCATTAGTTTGAACACCGGATAAGGCGTCAAGCTTATTCATTATAATTTGCTGGTGACGGAGATTGGATTTCGAATCTTGGCCGGATGTACTGATGTAGGTTTTTTAAATTGCTTCCCATTCTTCCTCCATACAAATGTTGGTATATTTTCTTCTAAACTCTCAATTCGTTATTTATTTTCATCAGTGTAAATACGTCTGACGTCTTAGTTCAATTCGTAGAGTGGCTGCCAATTGAAATAAACATCCCGGGCTCAATCCCGACTTGGCTGAAAAATGTAACTTTGGATAAACGCACAGTGATAAAATAACGAGCGGGGCATGGGTGATGTGTCTTTGCTAAGCTTAGGTTAGTTAGTTGGAATATGTTGGAAGCCCTTATTGTGCGCGATGTACAACCTTAACAGATTACAAGGAGCTGTCTCAAAGCAATAAGCATATCGGAATCCTTATAAAACCATACGATGATAATAAGTTAAAATATGAATATAGCCTGGATGGGTAATAATATGGTGTGCATTTTTAATATATGTGCATAGGGGTCAATGTAATCTTCTTTTTTTTTAAGTTTAATTTTATGAACTAACAATACATATAGGATAAACTCATCTACTTCTAATTGTTACACATTAGTGGCACATTTTTTTAAGTAGCTAGATATATTCTCTGATTTATTATAATCACAAAACGTAGTTCATATTACAACTATATCTATGGACGAATTCAAATGGCTTATAAATAAACATGCATTTATGGCTTATAAATATGTACGGGTATATCAAATTATATATAGGAACTTATTCAATAAGCTCATAACTATACGCGTATACATATTCAAATATGATCCCTTTTTGTTTAAAGTGATTTGTAATTAACCTTTAAGTTTATTATGACTTTATATATTCAAAATTGTTTTAGGCTCTTTATATTTGATAGTATATTCTTCTTATATTATTATAAATATTTCCACTTTAAAAAGGCTAAAAAAAATTGGTGCCTTAAGTGTAACATAAGAGATGGACTCATACATGATGTGCATGCCTCTACTAAAAATATCACACTCCAAAGGCAAATAATATTGAATAAAACATTTTTGTGAAGGATAGGCCTAATTGTTTGTGTTTATGTTAATTTAATTTCTATTAATCTAAATTAGTACAAATATAATCATACTTTTGTAATGTATTGACAAACATATATTTGTGATGACTATAGAATAAAAAGCATAATTTAAGGGCGCTTTAAATAATATATTTTTATTTACTAAATTGTAAAATATAATTGAATTATTCTTATACTTTTATAAAATTTTAGATACAACTAATAATGGTCTTACAATATAAAATGAATGTCTGAATGTCAATATACATAAATTAAAAAAAAAATATTGTATACATGAACTAATGAGTCCGTCTCTTCTGATCTCCCAAGATTTGAAACTTGCAAATAAATTTGCAAGACGCTATTTATAAAATCGTTAGATGAAAATGAGAATGCTAGTTATTATATATAGCCCTAGATATCTTAGGGCAAATAGATTTACTACAAACTTCCAGTGACTGTGTTTTAAATTTGACCAAACTGGATTTCTGGTTACTTAAAAAAAGAGATAAGAAAATTGGATTGAAACACAAGTTACGATTTATAAAAACAAATGGAAATTCTTTCGTTAATTAGATCGCAATGTAAAACCCTAATAAAAAATCGACTACTTTATTATTATGTGCAATTAAGTATTGTTAATTCAAACATAAAGCAAATAATGTAATTATTTTTAGTAAAAAGTCTTAATTATTCTAATAACATTTAAAGGTCATACGTTTAAAATAATTTGCATTATATTGAGGCCCCTCTTAAGAGAGCTAGTGATAATGTCCACTATCATGTTTGATATGATAGACCACCTGTTCACGAACCATTAAAAATAAAATTACGCTTATTCATAGTATACGATATTAGGTGCCTTTTAAAATGGCTGATGCAAGTATCCACTATTGTAAGATGGAATATTTGTTTATGAACCAGCAGGAAGAGGTTTGCTATCTCAGTAATAGAACACTATATCAAGATGGCTGATGCAAGTGTCCACTATTGTAAGATGGAATACTTGTTTGCCAACCAGCAGGAAGAGGTTTGCTATCTCAGTAATAGAACACTATATCAAGATGGCTGATGCAAGTGTCCACTATTGTAAGATGAAATACTTGTTTATGAACCAACAGGAAGAGGTTTGCTATCTCAGTAATAGAACACTATATCAAGATGGCTGATGCAAGTGCCCACTATTGTAAGATGGAATACTTGTTTGCCAACCAGCAGGAAGAGGTTTGCTATCTCAGTAATAGAACACTATATCAAGATGGCTGATGCAAGTGTCCAATATTGTAAGATGAAATACTTGTTTGCCAACCAGCAGGAAGAGGTTTATTATCTCACTAGTTGGACACTATATCAAGGTGGCTGATGCAAATGTCTACTATTTTATGATGGAATACTTGTTTACGAACCAGCAAGAAAGGGTTTGCTAGCTCACTAGTCAAACACTATATCAAGATGGCTGATGCAAATGTCCACTATTTTCTGATGGACTGGTGGTTCACGAACCAGCAAGAACGGGTTTGCTAGCTCACTAGTAGATTGCGTTCTGTTATTGTAGAGCTGGCGAGAGGACTCCAATCGATTTTGGCAGCACAACACGACGGCGGCCCTGGCGTTCTATACTTTAGAAGGGGGTTGTAGGGGGCATCGTTGTGGATAGTGAGGTGGGGGGAGGGTTGAGTTTGGGGGGGGTGGAGTGCCGTGGAAGGGGGACGCACGGGGCAGGCGCGTTGCCGCACATCACAGCTAATTAAAATCCTGCTCACGTAATAGTAACATTGACTCGTTGGAGGCGAGGGATAGGGTTGATCCTGCTTCCCATCCACCCTCAACACAACTGATTCATGCCAGCAAATAAAGAGAGAGAAAGGAGTACACTTTGCCTATGGGACGAAAAGAATTTGATCAATTTGGAAACTAAACCATGAAAGAGAATTTGAACTTAAATATCGTCTATATTTCATCCCTATGGGTGAATAGGATGGCTTACTAGGGCCTAGATTCTAAGGAAATAACATTTAACCTTGGGTTATAATACATCTTATTATTAAATTAATACAATATCTTTAAATTAATTTATTTTAAATGTAGATTATATAATATGTATACCATGCATTGTGCACCAACAACTTTGAGGATATAAGATTGAAGAGAATTATTGTAGTTGTATGTTAGGCGAAAAAAAAAGGTTAAACACCGCTGCAGTCTAGGGATTTAAATAATATAATAGATTTGTCACAATTGTATATTAAAACCTAGACGGAAAAACTCCACATTGATATGTTGAGATTTAGTTTCATCCTAAATTAAGTTAATGTATTAGCTACATACTGATGTATCTTTGTGTCTAAAAAGTGAAAGCTTACTAACCTAATTAGGAAAATAAAACAGTCGGAAAATGCATTCTGTTACTCGTTAGTCAGCTATTGACTACTCACCCGGTTTCAAGGAATGTATAACTCAGAATATACAAAACAATAATTTAACCGGTTGTGAAACATGATATCTTACCTTACATGACGAAAATAAATTTAGGGTGTTCGAAAACAAGATGCTTAGGAAGATATTTGGTCCAAAAAGGGATGAGTCTACTGGGGAGTGTTGGAGGTTACATAATGATGAGTTAAATACCCCGTACTCATCACAAGACATTGTTTACGATAATCAATTCTCGTAGATTACAGTGGCATGACATGCAGCGAGAATGGGAGAATCTAGAAACTGGCAAACCTGATGGGAAGAGACCATTGGGAAGACCTAGACGCAGATGTGAGGTTAACACTAGAATGAGCCTAAAAGGATAGGGTTTAATTAGGCGGATTGGATGGAACTAACTCAATATAGGGATTAGTATCATACTTTAGTAAGTGTGGCAATGAACATTTGAGTTACTTTTGGCGCAGAGTAGGCAATTAAACATCTAGGTTTATAAACGGAAAGGGTAGTAAGACGTGATGCTAAAATAAAATATCATATATAATTAGGCTATATTTCAAAACATCATAAAACTAACTTCACCCCTAATTCTTGAATCAGTATACACAAAGACTAAATGACAAGCTCACCTACGTTGCTCCATTAGTAACAGGGATGCAATGGCTAAGAGTCCTGTTCTGGTGTGCTTAGGGTAGTTATTTCTAAATTGTTTCCTACTATCCTTTGATGCAAATGTGTATACATTTCCTATAGTTGCTGTCATCCTCAACTCTACCCACTATAATAAATAATAGGAATATGGAATGTATGGGTATCAAAATGCAGTTGAAAAGGAAACTTTAAAACTTTATCCAAAAGAATAAACGTGTTAGTTTACATTCGTCACACGAGTTTAATATATTGGTATAAGAGTGGGGTTAAAGGTATAAATGTGGAGTTAAAGTATACACGAAAAAGGTGACTTTATTTGCATTTTTTTTATAACAAAACCTTTTCTAGGGCCAAATAAACAAAATATTTATCTAGTAGAAATATTTAGCTACATTCTCTACATATGGTGATATCAACAGTTCTTGAATACCTGCCATGAGCATAGTGGCAACAATCTTTATTCCGATTACAACATATTAGTGCCACACCTTAGCTCAGTCGGTAGCGAGTCTGCCTACAGAACTTAGGATCCCGAGTTTGATTCCAGGCATAGCTGAAAATCATATCATTGATGAAATGTGGGTTTCCTCTTTCACAGTGATTTATTGATGGTTGGGATCTGGATGTGGTGTCTGGTCTAGATCTATGTCTGATTATAATTTATGTGCTGGTATAATCAGACGGTTCATAAAAAGCTTGAAATAAAATCAAATTTAAAAAATATTACTATGGGACTAGCTCATCTCAGGGAACATGAAAGATGGTTCCTTATAAGACACGCCAACGTTGGCATCTAGAGAACGTGAGAAGCGAGGTTTCGGAAATATCTCCGATATCATGTCACCCAAAATCAAATCGTTTGACTCATAACCAGTTTCATGAAATATATTTTTTGATGTGGCTAAGGTCCTGTCAATGCAGAAACGTTTTCTCTTTTTCACCACGTAACCAAGCCATTTAATTTGGAGGCTAAATCTGTTTACATATTTTTTAATTTAAATGTCAACTTTATATGTAGTCCCGTTTATATAGAGTCCCGTGAATACTGTATACACGAAGCTAGTTCCAAGAGGAGCCAAGTGTCTTTTTGGATCTGTTATTAAAAATTCTCGCTATTAAAATAATAGAGATATGTATCAATAATAGCTAGGGATGATAATTTACTTCACCTCTCAGTTTTATCTGAAATAATTTATAGATGAATATATAATTCGTAAATATTTCAATTCTATCCATCCTAATATCAGGCCACCACACTTTTCCTGGTGATGCAGTTCATTGGAAGGTCTGCCTCCAAGAAGTGAATACAGGACCATCTCATGAATAATTGTATGCCTGGGTGAACTTTCATTTTGGCAACACTTTCTGAAGCATTGTGTCATGACCTTGAAAGTAAATAATTATAAGACATTCATGGATTTAAGGTTTTGTTGTTTTCCTTAATTATTGGCTATATTATAATTTTTTATCAAAGTTAAACTAATTTTTATTTATACTCTGCTGTCGACTTATGAAGATTATTATTATTATTATTATTATTATTATTATTATTATTATTATTAGCACCGTGTCTTACTACCCGTTCAGGTAATACGCTCTTACGCTAATGTATAATGGTAGGGTGATTGTGAGATGAAATGAAGGACCTACAGTTTAACGTGGAATCCGAACCATGGTGGAGGCCTGGCATTCCCCACATTCACAAGATGTCTTGTCCGAGGTGAAGTAAGGGTTTGGAAATCAGATAAATCTGTGCCGGGACCAAGGATTGAACCCCGGCCGCCAGCACAGAAGTCCGATACCTTACCACTAGACCACCAGGTCACCCTTATAAAGATCGGCCTGATGATGGTATTAAAGTTTATAGGAGAACTATTTTTTAGCACTACGGCTTATTATCCGTTCGGGCTATACGCTTATGTACTAATTACGCTAATGGTTTTGGGGATTAAGAAGGCTACATTTAGATAAAGTGTAGCCCTATTTGCGTGAAAGGAGAGTGTAATTTTTTTTTTTAAACCCTCAGTACTCCCGACCGAGAATTGAGCATTGATCTCCCCGTCATTGGCAGTGTAGTCTACTGTGAGAGTAGCGCATAAGACCACGCGTTCACCGAGGCTGGTCGGTGATAGATAAAAAATAAAATTAATACTTTTAGAATAGAAAAAACCGTATAAATTTAGTTTTTAATCATGTTTTAGTTAAGGAGGGTAATTTTAATGAATATATGTTAATGATTTTTAATAAGATTCACAATTTTTTGCTGTTTTCACACAGCTTACAACATTACAACGGTCCCAAAGTTTGGTGTTAGAAGTGGGAAAACAATAAATGTATCAACCAAATACGGCACTATATATCTATTACATATTTCCTGCAGGAACTTTAAAGGAAGTATATATTTTATAAAAAAAGTCTACATACTGTAACTGTATGCATCTTTTAAACAAACTATAATTAAGACAGAGGCATGGTGGCATGATGCTCCTTCGAGTCCGGCGCCCCAGACGCTCTTCCACTTCTAGTACCCCTTCATCTAATCTAAGAACTAACTATTGGTTTGTATGTTTGTTCTAATATACAATTCTTGAATAAATGGTAGTAAATATTATATTATCTTTACTACTCTTAGTTAAGGTACATAGAGTAGTGTAAATCATGATTGATAAAATATGCAGTCACTGAAAATGTATATAATGTATTGTACATTTAATTTGAAAGACGACGAAAAAAAAAATCTGAGTTGAAATGGGAGACTGGAATAAAAGAATAGTGCAATAAGAATGCAGGGGGAACTCTAGAGAAGTCTTTATTTTTACCCTGAAGCACTTGCTCATTTCAAGCTTTGCGCCTCTTAATTTACCTCCTCTCCTCGTGGAATGTTACCCCCTCTCCATTCCCCCAATAACCCTCAACCTCTCGTAACCCTTGCAAGGAATGTACAGTAGAAGCTAAAAACAAACATATAATTTAATCCGTATTGCCAGTTTCTTAGCTCAGTGAATTAAGAAGCCTAGTATAGCTCTGAATGGTGTCTGTTTTAACTTGGTGGATCACCAAATCTCTACCTCTCTTTGGTCAGATATTGGGTTTATTCCTACTCCCACTAGATAAAGGATCAGGTCAAGTATAATCTTTGTTAGTTTATGGATCTGGTTAGGTCTTATCCATGTCAGGACAGAGATAAGGTAAATTCCAACCTCCACTAGCTTAGGTATCAGGTCAATTAACACAACTAGGTCAGGTATAAGGTTAAATCTTATATCCATCAGGACAGGAATAAGGCACATTACTACCCCCACTAGGTCAGGGATCAAGTCAATTATGACCCCACCAAATCAGAGATCAGGTCAAGTCTTATATCCGTTAGGTTAGGGATCAGGTGAATCTACTGTCAATTTCTTGCCCATTATGCTAGAACTCAGATCAATTCTCACTCCCACTAGGTCAGAAATCAGGTGCTCACATTATATATTCCAAACCAATAGGTCAGAGATTTTGTCCATTCCTACTTCCACTAGGGCAAGGATCAGGTGCGAACATTGTCAATTTCTAACATATTTTGGTCAACTCAATTTTTAGTTTAGTCCAAGTCTTAGATAGGATCATTTACACCTACTAGGGCAATATCTGGTGCACATTCACTTAGTTACGGTCCAATTTCTACAAGAATAAACTTATCTGGCAGCCAGAAAAGTAACTCAACCTTTTTTCATGTATTCATACGTCAAGTAATGTGAACGCAACTGTCCCTTTTCATTGATATTATAAAACCCTATACGCAGGGGTCTTCAACCTTTAAAGTTCCAAGGGCCCAAGTTTCTGCACCTTGATGGCTCTCGGGTCACAATGCTGTACCGACAATGTTAGTATTGAACACTTATTTCTTTTGGCCTCCCAAATTTATCAGCGTTGATGGGCGGACCCAAACACTCCCGACTATGTTCGAACACACCTGAAATAGTTATCTTTCCCTTGTCTACGAGATTAATCATTTGCCGTTTCAAGGTATATTTGTAGAAAAACTTGATATTTTTTATTCACTTAGGAAGAAAAAATTGGTTTATAAAATAAATTAAAATACATATTTATTTTATTATTTCATAATGTTAAATAAAAATCTGTATTTGTTATTTTTTTCTCTTGATATAATTTTAACCTATATTTTTAATGAGCTGGTGGGCTGCAAAAATTGTTACGGTGGGTCACAAGTGGCCCGTGGTCCACGGGTTGAAGACCCCTGCCCTATAGAATAACATTCACAAGATAGAAAAATTGTATCAGTATAGAACGCCAAAATATCAGTTTATGTTTTTTTAAAAGGCTCTCTAACATGAAAATTGAACTGTAACTTACTATCCTCGTGACGATTTAAGGGTGGTGGTGTGAAAAAAATATTCAGAGGACTACTCTGTTATCTATATTTATAGCAGTATAAAGTGCAACGTGATATTACAGTTATACTTATTTAACTGTAATATTATTCTTCACATGTTGCGGGTTCGCGATTAGTGCCCCATGGGGGGAAACATACTTATATTGCTACTTTTCACATTGCGGGTACTGGCCTATTGTTCTTGTTCACTATTCACAATTATTATTATTATTATTATTATTATTATTAGCACCGCGTCTTACTACCCGTTCGGGTTATACGCACTTACGCTAATGTGTAATGGTAGGATGATTGTGAGATGAAATGAAGGACCTACAGTTTAACGTGGAATCCGAACCACGGTGGTGGCCTGGCATTCCCCTATTCACAATTAAAGAATTTTTATATTATAATGATTAAATTTATGTTTTTTTTGCCAGGCTATACCTGAAATTACCTATGTAAATTTACTCAAGTATTTATTCAGAATTATTGCTGTATTGAACAGGATAAATATGTTAGCCACTATCGCACGTTCTGTTATTTCACTTCTTAGTGAATTGGGATGAATAAAATGTGATTGGATCAAGAGTTATCCAATATGGTGACCGACGTGGAGTAGTTAAGGTCCTGACTCAAATTTGGTGATTAATTTAAAAAAAAAATCTCTTGACGATCGCAGGCCCTAGCTACTCGGTGACTACTAGGTGAATGTTTTCATCTCAATTTCCAACAGAGTTGTCTACGAAGAGTTTGCTTTTAGAATAATCTAGAAACGGGATGCAGTCGTAACTTATCTCTTTGCCTTTATACTTCAAGAATATCTCACATGCGTGGCCAATAAAAAGGGAGACAGAAAAATGTTGCGCAACGTAGATATTTTTGGGAAATATAATGTAAATTTAACCAATGTTGGGTATTATTAATTTGTATTTGATATGGCTATTTCTATTAATTGGTCAAAAGGGATGTGTAAAATATAATCGTTACATAGCGATCACCAAAATTCATCAGGCCCTTATATAAATTGGCAGATGTTCTACCGAAATCTGGGAGTTTAGGGAGTAAAAGCTAACGCAATTTTTTTTTTTTTTTAATTTGTATAGCAAAACATTTTTTTGGCTAAAAGATTTAAATAATATTCCACTAGAAACATAAATTTTAATTCTGTTCAAATGGTGATATCTACAGTTATTGAATAGCCATTCTCCTGATTCTAACTCAATCTATGTCAACTTAGATAAAAGTTCGTCTTTGACGCCATCGTTATTTATTTAGAGTAGTGACAACAAACACGTGACCAATTTACTAAGTACGGCTAAGACCTTTCACCCATGAATCTACTTAAATAAGGCTCAAAAGTGATGCAAATATAACCTAAAATAACAAACAGTAGCTTGAGCGTCACCGCTAATGCATTTCAATAGTAGCCCGCTCACGGGGCTAATGTTTGGTAACTGGTTTACGACGCGTCCATGATTAGTCACTGGAAACTCAACATGGTAGTCGCCAGTCTACCTAGGTTGCAAAATCAGCCATCATGAATTGATAATTATTTAACATTTAATGCACTTTTCAAGGTAGCATTCTTTCAATATATGATACAACGCTATAGACTTTGAATCAGTTGTTGCAGCACTTTTGCCGCAACGAATAGATCATTATTATTACTAATAATAGTCCGCAGTTTATATTATTTTGATTGTATGGATAAAGCCAAACTCTTCTAAGGTAAAGTTTCTTATATCTGTAATAATAATAGAGAACCAAATCCTCCTCGGCACTTGTGTCACTAAATATTATATTAATAAATATTAAATATTTTAGGAGCCAGATGAAGTTGCTTGCAGCTAGATAGTATGAAATTGATTGAAATTTCGCACCTTTTGCATATAGTCGTGTGCGAGAAATACATAACAACTAGTTACTGACTAGTTCGTGACTTCACCCACTAACCAGTCCAATCACAAAATAGTAGCTCCGTGGGTGAAAGGCCATTGAGTTTCAGAGTCAGCTGAGCAGCGACAAGATTTGTAGGACACGCCAGTCTCAACTAGTCTGGTTTTCCTGCGATGGGATGGTCGGGGATCAAAAGCGTCTGAGGAAGTTTTCCCGAAATGATTTCCCAGTTTTCCTCTCAGGAAAATACAGGTACACTTGCTCTAAATCCTGCTTTCTTCATCCCTAGCCCAATAATGTAATTAAATTCGGAGATACCCATTTCAGGGGTCACATAATTGAAGAAGTCAATCTCGCATTATGCTGGATTGCCGAAGCTGGAGAAATCGGGGTTCAAATCCTAGTTGAGGATAGTATATTATTTGTGTTTTGTTATTAAATTGTTTCACAGTTCTCCTTATCGCAAATGTGTGTATATTTTTTCTAATCTCGGCCTTACTCATCCCGTCAACACTAGTGTAATTAATGTACATGCGTATAATCCGGAGAGGCAACGAGACCCGGTGTAAGGAATAAAAAAATAAAGTGGATAGCCCGAAGGGGTAATTAAGGCGCTGGGGGAAAAATGCAATACATCAAGGAAAGAACAGTTATCCAATTAAAAAATCGTTTAATAGAGTGGTGTTTAAAGCAAGCAAGAGAAACGCTTCAAAAACTCCCATTAGAACTGTGTTAAAATTCATCAAATTTTCTGGACTCAAAAGTGTTGAAGTAAGTAATGACCAAGGCAATGCTAGCAAAGGGGGTGGAACAGGGTTATAGGGAATGGGAACTACCCCTCACCCTAAGTACGCTGTGGACTCGCATGCAGTTCACAGATCAACCCTTTCAGAAATAAGGGGGTTCGTAAAAGAGGAAGGGGGGAAAGCAGCGGCGATATAGACCTAATTAAGTGTGTTAATTAATTGGCACTCAACAAGTCATTCCCATTATTTTCTTAGCTGTGTAGAGCAGTGTATCGTTTTACATCCAAGGTTAGAATTGATCGGGGGAATTTTTTCGGCTTTATATGACTATTAGGGTTGTTTTTTCTTATATTTTCTAAGTAGAGATATAATCTAAATAAATATTTTGGGATCTTACTCCTGAAAATGTTTTATACATACTAAGTACTTTCTAATAAAATACATTATAAACTGTTTTTAAAATAAATTTAATATGTTGTCAAAATGGCAATTGGACAAAGGAATCAAACTCACGACCTTTGGATTAGTACGTTAATACTCTAACCACTGAAATATAGAGGAATTTATCAGCGTGTCCTACACCTGTTCAGGTTAAACGCATAATTATGATAATTACATACTTTAATGGGGTAGGGATGAGGATGGTAGCATTTTAGAGTTAATCTACTTGCATTTGTGGGAAAGTATTGTGGGAAACCATTTAGAAAAAATTAACTTCCGTAGACTCAACCAGGATTCTAGCCCCGATTTTTCCCTAATAAGTAGGCCAGTCTAACATAATAGCGGCGAATTAGAACATTCAGCAACTAAAGTGTATTATATATTAAATGAGTTAATTTAAATGTCCTAAGTCACAGCTTTACCCGCAAATATAATTAGTTCCCATTTATATACACTTTTAACTAGCTAAATTAAATAGAAATTCACTAAAATTGATCAATTTCTTTGAATTTGCTTAAATGATCTTCTTCTATTATTTCTCTGCTGCTTCTATAGGCATTCTGCTTTTTATCTAGATACATAAGTCCGTATTGAATGGAGAGAGGGTGGTAAACCACTTAGTCAAATAATCCTCAGTGCATTTGGCTGGTATTCCAATCCGATCTCACCATCATCAACAAATCAGACAAAATAATCGAAGGAAGTTTGTGTTTATTCTAAATAAAACAATTATAACATTCGCTATTAGCGTTTCTTGGCTATATTAACAATTACTTACTAGTAGTTCTGTGAACAGTAATCCTCATTCCCTCCATATTCTTATCTTCAATACAGTCTTAAGATCGTAGTTTGGATTTTAATTTTAAAAATTTCCAAAACTTCTCCTTGGGTATGAAATAGATATTTTTCCTTGATGATCGAGTAAGACAGAAATCCAATAACTTGGTTCAACACACTTTAGTGGACGCATGGTCTAGGGCGCTACTCTCGAGTAGACTAGACTGCTGAAGACGGGGGGATTGAGGTTTGAATCTCAGTCGGGTGAACTGAGGGTGCTTTTTCCAAAATAGTTTCCCGTTCTCACTCCACGCAAATGTGGGTACACCTAATTTAAATATAATCTTTTTCAATCTCTAAAGCCATGAACGTAATTAGTACATAGCGTAATAACCCAAACGGGTAGTAAGAAGTGGTGCTAAAATAAATAAACTTTTTTCTAAGCACCATATCTTATTAACCGTTAGAGTTATACAACTATGTATTAAAATCTCTAATGAATTAGGGATGAGGAAGGTTTAATTTTAGAGGAAGTGTACCCGTGTTTGTGCGGAGGGGAGAAGAAACCATTTGTAGGAAAAAACACCCTCAGTTCACCATACCGGGATTCTAACCCGGATATCCTCGTCATCAGCAGTCCAGTCTATTGAAACAGTGGCGCCTTAGACCATGCGGTCACTAAATCGGGTAACACTTTATTCAATAGTACATTATATTCATAGATAATAACCTAGATTGACGTGACTTAAGACTTCAGCCTCACAAAATATGTCATTTTTTTATGTCTAAAGTAGGCTACTCGATCGATTGTTTAAAATTATACATTCAAATTACTTGATATGTGCTATTTAGTTAAAAATTTGAGAGTCCACCATATTGAAAAGGATAAACAGATTTAAAAACTGTTTATAATTATATTACTACCCGCCTCATGGGCGTAGTTGGCTAACGCGCTTGTCGTGTTGAGCTCGACTGCTGAGGACGGGAAGAACGAGGTTCGAATCAAGGTCGGGTGAACTCGGGGGGGGGGGGGGGTTCCTAAATGGTTTTACACTCTCCCTCCACGCAAATGCGGGTTCAATTCCTCTAATTTAACCTTCTCAATTCCTAAATCAATTATTGTAATTAGTACTAAAGCTTATAACCCGAACGGGTAGTAAGACGTGGTGCTAAATAAAAAATATTAAAATATATATATATATATATATATATATATATATATATATATATATATATATATTACTGTTTGAATTAGGTCCAAAGAATATCACAGCCAAATCTAGTAAAATTGGTCCACAAATTTGGCATTTGTCGCGAAACAAACAGATATATATATTTTAGCGGCCGCTATCTTGAAATTATAACCAGGCTAGTACACCATGTACAGTGCATTATAAATATACCCTGATTTTGGTTGGAAGAACAATGGAAATATTCAAACCTATTTCTTTGCGGCCAACATTGACACTATTTTAATATACTATTTGTCTTAATCTATATGTATTGGTCATATACATCAAAAGTGACAGCTACAGATAGCATGACTTTATATATAAATTAGTACTCTGCGAGTACTCGTATTTTGAACTTGAACTCAAGTTAGTCGCTTAAGCTCGAGATCGAGATCGAGATCGAAAGTTTTGTAGCCTCGTTATTTTCGAGCTTCCACTTGATGTACTATATAATCAATTTTTAAAACGCAATAGCAAGCATAGTCTGTTTAATTGAGCTAATATCAGGATTTCTACTTATAAATCCTTTGGTTACTTACAAAATTGTTCAAAAATTAGTTTCAATTTTCACATTAATAACGTAATAAAGCTTAACACCCCTTTCGACCGGTAAATTTATTCAATATTGTCGTCCATTTTGAACTATACTTGATTGAAGTTGTTCACTTGTATTCCCATGGCAATGCAATGAAAGTAAAAATCGCTAAGAAGATTACTAAATAATTGAATAATTGATTTAATCATTTTACCTGGTCCCATTTTAAAATAATAATGTGTATTAAATAAAAAATGTAATATCAAAAATATCTTTTATTAAACGTATTCAAACTTAAGTTATTTAAAACTCGTATTAATTAATACGTTTAGCTACAAAACTAGCTCCGGTTTAGTTACTATTTAGTTATAGAATTATGCTGGTTAGCCTGTTTAAAATCAAAGTTAATTTTATTTATTGAAATACCTATTTTACAAAACTTACCACATTTATATTATAAAAAGTATTTTATATTTCATATTGTTTGCTAGAAATATTATTTTTAATTTTAAGGTATGAGAATCAACTTTTATAAACATTAAAAATTAAATTGAAGTCAATTTATCAATAAAATAATGTCAAACGAGAGCCCGTACAATGCGCATGGGAAACTGTGCATAGAAGAATGGAAATGGAACAGAAGACGTGATAATACCTGATCACACTAAGGAATAATAAACGAAATAAGAAACACTTCAAATTACTAATTATTTATAATTCTTACGTTTTCTTACACCGTAAATAAAGTTACTGAAGCATATTTTGGGGAAATATTAACTTATTAAAACTTCAATTGTATTAACTTGTAATCAAGACAGTGTAGAAACACTCTATAATAATGTAAAGTGGTAGTTGAGGAAACCAACCTGAAAGGATAGTTTGGTTAGGCCTAGATATAAACTAACACACTTCTCTATTTCTTCTTACACTTACACTTCCCACTTTTTCAAATGTCCACAGTTGCACATTGTTTTGAATTTTCGGAAATATTTATTTTTCATATATTGCGAATGTGGGGAATGCCAGGCCTCCACCGTGGTTTGGATTCCACGTTAAACTGTAGGTCCTCTATTTCATCTCACAATCACCCTATCATTACACATTAGCGTAAGTGCGTATAACCCGAACGGGTAGTAAGACGCGTTACTAATAATAAAAATAAATTTTTCATATGAAAAGACGTCAATGAAAAAGTAATATGCCCAAAAATTCAAACTAATGTGCAACTGTGGAAGTTTTAAAGAAGTGGAAATTGTAAAAGTTTAAGAAGACATGTAGAGAGAAGTGTGTTTGTTATTATCTAGCCCTAACCTAATTATCCTTTCAGGTTGGCTTCCTTCACTATAGCTTACTTTACATCACTGTGCAGTGTTTCTGTGTTAGTGTTAGTGTAATTTTAATGTCCTTAAATTATTATTGTTTGCACCGCGTCTTACTACCCGTTCGGGTTGTAAGCACTTACGCTTATGTGTAATGGTAGGGTGATTGTGAGATGTAATGGAGGACCTACCTTTTAACCACATTTTACCAATCTTCCAGTTTATTATAACCTAGCTAGACTAATAGGCTAGGGATGAGTAAGGTATATTTGAAAGGTATCTACTCACATTTTTGTGAAAGAAGAGAGATTAATAATTTAGCAAAATAAACCTTTGTACTAAATTCTGACATAAATGCTCCCTATCTCTACATCATAGAAAATCAAATATACGTGCATTATACATTTTCCCTAATACCACTAATGTGGATAGGATAGAAAAATAAATTCATTAAAAGAGGCGAGCTATATTAAATACCTGAAACATCCAACATCTTGAGATATTTATTTATTTTATCTTAAGTCTATCTTTTTCTTTTGACTCACTTAACAAATGTAGATTTTACAATAGTATAAGTATGATATTAATTATATATTTGGGCTTAGAAAAACTACAAGAGAAACCAAACTATGTAATATTAAAAATAAAATAGACTAAACATTATGTTAAACAATGTGTTTCTATTGTACTGTATCATTTTGGAAACTTTTTTTTAAGTTTCAAATTAAATTTTGATATACTATGAATACAAAGTTTAGGTCAACCTCAAAATCATATGTTACACATATTTCATCATTTTATTTTCGGTGCTTTAAACGTTGATGCATCCTATTATGGATTGAGCTGAAGTTCTTTAAGATATATAACCTTTTTTTTTGCCACCACATTTTACCACCGTTAGGATTATACGTCTATGTACTAATTACACTAATGGTTTAGGGATTAGGAAGGTTTAATTGATAGGTAGTGCACCCGAATATGTGTGGAAAGAAAGTGGAAAACCATTTAAGAAAAAACACTCTCAGCACACCAGATCGGGATCGAACCCCGATCTCCTTGTCTTGGAAGTCTAGTCTAACATTAGATTAGCGCTTTAGATCACGCAGCCACTGAAGCGTGTGTGTGAAGTCTCGTACCACAATAAAACCTCAGCGTGGTGTACTAGTGTTCACGCACGAGTATATAGTATATATATGTGTGTGTGTTTGTGTGTGTGTGTGTGTGTAAGTGTGGGCATCTTTTCTAACCAACCCCCAAAAAATGGTAAAGAAGAGTAAACAAAAATTCTCCATTTTGCTGAAGCTCATAAACCAAATAAACTGCCTTATTGAGTTTTTTTTATATGAGTGTATCCGCTTGTTTCGATATAAAATATTCATTCAGTGTGACTTCTATGATGTTTAAGATCCCGTGTACAAACTGAAAAACTTATAACAACAGTGAAAAATGCTGTACATACAGTTTTTGGCGTATCAGGTGGTTTTAAATCGATAAAGACAACCAAGGTGGCCATAAAAGGCTGATGAAAATCCACGTATGATTGAATATGAACCCTTGGAAAACATAATAAACGGATGTGTAAAAAAACCATTCAATCCTTGATCTTGCGAGTAAGAAATGGAAAAAATCTTAAACTTAAAAATATGGTCAAAGGTGTCACTTTCGCAATAGACTCGACTGCTAATCAGAGTGAGAGCGGGGCTCAAGTCCCAGTCTGGAGAACTGATGGTTGTTTTTCCCAAATGGATTACCACTCTCACTCCACGAAATTTCGGGTACACTTCCTCTGAATTCATATTTCCTCATCACTATCACATAAACTAAACTAGTGGGCACTATATATATATATGCCTACAGCCCAAACGGTTAATGAGACCCGTTGACAAAATTACTTTATTATCAGCAGGGCTTGGAAAAAGCCTTATTTACTGGTCTGTGAAGAGAGAAATTTTGTGCTTGATGCGTAAATAAAATCACTTTTTAATCATTAATGTTGTTATGGTTAAACTTAATCCTTTATAAACTATCCCGTCGATATGAATACATAACGACTCTTACAAGATTATTATCGATATTAGGTTCTTAGAGATCGTATAATAAGCTATGGATATAAGTACATAGTGAATCTTTCAAGGTGCATATCGATATTATTATTTGACTGAAGCGTAGATAAGCTATTAATATGACTAAATATCAATTCTCTCACAAGCTGATATTGATATATTATTACAGCTAGAGGGCGATTTTTATATAGATATAAATCAGGGTTGCCAATATTGAAACTGTCTGTCCCTCAAAACACAACGAAATCAAAGAATTGAGACTAATATTTTGCACGTCTTGTCACATTCATATCTTGTTTAATCGCGTGTGAAAGGTGAAGAAATAGCACAGAGGAATGTGTGTTATTTTTTTCAAAATCAGTGATACAGTATATTTTGATTTGTTTTGGTTTATTACGCAGTGTTACGTATAAATAAAATTGAATGAGTGCTTAATTTAATTTTGTTAATATTAATTGTCCGATCATGCTGACAGGTGAAACTTTGAATTGACTCGTGAGCCAGCCTTAAAATGTTTCAATCGTGGTCTGTAAGACACACAAAAAAAAGCCCTTAGTGATTATTAAATTCTTCAATAATATACGTATCAGTGGCGTAGTTGGCTAAAGCACTAGTTTAATGTTAGCCTAGACTGCCAAGGACGGGGATATTGAGGTTCGAATCTCGATCGAGTTTACTGAGATAGGTTTCCAAAATAGTTGTCCACTCTCCCTCCACTCATATGCGGGTACACTTCCTCTAACTGCAACCTTCTTTACCACTAAAACCATTAGCTTAACTAATACTTAAGCGTGTAGTTCAAACGGGTGATAAAAATTAGTTATAGCTAAAAGAAATATCAGGTTTGTAGCCTGGTTTGCTGATGAAAGATGTAATAAGGTCGATTTTTCCTAAATTTTTTCCTTTCTCCCTCCAAGACAATTTGGGTAGATTTTCTTTTAATTCGATCATTCTTGTTTCTACTCGATTTTCACAATTAGTACATACGTTTATAACCCTAGTTAGTGATAAAATGTGGTAAATAAATAAAATAAGATGACAAATTTCAAATCTCAATTATTTATAACGCATACTTTCCTAGAGTATACATTTTCCACCAAGCATACATTAATAGAACTAGGATTTAATAATGACCATGGGCCTAACGCGCTACTCTCGCAGCAGACTAAACTGCCAATGTTGGGGATATCATGTTTATATAAAGGTTAGATGTAATGAGGGTGGTTTCTCCTTATTGATTTTCCACGCAAATATGGTTACACTTCCTCTAAATTCAACCTTACTCGCATCCCTACACCATTAGTGTAGTTAGTATTTATGCTTATAATCCGAATTGGTAATAATATGTGGTGCTATATAATTATAATAACTATGTGATTCGTTTTTCTTTAGATAATTCACAATACTAACATTTCTTAATTCCACCCTCAATATCCCCAACCAGAATTCGAAACCCTATATCGCTGTCATCGGCAGACCGGTCTTTCGCTAGAGTGACGCCTTTACTATGTGACCATCAAAGTGGGTACCATGTTTCCATTCTCTATATTATTTATATTTACATTTTCAGGTAAGTAATAAACACGCGTATAGCACAAACCGGTATTGAAACCCTGTAATAAAAAAACAAAACTAAAAAGAATAGACTCTCAGTACACACATCAAGCATCCGAACATAGATCTCCCGTCACTGACAACCAAAACAAAGTGTCCAGTACCCGCTTTACTGGCTGAATGGTAAAAGTTACATTCATGCTGCAGCCTCGCTGCTGGATCATGAATGCTCCTCAGGCACCTCACTGCTCTAATGTCGCTTTGATGCTTGTCATGGAGTATGTGCCCTGCAGCTGTTCATAAAGCTGTAAGATGCTAGCACTAGAGGTTATCTGTGAGTCAATTATTTCGTTTTTCATGTTATTGGAACGTGTTTGGTGTTTTTAAAAAGAGAGTCTCTGTCATCTGATGACAGTGATAACGATTCATTTTTGACAAAAACGTGGTTTGTGACAAGGCGAAAGAATTATTATTATTATTAGCACCGCGTCTTACTACCAGTTCGGGTTATACGCACTTACGCTAATGTGTAATGGTAGGGTGATTGTGAGATGAAATGGAGGACCTACAGTTTAACGTGGAATCCGAACCACGGTGGAGGCCTGGCATTCCTCACATTCACAAAATATCTTGTCAAAGGTGAAGGAAGGGTTTGGAAAAAGGCGAAAGAATATAAGGTATGAAGTTCACCCTTTGAATCAAGATAATAATAATAATAATAATATTTAGCACCGCGTCTTACTACCCGTTCGGGTTATACGCTTTAAGTACTAATTACTCTAATGGATTAGGAATTGGGAAAGTAGAATTAGATTAAGTGAACCCGCATTTGCGTGGAGGGAGAGTGGAAAACCATTTAGGAAAAACCACCCCCAGTTCACCCGACCGAGATTCGAACCTCGATCTCCCCGTCCTCAGCAGTCGAGCTCAACACGACAAGAGCGTTAGCCAACTACGCCACCGAGGCGGGTCTTTGATCCAAGAACATCCTCGTCAAAGTTACTTTAACCAGTTCTATAAAGATCTTAAGAACTACCCACAGAGATTTTTCAGGCACTTAAGAATGTCGTAACCAACCTTTAAGTATATTTTTAATATCATTGAACCAAAATTTATGAGCACAACACGATTACTAGTGAGGTTCGCAATTGGCTGAACCAATCATAACACAATTTTCGGATGTCCACGAATGTCAAGGATAAAAGCACGAATAAATATTACTGGTTTTGTTTCAACATCGTCAAACATCCATGTTCACAGCTCAGCGATGATCCAGCAGTGAGGAGTCAGCATAAATCTACCATAACTTTCATGTTAGAATGACCTGCTGATGACGGGAGATTGGGGTTTGAATCTAAGTCAGCTCTACTGAGGGTAGTTTTCCCTAAATGGTTTCCCACTCTCCTTCCATGCAAATGGGGTCATATTACTTCTAAAATGGTTCCTTCCTCATCCTTACTAGCTAATCCATAAACGTTATTATCATATAGGCGTATAAACTGGACAGATAGTATGTCTCAGTGATAAAAAAGAAAATATGTCTAGCCTTTCTCTATGTACCCATGGGCTATTCATATAATCAATTCTAAATTAGCAGACTTGTACTATAACAAATAGTTGAAAGGGTCATATTGTCTCTTTGTTATGAAACTGCTCCATTTGATTTCAATAACCTATCGATATTGAACAATCACCCTGCATTGTAAAAGGCCAAACAAAATTTGCTTTCGGCGTCGAAAAGAATGCAAACTCATCGACTTTTGAATAAAGTGCAACTTGTGTGGAATTGAAGAGGTTTCCTAGCGCGTGGCTCTGAAGAGGGGAATGGAGGGGGATATAGTGAGCTGGATGTGAGAAGGGAGAGGGTGCCTTCTGCACGCATCACGTCGCCTCGCGTCTAATAAACCTTCTCTAATAATTTGATCTTGTGGACGATCGCAACCCTCAGGATGCTTTCAAAGAGGTGCCAGGAAGTAATATATATGTAGAGAAATCTACCCCACCCTCTGTCTTACCACCCATCCGGGTTGTACACATTCTAATTACGTTATTGGGGTACATATAAGGATGCTAGAATATAAAGGAAATGTATCTGCAGTTGCATTATGAAAAAATGTGAAATCATTTAGTAAAAAAGGGTAAACAGACGGGTCTTGAACCTCAATTTTCATGTTACCAGAAGACCAGATCGATGTTTAGTCTACGTTCCCGCCTGTACAAGTATCTAATATTTGGTTTAAGGTAGAAATAAAGGCATATTCTCTTCTTCCAATGTTTTAATGTGTTGAGATAAGTTATTTGGGACAGGATTTAGTTTAATTGGGCATTTTAAATTCGAGAAAAGTGCCATAAAAAATTTAACAAATCGACACAATTTTCTGATTTTAAATGTTCTAGAGTTTTAAGACAACCATATTACAATCCAATTTGGATAGGAAAAGCCTTTTAGAAAATACAAACATATTTCATTAGTATATTCATTGTAATACTCAACTACTAGAAAGAGTTATAAATTTCTAATAGCGTATATTCTGAACGGGTAGTAAGACGCGTTGCTAAAAAAATGCTAATATTTCATTGTGTCAGGATTGTTACTATTTAACTATTTTATAATTGTTGATATTATCAATCAAAAGTGACAGCTGTAAATCATATGACCAAATGCATGAGTATGGGAAAGTATATCACGTCTTTTCTCTAATTATCAAATAAGACCTGTCTTATGAAAATTGGACTGTATAATTAAGAGTATTTTCAGAACTTTATTTTTATTTGAAGACAGTATAAAATTACTTTCTCATCATCAGTGAGCTTGAGTACTATCTTAGAGTTCGGGATTGGGTTCAAATCTCAACGAAGAGAACTGAGGGTGAATTTTAACTACATGGTTTTCTTTAGTGTTTTACATTGAAATGGGTGACCTGATGGTCTAGGGGTATGGTGTCAGACTTCTGTGCTGGGGACCCGGGATTCAATCCTTGGTCCCAGCACAAACTTATCTGATTACCAAACCCTTCCTTCACCTCTGACAAGACATCTTGTGAATGTGGGGAATGCCAGGACTCCACCGTGGTTCGGATTCCACGTTAAACTGTAGGTCCACCATTTCATCTCACAATCACCCTACCATTACACATTAGCGTAAGTGAATACAACCCGAACGGTTAGTAAGACGCGGTGCGAATAATATACATTGAAATGTGGGGGAGATTTTTAAAACTAGACCTTATCATCCTCAACAGTTCAACCTTCAGCTACAAAGCCTAGGTAGCACTGAAGAGGCGTACTAGAGAAATGAGGAGTGAGGTAGTTTCCCGTTGCTTTCCTCAATGAGCCAGAAGCACATCAGCCTGTTAAGCCCACCAAAATGCATACACCAATTGACCACACAAATGACACCTTCACTCAATTTATCCTATGGACTGGCTATGTATTGAATGTTATTTCTAGTATCGTTCATACCTCTGCCACTTTAATATTTGTCAAAGCCATTGGTGAGACTGAGACAGATCAATGAAAGTAACAACTCGTTCTATCCCATAGCAGAAGATATAGTGCATTGTAAACACTATCTTACCAGACTGAGATTTATTAATGAAAGTAACAACTTGATCTAGCCCAAACCATAAAATATAATGCATTGTAAACCTTATAACTGGCTAGAGTTGGATCTGGGCTATGCAGTTAAGATGCGTTTGTCTAAAATAGATTATAAAAGACGCAAGGGTGTTTCTGTTCTTTATTATTGAACAAAATATTTATCTACTCTAGTGTAACATTACATGTAGATAGAAAACACCATTTAGCATTAAATACCTTAGCATAACTGGTAGCGCTTCTGTCAAATGTAGTAAAAGCTACAGGCTCAATTATTCATGGCATGCCCGAAATATTAATAAATGAAATTGTAACTTCCCATTTCATGTTGATGAACCAGTGGTCAGAGTACTGGAAGTTGTGTTAGATTTCATAACCTAGGCTAGTTTTATTCATGTTTTGAAATTATTTACATCTTTTTATTACCCTTATTATTACCTGTTAGTGGTATACGTATTGATAATTACTCTAATGGATAGGGATGATGAAGGAAGCATATTAGATTAGTTGCGTGGAAGAAGACTGTGAAACCATTCAGGAAAGGTACCTTAAGTACACCAGATCGGGATTAGAAACCCGAGCTCCTTGTTATCAGCAGGCCAGTTTAACACGAGGGTGACGCCTTAGACCAGTGATTGCCAAATTATGGGTCACGACCCAAATGAGGGTTGCAAGTATGTTCCTGAGGATCGTGGGAAGGTCTCGAAAATATTGTCAAATATTATGAAATATTACAGTTACAAACACTTAATCCAAATAGATTTTCATGAAGAATTACCGTAGTACTGACAATAGTAACAGTGTTAAAACAGAGTTTTGAAACTTCACTGTACTCAATTTTGGACCAATCTAAAGGAAAAGACCATATCACCTCGAGAAGTTGAAAAGGCTATTTTCCTTCCTCTGACATTATAACCTACCTCTGTGAGCAGGGATCTAAAAGTCTTGTGACGAGAAATATCAAAGCAAGTATTAGCCAGGACCCACAGAATGATTCGCATAGTACTTTATCCATGAACATAACACTCAAACTTGAAGAGAGCACCTACAAAATAAAGCTGCATCAAGGTTGTCACTTAAAAGCTGTGTTTTTGTTATTCAGCTAATTTTGCAATGAAGAAACATTTTCACAGTAAGTTTATATTTGTAAGATTAAAAAGTTAATGAAACTTATTCAGTTTGGTTGATAACATTTATCGATAAAAGAATTAGAACTCAAAATATTTCGACCCAAGAATGAAACTGCACTATAGTAGCCAATGAAATAGTATTTTTTTTGCCATTTATCGAAAATTTAATATCATCGCATCTTCATAAAAAATGTTGCTTTACATTTTGTCTAGTTAAGATTTATTGACATTAATTCCATTCTAGATTGTAAAATTAATTCAATTAAAGTATGAGTTAAGAATGTTCCTGGACACGGGGATAGCACGTTTAGTCTCTAGGCCAGGAAAATATTATGTTTAGGGTAGTGATAAGAAAAGTTAGGGAAATACTTCCTTAGACCAATCGGCTACTGAAGCTGGTTTGATTCAATTAACTGGTTTAACTCTCTTTGGTGGCTGCATGGTATAAGGCGTTACTCTTGAACTTTATTAGACTGCCAATGACGAGGAGATAAGAGTTTCAAATCTCAGTCGGGTGTACTGAGAGTGGCTTTTCCAAAAGGGTTTTCCACTCTTCCTCCACGCATATACAGGTACACTTCCTCTAAATATAAACTCCTTTATATCTAAAACCATTTGCCTAATTAGTACATAAACGTAGAACGAGTAGTAATACGCAGTGATAAAACAAAAATTGTTTGTCTGGAATGTGAATCTCCTAACGCATCTCAAATAATAATATCCCTTGAAAACATTAAATTTCTTCTCCAATCGCTCTACAACTAGATCTATCTACATCTAAATTATATTTGTCAACGTATTCTTACTATGTGTAAAGCCTGAGCAGATAGTAATAAACAGTAATAAAAATATTCTAGGCACAAGTATTGCAATTAATATTACAATATTGTTTATTATTCGTTGAAGGATCAGTAGTCCAGAATAAGGATTAAATTTACACAAATTTATGATAGGTTTGAAAAAGATTTAGTGTGAATATAAGTATCAAACAATACAAATATAGCTATTTTCATTAAGCCTACTTCATTTAACACTATAATTGGTCTAGAAAGTTGAATCAAGAATGGCGGTTTGAGATTAGGTACAGCCCAATAGCGTGGAAGGTGGATGAGAAATCCATAGTGATTAATCAAATCTGTAAAACCACCCCAATGAAACCGTCTTAAATTCTAACGTTGGCCTTTCTATATTCAGCAAGGTTACCTCTGACAAGGAGATTTGGTTTTTAATCTCGGCCGGTTGTATTGAGGGTGATTTAGCCGTTCACTGTCAACAATTTTTTTTTATATATTAACCTATTGGCAGTGGCGGATTCGATGCCGTATGCTAAGTCTGAAGCACTATGTAGGTGTGGTTAATTTTCCCCGATGATATGAGGTGATGATGTCTGGGATGATTATGTGATGCCAGTAGAAGTATTAAGCCTAACTATAGCTTAATTAACCAGACCATGGTAACCTTAGGAACAATTGCCCTTTGGTAAAAAAAATAATACCATTATTGGGAATCAAACTCGGATCATATATATTAGCAGCAAGGATTGTTAACCACTAAACCAAGAGGAAAGCCATTCTTTATACTAATGCGGTTGCGTGACTACTACCCACCTAGCTCATTCCTTAACCATAGGTTAAGGCGTTAAACCATTCTGATGTTAAAACCAATGAACTAAATAATTCCTTTCCACTTTGTTCTAGATTTGTAGAATATTATGTAGCCGGTTCCGTTTCTATTTCAATGTGAATTTAGTCGCATCTCCACCCGGTAACCGCTACATACACTTCAAATCCCGGACGTCGACTCCGGTTACTCCGGTGATAAATCTCCAGGCACACAAATCTCTACACCTCGTCCCTTTCCCCCTAAACCCTATGCACGCTCTTTCGTTTCTCTCTCTACCCTGTCCCGTAGCCGCAACCCGGAAATGAAATTGATTACACGCCGATGTACCTAGGACCAACGATCGGATTGTTTCAGTGGTTTATTCACTAACACAAAGAATGATGTCATGACGAAACACCTTAAGGGTTGGAGGGAAAGTGGGTTGGCTACCGCTGATTAAATAAACTCATTTTATTGTCTGATATCTTAGCTCATTCAGCAGCATGTCTGACTACTGAACTAAGCGTCCCAAGTTTCAATTCTTGGTAAGGCCAAACAAATTATCGTTGGTGAAAAAGGGGTTTCCCCTTTCAAAATTATTAATTTAAGGGGTGGGGGATAGGTGTTGTGTCTGATATAGATTATTTTAATTTAAAAGTCGTGTGCTGATATCATCAGTCGGTCTAGAAAGTGTACAATAAATACCCAAAGGAACTTATTTTATTTATTTACAACTAAAAAACCTATAGTGATAACTTCCTATAGGTTACTATTACTTGTTAAATTCTGAATACACAGGAGACTTATATATTGATATTACTTATTCCCCCCCCCCCCCCCAATGTCTTATAACAGCTAGAGATGGGTCGATTCCTATATTTCTCGAATCCAAATCTCGAATCTGATTCTTTAATTTTCTTTAGAGACTCTAATCTAAATTAGAATCCTCGAATCTTTAAAATGTTCTATTTTAGTTAAGGTAAAAACATTTAAAATTGAATTTAAATAAATTTGTTTTAAGATTTGGTTCTACTGACAAATGCTATTTTGTTTGTGATGTCTATTACGTCATACTCAAAAACGAGAACACTTTATTTTTGTGAACTAATTATATTAAT
Source organism: Timema cristinae (assembly GCA_039000515.1). Lineage (NCBI taxonomy): Eukaryota > Metazoa > Arthropoda > Insecta > Phasmatodea > Timematidae > Timema > Timema cristinae. Next base: position 71,194,151 of record JBCFYV010009882.1, on the reverse strand, counting down.
ACGATGTTGTATTTTTTATTTTGTCACTCTCCCAACTACACAGGCCCATTATAATTATTTTTACATCCACTCAGTGGCGGCGTGATCTAACGCGCTACTATTGTGGTAGACTAGACTGCCGATTACAAGAAGATCGAGGTTTGAATCTCGGTTGGGTGTACTGAGGTTGGTTTTCCAAAATGGCTTTCCACACTCCCTCCATACAAATGTAGGCACACTAATCCAAATAAAACCTTCCTAATCATTAAAACCGTTAGTGTAACTAGTGCATAAGTGTATAACCCAAACGGGTATTAAGACGTGTGCTAAAAAACTTTACCCTTAGCCTAAAATTGTTATTATAAGTCCAGGTTTTCACAGTAGTAGTCAAGTTACTTTTTGAGAATTTTACGCATCTCGGTTCTCCCAAATACCCAAGGAATCGAGGGATTAATTCCTCCCATCTCTACTTATATGTTGTAACCCAGCAGTATGTATGCATTTTAATTACACCAATAGGGCATAGATGAGAAAGGTATAGCTAAGAAGAAATATTTCTGCATTGGTTTCGAGGGAAATTGGGAAACCATTTAGAAATTCTTAACCAAAGAAAATTAGGCTTAGTAATTAAAAATCACCTTCATAATTTTTAATTTGTTTTGTCCAATCACTCATAAACGCCATAACATAAGTAACATTTAAGTTTTAAAAAAAAAGTTGTGATCAGGAGGAAGACTATGATTTATGGAAATGTTTAGAAAATGGTGCTCAATGAAGCATTGGCGTACCGCGGTGGTTGTGTACCGTGCGTCCACAACACAGAGCACCATGCATTGCTGAGCAATAAGAACATGAATAAAGTTGGTATGAGTGGCAGCAGTACATCATCTAAATTTCATACTTACTAATATTTTTAATATATTTGACAAAACCAAAAGTTTTCGCGAAAAGTTATGGTTATGGCTTACCCAAATTACTAAATTGTTTGAACGATATATTTCCAAATATTAAAGAAGCCAACACAGAAAAATTATTTCAACCTTCAATCTCAGAACATTTGAAGTTTGTTCAGGAAAAAATTATTAATTACTTTCCTGATTCTGATTTACCATACAATCATGTGTCTGTGTGCGTAATCCATTTTCTGCTGACACGGCGCGTAGTCAGAACAAAACCGTGTTCTACAAACAAATTAAAGCCTGGTGAGTGTACCGTGAACTTAAAAAGTTTGTGGAGCACTGTTTTAGGGGACGACTAAATATCCTATATCTTTGCCAATGAACCGGGATACTAGATGTTAAATAACGATTAGTTAATAAAAAAAATCACATATAATTGTGGTTTTCTGCGTTCTTCGCTTAATAACACTAACATATGAATAAGAATATGTTGTTTGTTTCAAAGATATATAGGGTATTTGTATATATTTGTTTGTTAAGGTGAGATAGAAGGGGACATAAGAAAAGGTAGGTGTTTTGTAGTTTTCGTAGCAAACAATTTGTTTGCTAAAATAAATCAAATATGTCTCCAGTAGAAACAGAGAATTTAATTATCTACACATAGTAATCTAAACAGTTCTTGAGTATCTGTCATCAGCATTTGACAGTAAGCTTTTAAATGGAAGAGAAAAAGTTTTCAGCAAATTCTAGTCAAGAACTGTTGATATTACCATGGGAAGAAAATTAAACTCATTATTTCTAATGGATACATTTTTATATATTCTGCCAAATATTTTTTATTTTTTATGCCATTAAAACTGCAAAAATACTGCCCTTAGCTCGCAAAGCATACCATCTTACCTTAACATGGTAAAATGTTTTCACAAGACCTAGTTATACTACCTGACTGATATGACGCGTGGTTAAAACTGTATTAATCAGCTAAAGTATGTGCTAATCGTGGGTTGAGACGATCTCTTAGAGCAAAAATTACGTCTTGTTGTTTTCTTGACACCCTTCCTCCACTTCTTGGCTACTGCCTGTTGTCAAACTGTGCAACATTGTGGTGTGTACACTATGGGTTACAACAAGCAAGTCTCGGTGTGCTGCTTGGTTAACCACTGACAGCAAGAACACCCCCTTCCCCTTCTTCTGACACAGCCTTCAATTACCACCCCTAGACGTTGGAAGGAAAACATTCTCCTTATTTAACTACACCATCATTTCATACAGGACAAGTAGAAAACTTGGCATTTTGCACATTTCATTACTTTTATCATCTAAATATTTTTAGAATAAATACATAAAGTATATTTATGTAATGGTTTAGTTTGTATACTATTCCTAAATGTTTTCTACGTTTATGAGAACATCTCACGTGTGATGAACCAGCAAATAAAATACAGTAGTACAACCGTAACAAAAAACGTATTTGAGTGATGTTTTCTGCAATCTTAAATTGACAATAGCAAAATTGGTATAAGTACAACATTTAAAGAATATTTTTTTTTAAATTGATTGTATTTTAAATATAAAGATAAAACAATTTCACTGATTTCAATTCTACTGTATTTTTTTAAGTATAGTATAGAAAATATCACCACTATATGACGTCTTATTCGTTCTGTATTATTTGGGGTGAGAAGGGCTCTAAAATAAGTAGGTATTTATATGGGGTTGGATTATATTATAGCCATGAAAGATATTAAAAGCTACAGGCATACCCCAAACTTAAAACAGGTTGGGTTTTAGTCCCCTGTCGTTACTCTAATATCCTCTCAACCAGAAACAGTGCATCTTTTTCCCTTGTCGATGCATGTATTGCACTGCAAACGTTATTTGCGGACCTAACCATTGTAAATAACAGATCTTTAATTAAAGCAGGCCTTAAATTTTGAAAAACGTAATCATACAAATCACTAGACACTGATGCGAGTGCTAACGTCGCTAAGGTATCGTATCTGCGAAGCAAGAGCGTCAAGTTAGGAGCATGGTGGCAATTGAAAAGCGTCCTAATTCCGAAGCGTCGTAATTCAAGGTGTCGTAAGTCAGGTTATGCCTGTAGTTATCTAAAATTAAAGATCATATTAATTTTCTTAACTTATCACACAATACCATAAGTATCTTTAAGAATTAAGTGGTATGTAATTTAAAATAAAGGGTTGATTTTTTCTAAAAATATATTTAATATTTCAGGAACTAATGCTATTATTTTGGGAAGACTTGAAAATATACTTGCTTACCGTACTTTTTTGAGCACTGGTATAGTTTACTTTGCAATTATTTAATAATTAATATCATTATACTGTATTTTATTAAATTATCTATAAAATGTATCTATTAATCAATATTTAATTAGTTGACTTAAATATCATGGCTTGTTGGGGCGGACTTTATTAACATTATTAGGTTGATGGGGTTTAGATCAGGGCTAGAAATGTAGTATTGAAAGGAAAATAACGATACTCTATATACTTTTAGTATCGCGAGAAAAGTATCAAGCGTTAAATATCGTACTTGTATCGAGAGAAGGTTATCGACATTATTAGAGATGTAAATCTAAAGGATAAGCACAACCCGAATATAATCATTGTTTGTGTGTATGGAAATGTTTATACTGTTTTTTTTTCTTTACGTACTAAGAATTGTTGTACTTATCTCATAAAAAATAATTAAGATTTTTTTTTTCCTATTCCACGTACTGTAGCAGTAAAAATAGTAATAATTTAATCACATAATTATTGTAAGATAGGGACAAGATCTGTGTCTATAGCTTATTTCAGAACCAATTAGAAGAAACCTTTTATTAGGCTAACAGAGTGTGGTTTTTAAAATATACGTACATTACATTATAATACGAGCAAATAATTGCGTGTTTTAATACTAATCCGTAATTTGTGTGTAATACTCATCTTATTAAAAGTATGGAAACAACAAATATTTAACCAAAATACCAATATTGATATTAATAAAGTATCGGTGTTTTTTTACCACATACCTACACGTGGCTAGTATTGTAGACTTAGGGCCTATTGAACAAACAATAATCAGTGGCTTAGTCAGAGATCAGAGGTAAGTTGATCTCCAATAAGTGTCTCTAAACTCATTTTCAGTTGCACCATTAACAACGTGATTGTCAATCAAATATCTGGTCCAACTAACAAGCCAATTCTCTCCTATCAAATATTTGACTCTCAGATCTTTTTTTAGTGCCACGTTTTACTACCCGTTCGAGCTATAAGCATATGCACTGTATAAATTACGGTGGTAATGTGTTAGAGATAAGGGAGTATACCCGCATTAGCGTGGAGAAAGAGAGTGGAAAGCCATTTATGAAAAAGTAACCTCAGTACATACTAACGAGATACGAACTCCGATCGCCTTGTAATCAGCAGGCCAGTATACTTTGAGAGTAACGCCTTAAACAATGCCACCACTAAAGTGTGGGATCATTTAATTGATGGGAAACATAACCTGTACGTTTTAACAACTAAATCATTTTTACATTCTTAGTCAAGTGGTTAATAAAAGTAAAGTTTGTGTTTTATTTATTTATTTATATTTGAGTGTGACATATTTTTAAGGATAGTAATGCCAACTATCATGTATTATAATATCATTTTTCAACTTTAAAATTAAATTTTAGAAAATGGTTAGTATCCATATCAGTTACAACAAATAATTTTTTTTTAATCATAATATATAAATACAAGTTTAGATTATGTTTAGACTGATTACATTTTATTGTGTATATTTATTAATGTCAATCTCTGTAAAATTGTTTAAAACATTTTCCTGAATGACATGATTTAAATTTAAATTTGTTTATATGAATATATAAATATCATGCAACCTATGCTAACAGAGACATAAAATGTATACATTATTGCTAAATTTATCTATAAATCTATGTCATTTGATAATCAGATTTTCAAACTTTAGTGCTTTGAACAATGTTAGTTTTACTTTATTATTTGATCAAATATATGGTCAGGGGATCATAAATTAAGATTACTAATTAAATTTGATCTAACAAAAACTTTCCTTGATCAAGGATCAATCTTATTGGTAATCCGGTGATTGAAGAATCAATCTGATATTTGTGCATCCGGTCCTTACAGACTCATTGCAGTCAGAAGTGAAGTGTGTTATCTCATTGATAAAATAACCCGTCCTATCGTGATTAATTATTTACTATCTTGAAGAACGTTACTAATAAATCATAGTATATAAATATTTAACTAAGACAAGAGTTCTTTTACCTGCCTAAGGGCTATATTTTTACTATTTAGCATCACGTATTACTACCCGTTCACTTTTAAAGGATATAAAATTGAGACGAGTGAAACAATAAAAAAAAAATCTTATTTGGTAAATGTGAACATTTATTAATGTTTGACACATTTTTTAAATTTAACAGTGGAGCGTTTTGATATTTTTTTTATTGGTACCTCCTGTACATCCCTCCAAACTAATTCCTTATGAAAATCAATATAATTAATATAATAAATATCGAGTAATTTTCTACTTATAATCAAAGCTGGAACACTAAAGTATCACCTCTGACAACTAGCACAACCTACGGACAATAGGGTCAAATTTTAAGGATCGAAATATACACCTCTTTTTAATATTTCGTTTTCTTTTTCTATGTGATCGTAGTGTCAAATATTTTAATAAATGGTTTTGGGTATAGTTGGTCCTTTAAAAAATATCATAACAAGCTTAGTTACAATGATAAAATTGCTTTTATAGGCCAACAGACTGGCATAGTATACAAAAATAATCAAAAATAAAATATTTTGAAGAATGGAAAAAGAGTGTCTAAATTAGACCTAGTATTTGTCGAAAATAGATTCATTTTCAAACGATTTTGATTACACTTATAATAAATACATTCGTCATTAAAATATTAATTGTTCTAAAGGAACTACCTCAGTGTGAAAATATCTAAATAGCTTCCCATTTGCCTTCCAATCAAATACAGGAACATGTCCTCTAAATTCTAAATTCCGCATCCCTACTTCACTTAGGTGTATATCTTTTCCCACAATGACGTAGTACCCATTCGGGTTGTAAGCATATATTAGTTACAATAATAGAATAGATGGGTGAAAGTAGAATTTTAAAGGAAATGTATCCTCATTTTTGTGAAGGTAGAGTATTAAACAATTTAACATAAACCATCCTCAGTGAATCCATTCGAGATTCAATCCCCGTCATCGGCAAACAAGACAAAATATTTTGAAATTTGAAGCATGAGCCCATCGATGTGGGTGTAGGTGTAATTAATTTGCGTATAGCATGAATGCGTTGTAAAACGCGCTAGAGGGAAAATACAAATTTTACGATACATTCCTAATGAAATATGTGACCAATCCATGCTCTCAAGAATTTATCTTCTTTCTCAAACAATGCAACATCAATGCTACTGTCTTGTCTTAAAAAGGTTTTGTTACATTTCACTGAATGGTTATCACATCTCAAATCTTCTCTTTGCCTCAACCTTATAACTTATTGACTGACTAATGATATCTACAGAACAAAAGGCTCTTTAGTCACGAGTAGCTTCATCAGTTGAGGCCCACAAACTATTTGTTTTGCATCTCCCTTGCTTCTCTTTGCCTGCTTCCTCTCAACTCTTGTCTGGCTACCCATCTTGCTCGGACTCTCACATTCATACACAGATAGATAGATAGACCCACACACACATACACGCATCGAGTCGCGCGGTAGCAGAGATTCAAACACGATTGATGAACTGTTTCCGGGCACCCCACGAAATTAATCACGTAGGACCTATACACACGAACAAAGACAGACAGATATATTTGGATTGACTAAGCTAGAGAGAGATGTAACTATTGAGGATATATTATATAGTGTACACAATACCCATCCCCTCCAATCTCGTTCGTACAATGGCCAGGGGTGGAGGGTAAAAGCCAATAGCGGAAACAAATGCAGACTAGAAAGCTGTGATGCGCACGCACATACAGTTGCACTGTCACGCTATCTAACCGTCTCGGTCGTAAACTACCACTACTATTGTCACGATATAAAAATAAGTTTTCCGTGATTATATAAAGGTTTTTGATATTATGTTTGTATTTTATGGTTAAATTTATCTTTATTGACAAATAAGACAAATATCTATAAAAATACATCTTATAAAATTCATCAACTAACTTCGCAGTATCAACAAGAGGATGTATTTACTTGTATAAATAACAATAAGCTGCACAATAAATACATTCTATTCCTAAGAAATTAATAATTTTAAACTTATTTTGGACACGTTGAAAAGGAAGGTAATTTTATTATTATTAGTATCAGTATTATTATTATCATTATTATTATTAATTAAGGTAATTAACTTGCACATTTTGGACTGACTGATTATAATATCAGCACAAGACTTTAGCTACTCACTTAGATCTAGAACAGGCACAACCTTAGAACCCCGGTCATTAGCTCATCACGGTGAAAAGGGGAAAATATTATTTAGCAAATTATTGATTTTATTAATATTTTATGGGTGACCTGGTGGTCTAGGGGTAAGGCGTCAGACTTCTGTGCTGGCGGCCGGGGTTCAATCCTCGGTCCCGGCACAGATTTATTTAATTTCCAAACCCTTCCTACACCTCTGACAAGAAATCTTTTGAATGTGTGGGATGCCAGGCCGCCACCGTGGTTCGGATTCCACGTTAAACTGTAGGTCCTTCATTTCATCTCACAATCACCCTACCATTACACATTAGCGTAAGTGCGTATAACCCGAACGGGTAGTAAGACGCGGTGCTAATAATAATAATAATAATATTAATGTTTCGCGATAAATATTGTATTAATATACCTTATATTATTTATTATAACTTAAAATCCTTGATTAGAATCATTTAGAAAATATATGATTGAATTGATTGATATAGATTGTCATATTACACTTATACATACATTAAATGCCTTAATTGCATTTTTTTTTATTTATCCTATATTTTTCGACTGATTTAGCTCTAACTATACACCCATTCATGGTTGCATGGACTTACAGTATTGTTGACCTTTCCTTAAATTAAAAATATTACCTTAAAATGTTTCAAATTTATTCGCCTTACAATATTGAATTGGTAAGTTTATTTTTATTTATTTGAGGTATTTAACGTGCACTTTTGGAACTGACTGATTGTATCAGCACATGATAATTTCTATCATCTAGAGAGAAAAAGCCTACCAAGTATGCTGGGAAAGGTATTTTCACATACATTCCTTGATTCTTTTACACGCCTTATTCGACATGGGAGAAATGGCTTTACTTCCCCTCGAAAAAAACGTGTTCTATGGATTTTTACTGCTTAAGAAAAATCTGCCGACCCCAGATGGATTTGAACCACAAAAATTGGATCCTTAGTTGAGCACTTCATCCCAAGACCACCGATGTTGAACGTTGGTATATAATGCGTACTAATTTTCCTTGTCAAAGTGACAAAAACTATTTACAAATTGTTTGAACACTTAACTGTTTCAGGTAATTTTAAAACTGTCCCAAACAGTTCTATTTGTCATGGAGGGACGCTTCCAGATGTAATGTTTGAATACTAAAACGAAATCTTTAACAAAACACTTTAACTAATTTTAATTTATACCCACCTTGTCACTATAACAGAGATGGGCAATTCTAAGATCTTATCTCGCAGTCAATTAACCGGGAAATTATAAATATGAACACGCTTGAATTAGAAACAGATTTGACGTGGGATTTTCTGCATTTTTTACTTGACAACAGTGAAATTGAGATTATTTTATTTTAGTTTAGTTTTTCTTTCAATTAAGTAATATTTAAAAAATCTTTTTAACTGGTCTCAAGTCCAGCATTTTCAAAAGTATAATATTAAATACTTTATAATAATACGATGTCTGGTTCAAGCTGTATAGTTTAACCAAGATAGGTGTTATCCGTGGTAGATTATTTGTTCCAACAAACTGGTTTTCAAATTATATTTTTTATATATTCTTTTTACATGATTCCAGACTAAGGCTTACTACCCATCTGAGGTTAACTAGTATTCGTACTAGTAGGTTAAGTTTAAGTAAGGTAAAATTGTGGGGGAAGTTTATCTGAATTTGCGTGAAGGGAGATTGGAAAATTATCTAGGAGAAAGCATCTAAATAAAATATCCATCCGGGATTCAAATCCACATATGCAAATAATAGAAAAAACAGACAAGACGAGAATTTTGTCTCTTCCTACGCGCCAACCAGTATTTAACTAGTCACTTTATTAAGTTTCCTTTAAGGCACTACCTGTCTAAAGGAAAATATTTACAACAGTAGTTTTTCTTAGGATAATGACAATTATGGAACATATGGACAACATAAACAATCCGCGACTATCTTACAATGTTGTGGTGGGATCCTGTTTAAAAAAAAAAGACTTTATCTGTTCAAGGGAGGCCGAATCTATATTTATAGTAATTTACCTTAATCTCATAAATCCGAGTATTCACGTTACACGTCATTTTTCAATTAGCTCATTGTAAATTTTTATAACACCTTTTAATACTGTAAAACTTAAAAAAAAATACTTATTTTCTTTCACCAATACTCCAACCCCTTGCTTCCATTTTGAACTAAATAATATATTTAATTAAATAACAAGTCAATTTTTAAATAAAATGGGGCTTGTGAACATATTAAACGATTTTCAGTGTTCCAGAATGCAGCCCCCTTTAAATTCACAGCTTAATTTACTAAAAATCAGAACTGGTAATAATGCTATTAAATTATGACAAAAATACTACACAAAACTCCGAATTTTATATTAGATTGAATTACAAATAAATAATGATGTTAACGAAATCATCGTTGTGTCAAATCTAAAAGATACAAAATACATGTTAGTTCATTAAATCTTCATTGAACGAAAATGATGCGTAATTAGGAATGTGTTGGTCCACTCCCTCTCAACGGACCCAAAAACCTTCGTCACTCATTCCACTATTTTCAGAAACCCTTTGTGTAGTTAGACGAAGCGCCAACGCACCGTAATTATTTTATGTTTTATGTTGGGTATGTCCCTTGTGGCCGAGAGATAAGGGTGCGCGTGGTTTTGGGGAGGGTGGTTAGGGGTGTGTGCCGTGGATCTGTAGGCAGCAGCTCTGCCACCCCCTTAGTACAACAATCCTTCCGCTAGGACTGCCAAGGATCAGCTACCGCCACGGTGCCTAGCGGCTTGTAATAACACTACCACCAGTACCTCCCCTCTACTACATCTTAGTAGCTTCAAATTTAACAAAACACACCCTCGCAACACATTTAATTTTGTTTAATTTACTTTTTATTTTTACAGATACTTAATAAGAGTAAGGTTATTAAGGCATGCCTAGGGATGTGGTATCGAAAGAAATGTATCGATACTGTATTCGTTAAAAGTATCGGAAGAAAAATATCGCTACTCTACTAATATCAAAAGAAATGTATCTATAACAGTATGTAACGGTATCTAAATTCAAATAAAATTGTCTGCTTCGTCTGCTTGGGGCAAACTTGTGTTGACTGAGTTTATTGAGCTCTATAAAATCTTTGTAGGTGACCTGGTGGTCTAGGGGTAAGGTGTCAGACTTCTGTACTGGCGGCCGGGGTTCAATCCTCGGTCCCAGCACAGATTTATCTGATTACCAAACCCTTCCTTCACCTCTGACAAGACATCTTGTGAATGTGGGGAATGCCAGGCCTCCACCGTGGTTTGGATCCCACGTTAAACTGTAGGTCCTCCATTTCATCTCACAATCACCCTACCATTACACATTAGCGTAAGTGCGTATAACCCAAATGGGTTGTAAGATGCTGTGCTAATAATAACAATAATATTAGCGTAATTAATAATTAAACCTATAACCCGAACTGATAGTAAGACGCAGTGCTAAGTATTACTATAAAAATGTTAACCAGCTGATCATTACTGCAGTACAAACATGACTATAACTAGGAAAAAAGGTCAAATGGGACACATGTTTGTAAAAGTTTTTCTCTATGTTTATTCACTCCTGTTCACCACTGTAGTAGGTCCCATATGTTAAGGTACACTCTGTACAATGTAAGATAGCACTACCACAACTATCCAGCTCTAAGTTAAATTCTCTATTACAAATTAAAAAACTATTTGTGATCTTGTGCAAATACGTTCATATTTAGATAAAGAGTAATTTATCTTAGTTAGACTAGTTCTCATGATACGTCCTCACAAACAATTTAACATATAATATATTGAATACAAATTATCTTGTTTACCAATAAGAGCTGTGAGATGATATTCCATTGGAGGTGAGCAGAAAATAATTTTGTAGTGTTTCTTCACTGCATCAGGGTACCCGTTCAAGCAATGAGCAAATACATGTAGTAAATATACGGAAAGATTTAAAACACAATCGGGTGTATTAATGATGGTTCTTCCTAAATTGTCATGGTTTACCAATCTCCTTCCACGGCAATGTGAATAGATTATCTCTAAAATGATTCCTTTCTCATCCCCATCCCATTAGACTAATGATAATATATGCATATAACCTAAGAGAGTAGTAAAACGTTTTGATTTGAATATAAAAACCCGCCTCGGTGGCGTAGTTGGCTAACGCGCTTGTCGTATTGAACTCGACTGCTGAGGACGGGGAGATTGAGTTTCGAATCTCGTTCGGGTGAACTGGGGTGGTTTTTCCTAAATGGTTTTCCACTCCCCCTCCACGCAAATGCGGGTTCACTTCCTCTAATTCAACCTTCCAAATTCCTAATCCATTAGCATAATTAGTACTTAAAGCGTATATAACCCGAACAGGTAGTAAGACGTGGTGCTAAATATATAAATATATTAAAAATAAAAATTTACCTTTAAATATTGGATTTTTTAATACAATATTTCTAACTTCACACACAGTGGATATTTTTTAAAACTCTTTCCATAATATGGAAGACTCAAATCATTTATTTAATTATACTTTGTACGTATATAGTCAATGGGGTATGAACTTTTAAAATAATACATAAGCTTAAAATGAAAAGAACATTACCAATAAAAAATATGTCGAAAAAAATCTATGGTCTTAAAGGTTTCCTTCCTGTAAGATATATCACGCTGGTCATAAAATGTCATTTATAATTGATTCCAACTCAGTTGGCTGGGGTGTATAAAATTGCATTCAAGTGCACGTGAACCAACGCATGACTGTATTGTGAGGATCACGTGCGAAGTAAGGCAGGCCTCATCGACTTTACTTCCTCAATGGCCTTTAACCCTCAAACATTTTGGTTGATAACTTCTCTTCTCAAAGGATAACATCCTGAGCTCAGCCTCCTGTTGTCATTTTATTGCATCGCTTTATATATGTTTTTTAAATAGGCTTTCATTGAAAGGCCAGATTTTTTTAATTAAAAGTATTGCCTACTTGAAAGGAAATATTCACATATTGCACTATTTTTTTATATATATGAATAGAAGGAGTTCTAAAGAATAAATATACTAATGCAGTTACATATTATCTTTAACTTTTCAGTTGGAATCTATCAAAGCGTGACCTCTTTTGTTTCTCGCCAGTTACGTTGATTTCAAAACTGAGACATTTCACGTAAAACAGTTGAAATGGATTTTTTTTTAAATATGATGTACTAGAACTTGTTGATTAATATTTATTCTTTCTCATGAAATAAAAATAATAATATAACTACAATTAATGGCATGATCATTCTGTAACAATCTCAATATTGGCGTGAGCCACATTTTAAAACATTGAACCATTTATTATATAACATTTAACGTTTGCAACGCGTTTCAATGTTCTAGTTGGTGGTCTCCTTAATGTCTGTCAATAAAATACACTTTCTTTCTTTAAATGTCATCACATGTCCAATGAACTAGTAATCAATAACAGCAACACCTAAAATTAAACACCTAACCTTAAAGGTAGGAGTTTCATGCCTTTGTGATGAAATGATCACATATCATGTTTGATATTAAATCACTACACTCATCATACAAGAGGTCATCTTAGTTCGAATCCTAGTTGGATAAATTAAGGGTGGTTATCAACATTATAGATGTTCGATGATGTTTTCCCATTTCAGCTCAAGATGAATAATTATTTGGCATTGATAATTTAACTCTCCTTTGCTCATCTTGATTACTTTAGCTACGTAAATTTATAATTATTTGATAGAAAAGAAGGATGCAATGCATTAATCTAAAACAACAATATAAAGGTGTTTTTTTTAAAGCATCTCACTACCGGTTCAGTTTGTATGCATATATGATACTTACTCTAATGGGGGTTGAGATGAGGAAGGAAGCATTTTAGAACATTTTAGAAAATATTCTAAAATATTCTAAAATATTCTAGAACATTTTAGAAAATATTCTAAAATATTCTAAAATATTCTAAAACATTAAATCTTGAATAAGAAGTAGATAAATGTGAGTAATAACTTTGATGTTTTATTCATAAAATAAAAAAATATATAATGATATGTGTCTTTAAGTATGAATAATTGAAAAAGTATTATGATGCTGAAAGACACATGGCAAATATAATCCTAATATACCATTTGTAACAAATTTCTGAAAATGTAAAAATACTTCATCGACTCATATTTTCAAATAATAGATTTAATAAATAGTCAAAATAACATTGTATAACATTGTATAACATTGTATAACATATTAAATTATAAAATACATATATATGCGAATTAAAATAACATTGTATAAGATATTATATTCATTTTATGTTAATTTACATATGTTTGTAATCGAACTTTGATCTCCCTGTCATCGGCAGTCTAGTCTATTGTTAGAATAGCATGTTAGACCATACTATTGTAAATTGAGTTTTTAATGCGTTATAAATTAAATACTAATTCACTGAGAAATAAAACTATATAGGTATTTATAATTATTTAAGAAATATCTGATTCAGTTGTCGAATAGTTTCCAAGGCGTCACTCTTGCAATAGAGTGGACTGCCAATGATGGGGATATTGGGGCTCGAATCCCGGTAGGATGTACTGAGCCTTGTTTTAACTAGAGGGTTTTTCTATCTCCATCTACGTAAAAGTGGGTACATTTCCTCATAAATGCAACTTCCTCATTACTAACAGATTAGCGTAATTAGTTAATATGAATACAGCCTGAACAATTAGTGAGACGAGGTGTTAAAAAAAGAAGTTGAAGTATTCCAATATATTGAGGATATTTAAATACTTAGAGATAAATGTAAATAATTTTATACTAACAAAATAAAGATGTGTGTTTGTTTGCTTGACCCAGACCAAAAATTCCAGGTTTCACTTCCAGGCGGGATGGATTAGTGAGATTTTTACAGTGTTTATAAAATCTTTTCTCGAGAAGAATCTGTTAGCTTAATTCAAAATCAATTATACTTATCCTTGTTCCTTCAAATATAAATTACAAACATTTTCGCAATTTTGAATATCGTTAAAATTATTTTAAATAGTTATCTCATTTTACTTTGTAAACTATTTAAAAATTATATAATTGGGATATCTTGTAATTTATTGTTGTTAGGTCATTATCAGGCAAAATAATATATTTGGGTTTCAAAAGATAGATACAAACTTTTTACGCTACCTTACACTACTTTGGGAGCCAGCCGCATACAGTAATGACGTAAATGGCTGAATTTAATCCATTGATTTCCAACCTTTTGCAGGGTTTGACACAAATTTTTCCTTTTAAGACCCATGTGACGTCTTGATAACTTACACGCGTTAATATTTTAGTTTTTAAATTATTATTTTATTGAATATTACCATCCGTTCGGACTTTTCACATTTAATTACACTTGTTGGGTAGGTATAATTTAGAGGAAATATAGCCTCATTTGCGGGGATGGATAAGCGGAAAGCCATTTAGGAAAAATCACTCACAATACCTCTGGTCGTGAATTTTAGTCACGACCACATTATCGATAAACCAAACGAGCATGATGTTATGCCCACATGCTTAATTTAATTATTATAAATGGATGATATACTGAAATACGAATGCAACAAAGATTTATAAGAAGATAATACACTTACCTATTAGTAATTTGGGAAGTTATGCAGCAAACAACTGTCAGAGTTTAAAAAATAAAAAGAACTCCAACAGTAACTTAACAATTTATATAATTTTAAACAATTTCATTTTTATTTGAATTCTGCACCAACTAACTCTGGTTAGAGTTCCTGGCTCAATTGAGGGTTTGATCTCTGTCGCTTACAGATCTATCTTAGAAGCAGTGTGTCTGGAAAGTTTATGAGGACAAATGAGGAGCTACTTGAAATAAAAAGTAACAGCTCTGATATAGAAAACTGAGATTAACAACTGTAGGGTTAGTTGTTCTGATCAAATGACACCTCCTATCCACAAAGTTGGCACTATCATCGCCAACAAATGACGGTCGCTTGGACGGTATGGCTCGATTGTAAGCTGACAGCATGGTGTTTAATTTATTTCAATTTTTTGACCAACATATTATACTTATGATCACTTTAAACATTAAACATAAAACTAATATCTCAATATGCATTTTCAGGTCATCTGAAATATGCCACAACCTTAAGGGGGCTGCAACTACCTGGTTGGAAACCATTGATTTAAAGTAAATGTACCTGTATTTGCGTGGAGAAAGAGTGAGTAATATTTAGGAGGAAAAACTCAGTATAGTCTGCCGAGATTCTAGCCCCGACTGACGATTCAAACTAGGCGAGTCTGGCATATAGTTTGCGTGGTCACCGATGTGGGTTTATCAATAATCTATATAGTTTATATAGCTTAAATACAACAGTAAAAGATGTAGGTTGTCAAATATCCATGAAAAAAAAACACTTGAAAAAAAGAGTCTGCTAGCTGAGTTCGACTTGCTAGTAAATATCTCACTACTTTGCCATCTCTTTACGGTTTTTTGACTGAAGTTGCAATAGGGTTTTTCCGGGGGTTGGGGGGTAAAGGATGGAGGAGTGAGACGGGGAGGATCTTCACTCTTTTCCGAACTGGTGTAAACTCGAGTAGGACGCCCCCCTTTCCCCCCTTTTACCCCCGTTCCCTGTCATGGGGGAGTCTTCCCAGCGGGTCGAATTTAAGAGCTGGGCTCTAGCTCACTCGCTCACTTTTGGTGACGTCAACTCCGATCTCAGGGACCGTCTTGTGTGTGCTGACAAGGGCGTCTCTCTATTTCTCTTCTCCTCTCTGTCTCTGTCTCTCTCTCTCTCTCTTCTCTACGCCGTGCGACGACCATCCGCCATTCTGATTTGCATGCGACGCCATGATGCGGGGGAGGGCGCGAGTAATCGATAACATTTCCCCATTAAAAGTATAGTCAGGCCGTCTCAGGAACAACGATTCTGTTTGCTGTCTTCCAAGAGCACCCTAAGTAGGCACCTTTTTCACTCCAACTTTATTTTTGTAAAAGGGGATCAGATACAGTACTTAGGAGACTGTCTTGTCCAAAGGCGTCGTGAAAAGGATCCGTTCTCGATACGACGCGTCCCCTTTGCGCTTTTATCCCGAGAGTGTCCTAGTGGACTAGGATACAGGCTCGGAAACGGGTGGTGGTGGTGGTGGCAGCCAGCAAAGGGAAAAGGGTGGTAAAACCTCGTTCTCTGATTCGATGTCGTCACCCACTTAGGACCACTATCTTCTATCCTTACCTTATCAATGGCTCCCTATTCCCCTCCACCCTTCCTCACACCTCGGAACCTTTTTCGACCCAGTGCAACCCCATTTTCTGTATCAAACGACAACCCTTCAAAGCCCTACCAGGATTTACACTACCCCTTTCATGACCCTGCTAGTCTTATGATACGCATATTAATAAACTATAATTCAAATTTTTCAACATGGACTATATATTATCAGTTTTAAACCTCAGTATGATTCACATTTTACAAAACATGGAACATGTTCAGTGAAGACTTTAAGGAGGGCTCGGATACGCATGGCACATATCCATTAATCAGAAGTTATTTAAGAAGTGCTGTATTATTTTAAAATATAAACATTTGGAATTTAAAAATTTAAAAAAAAATATAAAATGATGTTTTACTATGTCTTAAAAGACATGTAACGTAATGTTTTAGTTTTTATTTTAAAGTAAATAGCTGTAAACAATAGCTAGTATTTATTTAAAAATATAAGTTTTTTTAACAAGGTCACAGCAGACAATTATGAGATAGTTGAGGATTATTTCGGTACATGGTATACATAAAGTCTGGACACTTAAGCAAAGGCCGAAAAAAGAAAACCAATTAAGGCTGATAACAGTGTATTGTTAAGTAATTTAATGTCCTAACATTATTTTTTATGTTTGTATGTAATAAACACACGTATCAGCATGAATATTTGCCTATAACTGTGTATCAATGCATTTGCCAATGTTCCCAGACTTCATGACCACCTTGTAGTAATGTAACTTAAATATTATCACTCTCATTAGAAACAGAGCAGTGTGAGGATATTTACCTTCAAGTAGCAAGAACCCGCATTATAGAAATCAAATGTTATGCGCACATATATTTTATTTTAACTTAACAAACTACAGTAAATAGATTTCGAAGTGAATGGGTTACGTGTATAGCTTTCTAAAGTGAGAAAACATTTGCATAAATGTTTTTGTAGTATTTGCCGCGGTGTTGCTATTGTCAATAGTTAGGCCTTTATCTCCATGCGTTCGACTAGTTATTTTTAAACTTTATGTGCTAGTGCCATATTGGTAGTCTAGGCAACTTTCAAAGATCTTCTCCCAAGCAAATTCATAATAGTTTTTATATTTTCTACTAAACCATTATAGTCATTTTATTAGAAGAAATCCGCTCTCTCTTTCATTACACTTGGTTTTAATTATTTTATTTATTGATACCAAACATTTTCTCAATGAAAAAATCTGCCACTCTACAAATATGAAATCAATATAATTTGTATATCTGATTACCAGCAAGATGTTAAAATATCTAAATAAAATGTTGTTAATGACATATTATAGTTGTATTTAAAATGTATACATTTTACACATCCTGGACTATATATTAGATTCATTTAGTTTCATTTACTGGTGATGGATAGGTCAGGTTTTGAATCTCAGCTGGATGAAAAAAGACTGTTCTCCTCTAAATTATTGGTCGGTGACCTGGTGGTCTAGAGGTAAGGTGCCGGACTTCTGTGCTGAGGTCCGGGGTTCAATCCTCGGTCCCGGCATAGATTTATCTGATTACCAAACCCTTCCTTCACCTCTGACAAGACGTGTATTACTCACAACTTGTGAATGTGGGGAATGCCAGGCCTCCATCGTGGTTCGGATTCCACGTTAAACTGTAGGTCCTCTATTTCATCTCACAATCACCTTACCATTACACATTAGCGTAAGTGCGTATAAACCGAACGGGTAGTAAGACGTGGTACTAATAATAATAATAATTTATATTGTTTCCCACTCCACCTTAATTCAAGTTTTGGTACATATCCTATAGTTTATACCTTCCTCATTCCTACCCCATTAGTGTAATGAAATGCGTGTAGCCAGGACGGGTGGTAAAACATGTCGAAAGAAAATCTTAACTATAAACAATAACTTTTTGATACAGATTTTCTACTAAGAGTTGTTTTCGATATGTACTATTCCAAAATTTTATTGATTGGTTATAATCATTAAAAGAGGTTTTGGCATCTCACTAATTTGCTCTTAAGATGTTTTACTATGTAGTTTTATTCAGTTAGAACCGATTTATTGTTTATAATATGATAAGATATTAAATTTAAAACACTCAATATAAATTGATGGAAAAATAAAGAATACTTTTTACATCATGATTTAAGATTTTTTCCAATATCCTGATGTAGACTTTTTCACATTGAATAACTTTCATTAAATAACTCTTCTCTTATATATGTTAGATTTTATACAAAACTAGCCTGTTATGATATTATTAATTCATTTAATGCCTTCATTTTTTTCTTACTTTTTAAGAACCAGTTTGTAACTAAGGCAAAGTTACTTTTATTGTAATAAGGTAATTACTCATTATTTTAGCAACAAATTGGTTTAGTTTTATACTTATTTTGGGCAAAAGATTGGTTACACCTACGTTTTAAGTTTTTGCTACAACTATTTGCCATTTTAAAACTATTAAATTAAATATGCTCCAATATAGTGGTTGCTCTGATAATTTATCTGCCTCAGTGGCTCGGGGAAAATTTGTAAGGTATTTTAGGAAATTTGTGTTTATATATATGTATATATATATATATATATATTAGGTTACTAGAAAGATTTTCTAATCATTAATGTACGAATATATATATATATATTAAAACAAAAAAATGTATACAGTATATTTATTTATATACCCTTACATATAACGTACAGTACTATTCATTTACCCTAAAAGGTAGAAAATTTTGCTTTAGTTGATCCATTATTTCACGGGTTTGAGATAGTACCATAGTGTAGTCTATCAAGGTTTCAGGTTAAATATAGTGTATTGTATATTAATCTAACAAATAAATATGAAAATATACATAAAAATAAATATTGTGCTATGAATATGCACCTTCACCAAAACATATATAATTATAATGAATAAAAAATTAATTGACAACTAGTTGCCAGATTTCAGTAATAATTCATTAAAATCTGACCCCTCAGTTTAAGTTTTATAGTATCACGGAGCCCATAGGAATTCATTTAAAGAATCGTCAATTATATTAAAAAGTAGATATTCAATAATATGAAGCGCAATATACTTACTTTTTACAATAAAAACCCTTAGTACACCCAACTGGGATTTTAAACGTAACCTCCTAGTCATCAGTAAACATGACACCATGAGTAAGACATTTAGTTCGCATTCTCACCTAAGTGGCGGGTGGGTTTAATGCTGGATTTGAGTTAGTTAAAAAGTATCGCATTATAAACTAATACGCTTTTTTTAAATGTATCTTATAGTATTCACGCAGACACATGAAAATGTCAAGAAGTCAAACAATGCATTAATGTCTTCATATCAGGTGGATGAGGAGGATTAATCAAAGAAGTCATTTATTTGACAGCAAAGGAATATTGACAATCCTCGTGGAAAACAACAGCCAACCCTAGCATAAATCATATCCACTCTCTATTTGGGTGTATTTAGGGGGTGGCTGCAGGAATATTTTAACAGGATTGCGTCCCCTAATACTCCCCCACCCTTCCCTACCAACCATGCTGGCTTGCATCTTTGTCTTCCCTTATGAATATTTCATGAACTTGTCTACGTACATCCATACATCCACACATTCACATGCACACTCAACCTATTTAGAGCAAATGTATTCGTGTGACTCACTGAACTGAATACCATGGTGGACATTTTTACACATGTATTATAAAGAGCAGAACTGCCTTATTTCTTAATAAACCTGAATCATTCAAATCAAGAGTAATTATTGTTCCGTGATTTAAGATTAAGAAATGACCCATTTAACGAAAAGTTTCCAACTATTTTCAGTCGATTTTTTGATATGTTTTGCTATTATGAATTTTAATTGTAGTTAAACTATACCGTATGTTTAATACCACCTCCCATTTTACACCTTAAATCAGAATATTAGAGTCAATGTCCAATACAAAATCCTCAAATTTTTAATTCCAGTAGGTCTACAAAA
This sequence comes from Timema cristinae, assembly GCA_039000515.1. NCBI lineage: Eukaryota > Metazoa > Arthropoda > Insecta > Phasmatodea > Timematidae > Timema > Timema cristinae. The sequence continues at coordinate 71,173,550 of JBCFYV010009882.1, read as the reverse complement.
ATGTCACTTTAAAATAGGTGCATCGGTGTTCACGTAGTACACTCGTCCAAAGATTGTATTGATAATTATGATAAGGATAAAGTTCTAACCCTGGTTGGGTGTACCGAGGGTGATATTTCCTAAACGTTTTAACGTTTTCCCTTCACTCAAATGCTGGCCCATTTCCACAAAATTCTACACTCTAAATATTTATCCTGTTGGGCCTAATATAAACTTTCAAATATCCTATACGAGGGGTAAGAAGTGGACCATGATAAAATAAAACATCTTGAATAAATAATCAAGTAATAAAGCAGTTGTATATTTTACTTTTCCTATCAAATTTAAGAAGACTGGTAATTCTTACTGAAGCTTATGATTCTAATGGGTATTTTAATCTTGAATTTATACATTCAAATCCAAATAATCCAAAATATTATTTAATTAGCTACACATTTAACAGGATTTTGTTTTTGTATTCATCCAGTTTTATGATGTATTAGTTAAAATATATAACTAAATCTTTCTTTATTTTTAAAGCTAGTTTTGGGTTGTTTGCTTAGTGATATTTCTATTTTTTTTTTCTAACAGAACATCATGTCATATAAATTTGTATTTCTTAGAATGAATTAATCTAAGTTTAAACAAATAACTACGAATTTTTGGTGACCTGGCAGTCTAGTGGTAAGGTGTCAGACTTCTGTGCTGGCGGCCGGAGTTCAATCCTCGGTCCCGGCACAGTTTTATCTGATTTCCAAACCCTTCCTTCACCTCCGACAAGACATCTTGTGAATGTGGGGAATTCCAGGCCACCACCATGGTTTGGATTCCACGTTAAACTGTAGGTCCTTCATTTCATCTCACAATCACCCTACCATTACACATTAGCGTAAGTGCGTATAACCCGAACGGGTAGTAAGACGCGGTGCTAATAATAATAAACTACGAATTTTGTGGTGTTCTATCTATTTTATTAATTATTATAAAAAATCGTTTCAGAATATCTAAATTATTTTTACAAATAATAATAATAAAGTTATTATTACTGAAATATAAAAAAACTGTATTTTTTTTATAAATATATTTTAATCAAAATTAAACAAAACATTATATTATAGAACACGCATTTAAACACAATTTTATGGATCTATAGTTTGATTATTTTTCTTATATTGAATTGTAAATATAAATTTTACGGCAAAATTGTACATATTTTATGATGTGGTAAATTATAGATTGCAACAATATTTGCCTCAACCAATTTAAAATAATCTAAGTTTAAATTAATTGCTCTCCAAAAACTAATTATTCATTACTATTTATCACGTAAAACACTTTCAAAATACCCATTTTAAACAAAATAGCTAAGCCATTTTCAAAAAAGTTTCAAATTTTCACAATAAGTATTCGGTAAACTAACATTAGTCTTAGCCTATAATTTATTATTAAATTTGAACAAAGTTCATTCAATTGTTTTAGCTGTAGCGCAAGGTAGGCTTATATGCAAAGAGTGAGGATTTTATAACCCATATTTTTTAAATTCAGAAGCCCATAAAGTATCGATATATTTCATAATCTTGAGATAAAAAAGAATCCTATTAAATTAATTTCTCTACATGAGAAAGAAAAATACTATTTAGGAGGAGGTAAGAATCATACACTCTGTGCTGATGACTATTTACAAATGGTTTATTTTTTAAAAGTAGTTTGTTAAATCTAATTAAAGTTTACCAGTAGATATGTTTTGAAATTAATATCAGCTTTTAGCAATACCGTTAACCCACATACGTGGTCGAGGGTTTTAAAGCATCACTCTTGGATTAATAGTCACAAGGAGTCTGGGGCTCAAATCCTCACCTGGTGTATTGACTATGTTTTATATTCACCAATAGAATGAGAGTACATTTCTTATGTAGTCTACCTTACACATACCTAGCTCATTAGTATGAATATGTGAATATCCAGGAGAGGTAATATGACGTAGTGCACACAAAAACACAGATCCTATCAGTCAGTTTTGGGGGCAATATAAATTTATTTTAATTTACATTAATTAACTTGTTGACTATCAATTATTAATTTTAAGCATTCTAATGTGACGGTTTTAATATATAGTTTACTATCTTATATATATAAATATATATTTTAATAGTAGACAATCCCATGTGAGTATAGATATAATTCTATAATATGTCTAACCAAATATATGTTACATATCTATGTGTTTGAAAAACATCCTTATTTATATAAGACTAGTCCACATATTCTCTTATCATAAAATAAATCACTTGGCTACATTAAAGAAATTTCAAAACATACATCTTGCAATGTAATTATTTCAAAGAAGGTTCAGATTATGCATATTTCTAGATTAATAATATTCCCAAAACTCGTTTTTAAACTAGAAAGGTCGTCAATTGGACGATTACATTTAGAAAATATAACCATTTATAAAACTTTATTCCTTGGTAGTAAAGAATGTTTTATTTAAGAATAGTACATAATTGTAAGAGAGTCCTATTTATATAATATGCGTTCACCTCAAAGTTATATTTCTAAAGACGTTACTCAGAATGATAACCACTATACATGGTTATACCTTACTAAGCAAGCTATACTCTTTTCTTTATTTTCAACAAATAAATAATAGTATGGGTTTTTACTATATTTAATCTGCAAACGTAAATAATACTTAAGTATTTGCGTATAACCCGAACGGTAGTAAGACGCGGTGCTAATAATAATAATAACTTAAGTTTTTTTTTAAATATTTAGAGTTTGTTTATATTCAAATAGAGGGATAGTATACATAAATAGTTTGTGTAGTGATCATAATTTGGGTTTGTGTTTCTAAAGCATATAATGAAGGACAAGATACCATGGCTACAATAAAGCTTTGATCTTTAATATCCGCCATATCGACGCCGCAGACGCTCTGCGATTCGACTCCTGCTCCCTGATTCGCCACGCGATGCCTTGCCGTCTCTTGTTTGGCGGTCGCTACCAGAACGACGCAGTGCATCGGCGCACCAGTCGCCTTGCCTTTGATAATTAGAATGCCACTGCCTCCTGGCGTTTGCGTTTCAAACTAAATTCTACTCTCATAAAAAATATATCTCCTTCCCCCTTCTACCTCTATTTTTTATTTTCTTGGTTATTCTTTTGAAGTGCCCCCTCTTCTCTCTTGAAATTTCAAGGGTAGACTAAGATTTGCATACCATAAATCGATATTTCAACGTGAGAGTAAAACTGAGTGAATAAATGTATAAAAATTGAATGCAGATGGTCTAGAATATCAGAAAATTTTGTGTAAACTTACGTAAAGTATTTATGAATGTTTATTATAATGGAAAATAAACTATATATGTTTTAGAAAAAAGTGTTTATAGCTTTAAATTCACTATCATAACAACACCATGCCAATCTTACAAAATTTTATTCGTGGTTATGAATCTTTTAATCCTATAAATGGTGTTTGAACCATGATTACAACACCATCGTATATAACATAAATCTCATAATCTTTTGCCATTATCTTCAGCCAAAAATCAAAGCTATATTTTCTACATGGAGATCTAATCACATTATTATTAACTAACATAACCCATTCAAACTTTTCTTATGACCAACTTCATCTCAAGTACGGTGGTAAGACTAATAGCAAAATAAATTAGATTCTTAAACATTAAAAAAAAGGATTGTGTTATGCTTTTATTTTAAATTACCACAAATTTAAAATTAAAGTGATAATTTTACTCTTCAATTAGCACATTTTATTTATTAAATAAATCCCAGTGAATATGAGAATTATTTCAAATAAGCCCAATTCCAGTTCTTTCATTAATTTTAGTAATATTACCCGCCTCGGTGACGTAGTTGGGTAACGTGCTTGTCGTGTTGAGCTCGACTGCTGAGGACGGGGAGATCCAGGTTCGAATCTCGGTCAGGTGAACTGGGTGTGGTTTTTCTTAAATGGTTTTCCACTCTCCCTCCACGCAAATGTGGGTTCACTTCCTCTAATTCACCCTTCCCAATTCCTAATCCATTAGCTTAATTAGTACTTAAAGCGTATAACCCGAACGGGTAGTAAGACGTGGTGCTAAATAAATTTAGTAGTATTGATAATATAGGTGTAGTAAAGAATACAATTAATTTATAATTTGAAAAATATTAATTTTACTCTATTTAGGAAAATAATGATAGCTTATAAATAGAGATTTACATTACTAGAACAACTTAAAAATATATAAACTTAATGTAACACTCAGCGCTGAATTCCCTGACAGTATGCACTATTGTTAAACCTTCTATACATCATCTGGTACGAAAACAAGTTCCTCTAGAAGTCTATTTTCTCTAACTAGACCAGAGAGACGTGCAGTATTAAAAGTTACAAATTAATTATTATAGCTAAACTTAGTTGCAGAACTTAGAAGTATTTAACTGCACTTAAGTTGGAAAACAGCCCCAAGACGTTGTTTAGTTACGCTTAAAAAATCTTGTCATGTTAAGATAACCGGGGTTGTGTGCAATAATTTACACCACCTCTTATCAAGAGGTGCTAAAATGCTAGAAATAAAGTAGGTAAGAGTGTAAGTAATAGTAAGTCCACTATCATCAGGAGGTTCTAAAACGAAATGAAGTAACTAAGAGTGAAATTAATACTATAAGTCCACTACCATCAGGAGGCACAACATGATAGAAATAAAGCATGTTTGAAAGTAAAAATTTTAAGTTCACTAATATCATGAGTCAAAAATGCTAGAAATTATGCATGTAAGACAGTACCTATTTTAAGTCCACTATTAACATGAGTTATAAAAGACTAGAAATGTGGCATTCAAGACAGTATTAGTTAGGGCCTAATTATCAGGAGGCACGAAATGCTAGAAATGAAATACGTAAGACAGTCTATTTTAAGTCCACTATTATCAGGAGCTATAAAAGTTTAGAAAATAAGCATGTAAGAAAGCACTATTTAAGTTTACTTTCAACAAAAGGTACAAAAATTAGATTACTTAGGTAAGAGTGAAAGTAATGTTTTAAGTCCACTGTCATCAGGAGGTACAAAATGCAAGAAATGGAGCTTATAAGACAGTAATATTTTAATTCCACTATTAACAGTAGTTATAAAATACTAGTAATGTATTATATAAGACAAAATTATTTCATGTCTATTAACATCTGGAGGTACACAAAGCTTGAAATGAAGCATGTAAGACAGTAAGGTCCACTATCATCAGGAGGTAACAAAAATCTAGAGAGGAATGAGGAATCATATGAGAATGTAACATTTTAACTTCCCTTTTATTTTAAATTTAGAATTACTTTAGAAATAGGAATAGTAATTATTATGGATTTTAATATTTGAATGCAATTTTAAATTTATATGACATTACAAGTTATTTTCTCCCCGAATAAAAAACTTTATTAAAAAAAATGTTTGTTTTAAGAGAAAGCCCATTTGTTGTTTTTATTTTATTGTTTTGAAATACTAAATCCAATATTCGTACTTCACTGAACGTTAAATATATGATATCGTACCACCTTTAGTTGCATTTTATAACTGCTTATTAAACTATATAATCATTTGAGTTCCTGGTGCGGTCATGAAAACTGTTTTATGGTAAATCATTAGGTACGTATATACAGTTTAATTTATTTGTATCTCCTCGTCTTAATATCTTTTAAGGCTATACGCTTAAATGATAATTATTTTGATGGGGTAGGGATGAGTAAGAAAGCATCTTTAAAGTTAATACACCCGCATTTGCATGGAAGGAGAGATGAAACCATTTATAAAAAAACACTCTCAGTAAATCCGACTGGGATTCAATCCTCGATCTCCCCGTCATCAGCAGGTGAGGTTAACATGAGAATGACGCCTTAGACTGTTTGTCTACTGAAACGAGTTACAGTTTACTAAATTTATTTAAATGAAAAAAATGTTTGCTTAAGAAACAAAATAAATTGATAATTCGAAGATACATGTAGTACTGTGCTGTACATAGAACCAAGTTCGTCTTCATTTCACTAAAAATGGAGAGTGATTTACACGTATGGTTTCAGTGCTAGCTGACTTCATACTGTGGTTTTAATTTCATTTTAAGATCGTATTTTGCTTGTCAGTTGTGTACCATTTATTCTTGTAATCCTGTTCTTCAATCTTTAAGAGTTTAAGCTGTCGATAGCCAGTATTGTCATCAGTACCATCCCGCTATAAAGAGAACAAAATGTGTTGCTTGTTTGCATTTGAAACCTCTGAGCGAGTTTCCTCCTAGGGCCCCCTCCTCTCCCTGTATTCCCCTACAACCGCATAATGATGCCTCCCTTCTCTCTCTTCTGCTCTTGTATCGCTAGTCGCCGTGGCGCCTACCACCCCTCCATCTAGCGTCCCCTCAACTAACGCCGCCGCCACTGGTTTGCGGGTGACAGTGTTGACAGAGTGTGGTATGGTTTGTGCATGGCGGGACAGACGAGATGCCGGGGGAAGGGTGGATAGAGGGTGGCCTATCCTCCCCCTCGCTTAGAAAAGAGGGGTAGAATAGACATTGCTTTAGCAGCCTTACCCTGTTCCTGTTCACAATATAAAGAATGGATTTGCCTCCTGTGTGATGCACAAAATATGTGTCGGATCAGTACTTTTCAGACATTTGGTACGCCTATGCGACATTCATCTGACGGTTCATAAATTTATTTACCATCACTCTAAATCAAATGCACAAATTAATTAAATGTAAATCATTTCTTTAATAAATCTGTAAGGAAACAATATTGAATTGATTTTTTTAAATCACTAAATTCTAGAGAATTTTTTTTTTCTCATTGCAACTTTTAAATGAAATCTATTTAAATTTGATCTACTTTATTTTTTGCATTTTAAAACATAGTACAAATTGTACAGGCAGTGTGTTTCAGTGGTAGGTCACATTTTTTTAATAGGTCAATCGCTGGACTTAATAACTAAATAATAACGTAAATAAGTGTAATGGGAGAAAGACTTACCATCACATCAAGTTCGGGAAGTGTCCCCCTTCCCCTCCGAGACAGGATCGCACTTGTTTCACCATGTTTTCTGATACAAGTCTAAACATGCTTGTGTTGATAATGTTTATTCCTGTCGTGATGTTTGCCTAGAGATCCTCTATATTTTGTGGCCGTTTGTTTTCTGATACACGTCTAAACATGCTTGTGTTGATATTGTTTATTCCTGTCGTGATGATTGCCTAGAGATCCTCTATATTTTGTGGCCGTTTGTTTTCTGATACACGTCTAAACATGCTTGTGTAGATATTGTTTATTCCTGTCGTGATGTTTGCCTAGAGATCCTATATATTTTGTGGCCGTTTGTTTTCTGATACACGTCTAAACATGCTTGTGTTGATATTGTTTATTCCTGTCGTGATGATTGCCTAAAGATCCTCTATATTTTGTGGCCGTTTGTTTTCTGATACACGTCTAAACATGCTTGTGTAGATATTGTTTAGTCCTGTCGTAATGTTTGCCTAGAGATCCTCTATATTTTGTGGCCGTTTGTTTTCTGATACACGTCTAAACATGCTTGTGTTGATATTGTTTATTCCTGTCGTGATGATTGCCTAAAGATCCTCTATATTTTGTGGCCGTTTGTTTTCTGATACACGTCTAAACATGCTTGTGTAGATATTGTTTAGTCCTGTCGTAATGTTTGCCTAGAGATCCTCTATATTTTGTGGCCGTTTGTTTTCTGATACACGTCTAAACATGCTTGTGTTGATATTGTTTATTCCTGTCGTGATGATTGCCTAGATATCCTATATGTTTTGTGGCCGTTTGTTTGTTTCATTAATTTTCTATGGCGTGGATGTCAAAGCGCTGAGCGGATAGCATTTTTTCCTGGATATTTCTTTACTGGAGAGATAGGAGAACATGTTGATGCAAGGTCCTAGATATTATAAGTAAATTGAGTGCAACTTTAAGCTATATTTGAATATATCAAGTATGTGTTTTTAGTTTACTCTTAATTTTGTCTTTACCAGAATGTATTGTAGCTACATATTGAGGACATATAAAGCCTTTAAACCAGAGAGAATTCTAATCAATATATCATACATTCTTAGTTAGTATTTTATATGAACAATAAAATTACTTCTTCACATGGAGTTTATCATGCTTTTCATGTGGGGGCCGGTTGCAAAGTACCTAAAAATAATGATGTTTTTCTAACTCTTTAAAGTTACAAAGCAAAAGTATCCAAATTTGTCCGTTGTTGTCCAGAATTTGTTTCATCAAAAATAAAAATGTTAAGTATTTCATAGAATTTATCTTTTTACATGGTTCCCCTGTAGATAAGCCTTCCTAAAAAGTCAGACCAGATATCTTTAATGCATATTTATATGTAATTGTTACTATCACAAATATACCATTAATTATATAACAGTATTTATGGAAAGGTTTTTCCCATTGCATTCCCCATTATTTGTATGTTGGGGTTAAATAAGCTTTACTAGCCTAACTAATTGAAGTAGTAATATATTTGCCAACAGTCGGTGCATCTCTGACAATATTGCTGTAAGTGATTCACTAATGGTAGACTAGGACTACCTGTGCTTTTTACTTAAAAATGATCTTCAACATATTCATTTGTAAACAATTTCAATTATCACATCAATTATAAAAATTACAAATTTTGTAAATATTCCATTAATAATGATTTTATTGTTACCATCATTTGTCTGGACCTACTCGTATTGTTAATCGGATTGAGTGGTCAACTTCAGGTCTTGGAGACATTTTGTTAGTACAGAGATGGGACCTAGAATAATTTATTCCTTAGATATTGTTTGATAATTTAACTCTAAGCTGATTTATAACATTAAATTTGAGTTTTAAATATTAAGCTAATTTGGCTATGGTTAAGTTGATTTGTAGGTATTAGGCTGATATAAAGGGATGGGAATGTAGGAGATAGATATTAAGAGAAGAAAGAAGAATAAGGGTGTGGAGGCTAGAAAAATTAAGAGAAAAGAGAACTTTACCTAAGAAAGCCAAGAAGAAGCTTTAATGCCCAAGGATGAGTTGCAAAGTGTAGAGGTGGTTAGGGAAAGGTTTAAGACATTATTGAGGAAGATCAGAGGAGGTATGTGGGAGGACTATTGAAAATAGGCAGGTGGAAGGAGACACCCTGGTAGAACGGGTAGTAAGACGCGGTGCTAATAATAATAAACTTATTGTTTGAAACTTTTCCTCTGGTATGGTCATCACTGAAATCACGTCAAAGTTCTCTTTGAACGTTCACGTTAAACTTATGAAATACTCCACTGTAACACACACTACAGTACAGGCCAGTTCCTTATATGTTTTTTTATTGGGCACCGTGTCTTACTACCAGTTAGGGTTATGCGCTTAAGTACTAATTACGCTAATGTGCTAGAACTTGGGAAGGTTGAATTTATAAGAAGTGAATCGCATTTGCGTAGAGGGAGAGTGGAAAACCATTTAGGAAAAACCTTCCCCAGTTCACCCAACTGACATTCGAACCTCAATCTTTCCGTCCTTGGTAGCTCTAGCTGAACACGAAACTAAAGCCTTCGATAACTACGCCACAGAGGCTGGTCCCTGTGTTGTTACTAATTCAATGTTTCTGAAATCACAAAAACGCACACACACACAAATTATTTTCCTTTTCCATATAAATATTTAATATCGACAACATGTTAAAATCTAATTTCCCACACCCCAAACTGTATAGGTGAGTGAGAGAGTTACATTGTGAAAGACGACATGAATGTTTAAGTTTTGAAATTCCAGCAATTTGTCGACTTAAACGATTACGTATCTATTTAATAATTTAAAATCTAGAAGTGAAATGGTCACCTAAGACATCTGTCTAATCCATTTTATCATCAAAGAAAGATGTGAGATCGAAGCGCATAGTAGTATAATATCCTAAGCTATTATGAGTATTATTATACTTTAAATTGATCTAGCACAGAATTTTCGAATATCTCCACTAATTTAATGGACAAAAAAATTGAACCAATGTAGTGTAATTTAGTCTAAATAGTTTTGTAAGATTACAGAAAAAATGGATACACTAAATATATTTTATGAAAAATACTTCCCCCTTATTTAAAAAATATAATTTAGTGTCAGTTTGTTTTACCAAAATTTAATTCCTCAGTACTTTTAGGAATTACAAATGATTATCGATAGTGATCTGAGAAGTATATTATTATTATATATTTAAAAAGGTTAAGCTGAGGTATTAATAAAAACGAATTGTTTAAATAATTTAGGCCTACTAATAACTAATAAAAACAAATCAGCAACGGTAATTTTAAATGTTTTCAAATATTTTAAAGAAAAGACTGTCTCTAACTTTGTTTGATATACATCCTTTTTTTGCATTAGTTCAACTCTAAAACTGATACCTTCTTTAGATGAAGAACTGTGGATTAAAATATCAATTCCCCTTTCTGTGTTGGTGGGCTTTTTTCAACACAACGTCCTACTATCAGTTTGGGCTATACGCAATGACGCATGCATTTGCACTAATTACGCTAATGTGTTGAAAAAGAGGGAGTATTAATTTAAAGAAAGTGTATCCATACTTCCCTGGAAGGAGAGTGGAAACCCATTTATCAAAAACCATTCTCACTACATCCAACCAGGATTCAAACTTCGATACCCCCTATCCCCGCCAGCGTTATTCCAGTCTATTACGAGGATAGTGCCTTGGACGGTCAAAGCGGAATATATGCCGTTAAGAATGCCAACCAAAGGCGTATTGAATCCCAATATCGATAGCTAGGAGATAATTAAATAACTAGGTTTTTATATGGGTTTGTCCTTCACACATGTGTTTGAATTCACTGCACTCAGGTTGGAGATTTGAAATTGCTGTCCTTAGTTTAATATAAATATTGTATAGCCTCGTATAGTTAGTTTACTTTAAATACTCATATTTAAAATATTGAATACTGAAATAAAATGAAAAATAGATATTTAATATAATTATGTGGGAAATAGTTCATGTTTTCATCACAAAATGTCATTCTAATGTGGAATGGTTCAATCACTTAATTTTAATACCGATGAAATATTAATTGTTTGGAACCCGAAATATTACACCCAAAAGAAAAATCCCCTTCAAATATTATGAGTATTTTTTTAATGTCTCTCATATAAGTAGGCTTTAGAAGTTTGTTTTCCAGTCATAATTGTTGACAACTTGCCTCACCAAGACATCGTTTGATAAAAAAAATAGATAAAGTGGTTAAGCTAAGAGAGAAAACTCCGTAGAAATGAGTTTTCTTAACTCTCAATATATCAATGAAATTTAGGCTTACTTTTAAAGAAACAGCATTTAACTATTTATATAGTGTGCACGTATGAATATTCAAAACACACTCTTAGAACAGCCATCTATTTGTAATTCACCTTATTTTGGGGAAGCGGTAGACGGTAATAACTCAAAATCAACACCAAAGCGTTTAAGATATTCTTAATTTGAAAAAAAAAGAAATAATTAGCTTAATCTTCATTTGGAATCGAACTCGGAATCCGTTTACATTATAGTAGGAATATCATTTAGCTGAGCCATTGGGATGGAATGATTGAAAATGTGTTTTAGAGAACAACTTCCAGGTTTCACCAAGACTGCGCCGCCAAAACGCCATTGTCATTGTTATGTAGAGCCGAACGCAACAGCCCATCCAATCTTGGTTTGGAAAATCTAATTGTGGAACCAGCGTGTGTGCGTGCTTGCGTGCCCCCAGCCACCCGCGTTTCACCCCCTGCCATCCAACACACCCACACAATACTATCATAGTTGAAGTGAGGCTGGGGTAAGGGATGGCTAACTAATGTTATAACTTCATTAGCCAGGCGAGTGCGATTCATTTCATGGATGTCCTTACACTTTTTTAAGAGAATAGGCCGTCCATCGTATATTCTATAGTGAACTATCAATCCCCTTTGCTGAGGGGTGAGTAGATAGTCAATACCATTAAAGTGTACTATAGTTCGAACCTAAAAGGGTGCCTGAAATGTGTTACTTATTTTTAACAGCCGCTTTGGCGGTGGCGTGGCCTAGGGTATTATTCTCGCAAAAGGCTGGACCATTGATAACAGGAGATCTGGTTTCAAATATTGGCCGGGTGTACTGAGAATGGTTTTCCATAGCTGGTTTGACACTCTCCCTCCACACGAATGCGGATGTATTTCCTTTAAATTCCACATTACTCTTCCCTAACCTATGAGTGTAACCAGAGCGAATAGTAAGAGTAAAATAATATTAAGTAAGATTTAACAATTTTTTAACTCTAAATTCATAAGACCAATTAATTTAGGCCAATCTTGGTGGTCGTGGGGTAAAGTCTTCGCCTCCTCAGAACTGGATGCTCGTGGGTTCTAGTCCCAGCCGGAGTCGATATATTTTTTTTGAGCGATAAACATCCGTAGCAAAACTTCCTTCGGAGAGGAAATTGTCTATTGTGGCATGTAAAAGAACCCTAGAAGGTATGTAAAAATATTTTTCCGGCAAAACTGGAAGGCCCATTCGCTCTCGCTCATAGAGATTCTCTTGTTCTGATATAATCAATCGATTCATAAAAGGCACGTTATTTACCTCAATAAATAAAATCCTAGATCAGTACAGTACAATAAATCAGATACAGTAGGTATCACTGTTGGATACTTAGTTTAAATCGTCCCATTCTATGATGTGTCCAACTCTTTAGCTCAGTAGACAGCACGTTCACAGCTGAGGGTCCTGGGTTAAATATCACGGAGAGCTGGAAATATATTTTTAAGGAAATTGTTGGTTTCTCTTTTACAGTGTTGAAGGGATGTGCGCACAATCGTGCTTATTTTATGAATAAATTAATTTCTAAGTTCAGTGCTGATATAATCAGATTTTTCATAAATTATTATTATTAGCACCGCGTCTTACTACTCGTTCGGGTTATAGACCCCTACGCACTTATGCTAATGTGTAATGGTAGGGTGATTGTGAGATGAAATGAAGGACCTACAGTTTAACGTGGAATCCGAACCACGGTGGAGGCCTGGCATTCCCCACATTCACAATATGTCTTGTCAGAGGTGAAGGAAGGATTTGGTAATCAGATAAATCTGTGCCGGGACCGAGGATTGAACCCCGGACCCTCAGCATAGAAGTCTGACACCTTACCCCTAGACCTCCAGGTCACCATTTTTCATAAAGTTTTCATTAAGTACCTCAAATGATAATTAATGTTTATTTTATGTAACTTGACCATTTTAAAGTTCTTACGATCTGTCAACATTCCTACAATTGGCGAACTCTAAAAACATACACAAAATAATTTAAAAAAAGTTAAATTACATAACACATTTATCTTAGTTAAAATAGGCTATGCCATATAGTTATTGTGTTGAAGATTAATAGAAAATCTATTTGACTAGTACAAAAGTAAATATGTTTAATAAGTTGAATCTAAAATTAAAGCTATATATAATAGGGGTTTTAATAGATCTCTAAGCGCCCCTTTAATGCCAAACTTTACATATTATTTTGTCAAGATAAATTACCTCTTTATATTCGAAATCCTTCATAAGTTTTTAAAATTAAACCTTGCCTAACCTCAAATTAAATTTAAAATGTGTCTACACTTTACAAGGGTCGATAGCATCTTATGTATTTATCTTCACCACGTACAGTATATTTAAATAAATAATATCTTCTGAAGATCCGTTGTGGTTGTGGTGGTGGTGGCCGAATGTTCTAAGGCTGTAGACTTACATTGTCTTTGGTCGTCGCTCATGAGCGCTTGGATTTGCAATCTTCATGCCAAAATTTGCCATCAGTTTATTTATCGTGATACGAAAGAATGGTTATATGGGCTTATCTTCTTTTTCTGCAAATGATTCTTGTTTGTTAACATTAATTGTCTCATTACTGATACCAGATTTTGACATTGATAATGTTGTGTGAATAATCCTGTACTTTTATATAGTCAAAATCTGTAACTCGAGAGATAAAAATAATAGATTGAATGACTTTGTTAACATTTTTGTTTACTTACCATTGGTTTTTTCTAGAATGTGACTTGTGTCAGTTTTTTATTAATGTCACATATTTTCCACTACCGGTTCGCGAGGTCTGTCATAGCTTCATATGCCTTATAATCTAATTTAAGACAATGACAGACACAACATCCAGCACCCGACTGTTAATTAAACACTATGAAAGGGTGAATCCACATTTCACCACTGATAAATTATTCGGCCATGCCAGGAATCGAACCCGTGACTCTTAGCTTAGTAGACAGCTACGCTAAAGACTGAGCTAAGGCGTCGCATAAATTGTAAGCTATTGTATCTTAAGCTCCCTCGTACATTGTCTCCAACTCAAATAAGCCCCATCTTACCACAAAGAGCAGTATCTTGAAACGAGCCTTATGCATATGTACTATTTTGTCTAACAAATAAAGATCCTAGTCATTTCGATCATGTTTAATTGAATTTAACAAACATTAAAATAGAGACGTATTTACATTTGGTTGTTTTCCCTACAAAATTTACATAAGTACATTGTAATTCTGTTGATAAATAATCCAAAACTTTCTCCCGTGATCCTTTTAAAACATACTTAGTCACGATTCTGAAACAAAATCGTTCATTAAAGTGATCATTATTTCATGCCAGGTAGTTTTAAAGTTATGGTAGAACATGTGCCAAAAATCACATTTTTTTCTACTTAGCTTATAAGCATGCTATTTAAACTACTTCCATCGTTAAAGAAATTCTAAAGTTTCTGTCAATCTCACAAGTGGCCCTTTTTTGGGATAGGTAAATTCATCGAAGTATTCTAACCACCCCATTAGCAATATATAAAAAAATCAACTACTTAAATGTTTAAATCAAACGCACCATTAATCTGATTTATTTGATTGGATGTAACATAAATTATAACTAACAATGCATTTAACTAATTTCTTGTCCTAAAACAAAACCCCTTATTATCTTGAAAGTATGACGCACCTACGTGGCGTAGTTAGCTAACACTTAAGTTTCATATTAAGCAAAACTGTATAGCATTGTGAGATCGAGGTTCGGATCTCACTCGGGTGAACTGTATTTGGTTTTTCTTTCCTAAATGGCTTTCTACTCTCCCTCTACGCAAATGTGGGTTTACTTCTTCTATATTCATCCTTCCCAAATCATAGCCCATTAGAGGAAAAACTATTTAAGAGTATAACCCGAACGGTTAGTAAGACGCGTTTTAAGTGTTGTTATTATTATATTGTAAGTATCAATACAAGAATAACATATCATATATTGATACGTATTTATATCATTATATTTTATTGTATGGTATAAATTCATAAAATCTCTCATATTTGGCTAGTAAAATATCCTACTATTATTATCGTCTGTTAGAAAAATATGAAAAGCTCTATTTCTTAGCAATGAAAACATTTTGTATTCTCTTTACGATATCTCTGTTTGTCGGAAAATTAAAATGTTTCCCATGCATGTTAGTCACTCAGATGTTAGTGTATATTAACAATTATAAACATTCTTGCTTTTATTCTTTCCTATGTTGATATCTGAAAATAACTCAATCGTTTGTTACGTTTACATTTTCCCCCTTGTGTGCTGCTTTATTTAATATGTGAATGTGTTTGATGATGGTTGGTAAATAACAACCTTATATTTTGTAAACTTAAAATGCGCTTTCCCTCACTTAATAATTCATAAATGTTATCTTTGATGGTTGGAAAAAATTAATAGGCTTACCCATCTTTCGGCAGGGAAATAATTTAAACTTCTGTGTCTGGCGCTGTTGTATTTTCTCAAGAGATGTACTTTTTAAAAAAAATTAAAGGTAATTAGGTCGGATACCCTCCAATTATTTCCCAATTATATCCTGCTCTGTAGTATGATGTAATCAAACATTAAAAAAATAATTTTTTTTCTGAGATACGGGAGTTTTAACTGGTGCCATGCAGGAATGTTGCGAACATGCAACGGCGCTAGTCGTTATGTCATATTCTGGCTCATTTCCACCATGTGTTTGCAATTCATAGTTCGTGCAAGTTTTACCACGTTTCTTCATTTGCTGTAGTTTTTCACGTGTGGTCGCTACTTACTATACATGAAAATAGGAATTGAAGGAAGGAACACAAGAAAGCAAAGTCTGATTTTAATAAAACTGTAAGTAACTTTTTGAAATAATCTTGTCTTTGATGTTATTTCTGTTAAAAGCACGTCCTAATTGAAGCTTATATATTTATGATTGTTAGATATTTTGTAAATACGTTACAAAGTTTTATGTAATGTGGTTTTGTATTTATCAATTACCATGCTCTAATTTTTGTATCATGGTTGTGTAACAGTTTAACTTTATTGTAATTTTCTTTCTTTTTAGTAAAAATTTTAAAAATACAATATTATTCAAATATTTATTTAATAATATTGCTTCAATAATAGGTACTATGTATTAAATTATGTTGAACATTATAGGAGATTGCAAAAATGCAATGGTGCCAGTCCTCATGTTACTTATTTCACGCCAGTTTACCAAGTTTTATGTCTGTCGTGATCTGTGGAAAATCTCATTTGACCATTCAAAAAGTGTGCCTTGTTGATAGGTGATTTTAAGTTTCCCTGTCTCTTAGTAAAAGTAAAAAGTACAAACATGTGTTGGGGGTTGGAAAAGGGGAGATGGAGATGGGGTTATGGGGGTAGGTGAAGGAAAACATGAACTGTACAATGGGTGGTGAAATAAGTAAAACTCGTTTTAGGTTTTCCTATCTACAACGTATTCTTGTGGACATAGAAAATTGTTTAGGCTTTAGGCGAATAAGAGATAGAGAAGGAACGGAGTAATTAATTTACCAAATTATCACGTCGCTGAGTAAACACCATTTCGTCCAATCGCCACGGATTTCGCTTCACCCTTTCCCCCTTCCCCATTCCTTCTTTATTATTTCCTCTCGTCCGTCGTTTCTTCTTTCAGTACGCCCCTAACCCGATTCTTGCGTTACTTAATGCATCATGAATATTCATGATGAAATGCTTACGAACTCCAGTGAAAAGATGGATATATACATTTATCAACTAGATGAAAAAAAAAAAAATCCAAATGGGCTCTTGTTTTGAAATGTTGGATGGGTTCTATCGAATTCCTATTTGGATAAAAGTTTTTTAATATATATTTTAAATTTTAATCTTAATGTTTCTAATATACCATATATATCCATGCTCTTAGGGTTTAAGGGTCCTGAAATATATTTGACTAGGCAATCATCACACCATCAAGGGACATGCTAACTAAACGTCAAGTACGTTTAGGCTGGTGTTTCAGTGAAGGGGTGGTTGGGGTGTGAATTACAAGTATGTATACCGAGGGTGGTTAATCTTACATAGATTCCCACTCTCCCTCCACGCATATGAGAACTTATTTTTTCTTAGTTATGTCCTCCTCATCATTGCAGCACTATATTCATTTTCCCATCCCCATATCCCTAACAATCCAGGCTATACTTTTTTTTATAGTGCTGCAGATTATCACCCATTCGGGATGTACTCATATATTGCCTACTATTTACGCTAGTTTGATAGGGATGTAAAATGTTTAATTTAGAGGAAATGTACCGACATTTTCGTGTAGGGAGATGGGAAAAACTATTTTGAATAAACCCCCTTCAATACATCTGACCGGGATTCAAGCCACAATCTCCCAAACATCAGTAGACCAGTGTATTGAGAGAGTGACTATTTAGACCATTCGGCCACTGAAGTAGGGTATATGAATATAATAATGTTTTTATCGATGTTTCATTAAAGTTGATCATTGGTAGTTTTTAAAAATGTATCTTTTACTATTTTTGGTATAACTTATAATATATACTTCTACACCTAGTATCCATATATTTATATTCATAATAAATATGGGTGTGTGTGTTACCAATACGGATACACATATTTAATATTATTAAATATAAACTCTTCAATATTACATGTGCATACTTTACCAACGACATCGCTGTGAATTAAAACCACCTTCGAAGTAAATTGGGATTTACCACTCATACTTGATGAGTGACACCCTCTCCTTAGTTAAGTTGACAATAAATTCCCTCTTTACATGCCATGGCGCATATTAGGTCTACTGCTGTTTCATAGCTGACATTATTTAAAGTAAGCAAATAGGGAATATGTAAGATTAAGAAAATCCTATTTGGTGTCACCTTTTACAATGATACTAATATGTGAGATGTGTTGGGAGTATAGATACAGTCCAAAAAAAACAGATCTTCACTCACTTAAATATAAATTATGTCAGATTATGTAATATACAACTGTATAAATTAATGAACACTTATAAAATAGAATGTGGGGGATGCCAGGCCTCCACCGTGGTTCGGATTCTACGTTAAACTGTAGGTCCTCCATTTCATCTCACAATCACCCTACCATTACACATTAGCGTAAGTGCGTATAACCCGAACTGGTAGTAAGACGCGGTGCTAATAATAATAATAATAATAATAATAATAATAATAATAATAATAATACTTATAAAATAGTAAAATATTATCAATTTTGGATGTAAAAATGATGTTTTTATTTTCTCAAGCCGTTCCTAAGAAAGTTGGTCAGTATATAAGTAGTTTGTATATATGTGTGTTATTATATTATACATTACTCATATGTTTCACTTTGCCTTTGTCAAAGGCGCTAAGAAAGTCGTATTTTATTTATTAGTAAGTGCTTACTTACTCTATGACACTAGGGACTCGAAAGGTAATTGCTGCACTTACCAAAGTAAGCCACCTACCCCTATCTTGGGCTAGTCCTATCCAGTCCATCTCATTACAACCTATACCTATCTGGAGCTAGCTGTAGCCTATCAACCTGATTACACACTATCCCTATTTTGTGGTATCTCTATCTAGTCCACACTATCCTTTATCTTTCATGGACAGTCTAATGGTATCCTCAAATCTGCGTCTAGATCTTTCCAATTGTATCTTCCTATTGGGTTTGTCAGTCAAAACCCTGAACACGGTACTAGATTCTCCCAGTCACGCTGCATCTCCTGCGCGTCGTAATATGTGATATTGGATTACCCTAACAAAGGCTTGTGATGAGTAAGTTCACTATAGTTATTAACGACTTATTCTAAGTAATAGAGATGATAAGGTTGGTTAAAGGCCTTGCACCTCCAGTAGCATGTGCAGATGATTAGAGAACCACAGTGTTAAATAACATTTGGAACAACTTCCCCATTGCACCCAGTGGATATGCCAGCCTTTTGGAGATATAGCCAAGGAGGAAACTCAGCTTTGAATAAGTAGTTTAGGATTTTTTTAAATGTTTTGCTGAGTATAATTATTATATTAAAGAACCGTATATCTTTAAACTTTATTTTCTATTTCTTAAATAAATAAATGTGAGAATAATTGTGAGAAAATAAATTAAATAAAACTAGATTAATGTTTAAGAGTGGGTTAAAGCAGAAACTTTAATATATTCTCAGATTCTCTTCACTCAGGCTGCTAGATGGTAGAACACTATTACGTGTTGCAGACGTTTATAAATCTCGGATATTTAAATAAGTTTATTAATTATTTAAAAAAATCATTTTCAACAAAATTCAGTTGAAAACTATCAACAGGTTTCTGATCAGTTAAAATAAAATTTTAGTTTAAGGCTTGAAAAAAATTTAATGACGCTTACGTGAAAATAAGTATTTATAAGAATAAACAAATGTTAGAATCCAAGATCTATTCTTCCTCTATTAAATAAAGTCGTCTTTTGGTAGGGTCACGACAGAACATTTTATGATATAATGGGGTTTTTTAAAAGAGTTTAATGTAAGCTATCACACATTTTTAAAAACTCTTTAAGATTAATATTTAAACTTGTTCTTCTTCTTAGCACCGCGTCTTACTACCCGTTCGGTTATATGTTTATGAACTATCTACGTTAATAGTTTTAGGGATTATAAAGGCTACATTAAGAGGAATTGTACCCGTATTTGTGTAAAGGGAGAGCGAAAAAGCATTTTAGAAAAACCACTCTCAGTACACCCAACCGAGATTTGAACATCGATCTCCCCACCATCGGCCATATGTCTGACATGAAAGTAGGGCGTTAGACCACGTGGCCACTGAAGTGGGATTTTAAACTTTTTAATTGGTTAGCACTTTTGTACACATTTTGGTGATAACAATATTAAAAATATCAAACTGCTTCATAAATATTCCAGTACTCGTATTTCTAATCGTCTTCAACACTTCTCAGTGTTCTCCCATGTAGCGCCCTTAAGATCCCTTTTATTTTACACCCACTTTGGTGGCCCCATGGTTTAAGACACTACTCTCACAATAGAATAGACTGCTGAATATGGAGAGATTGGGGCTTAATTCCGATCGGGTATACTGAGAGTGGGTTTCCCTAAATTGTTTTTCACTCTCTCTCCACGCAAATGCAGGTACACTTAATCTTTATTCAACCTTCCTAACCCATAGTACATTACGTTGATAGTACATAAGCGTATATTCTGAACGTGTAGTAATACACGGCGCTAAAAAAAGAAAGTTAGCCTATTCTACGGTTACGTTACAACTTTAAGTAAACAATCTATTTAAATAGCTCTAGTCTCTGACTTACCAACCATATTTCCTAGCTAGATAGGGATGTGAGATGACACATTAAATATACCTAATATTCATGTTATTACTAAATACACTATAGCGTCCCTCATACCTACCCCATTAGTATAAAAATAAGGATGACCCAAAAGATTAGTAAGCGACAGTGCATACAAAAATTAATACAAATATGTTTTTCTCACCTCATTTTTTTTCACTTTACTTCCCAATTTGACTTTTATATTATTCCCTATTTTATTCTTCCCATATTTGTATCTTTGTCCAATCCCTTACCCTTCTATTTGTCTTATTTTACTGTGTGGTTCCTATCATGGCGTTTACTTTCTCTACTGTAATTTATATGGCTTCTTCTGTGTACATTATATCATAGTTTTCTTATATTTAGGGGTATATGGATGGGGATTTGTCCTCAGGTGATGGTAGATAAGTACTCCTAAAGGTAATATAATACTATTCTATCACTAAGCTATCCTCTCGCAGGGAAATTCACAGCAAATCTAAACGGGAGACCACCCTATACCACCTTTCTTACTGTTTTATTACGATTATATTGAACTTTATTGGGGCAAACAATATGCTAAGAGTCGTTCATTCATATGTATTATCAACACCGACAGCAACAACATTAAATTATAGCAGGTCAATTCTGAGCAAATGGTACCTGCAGAAGTGTCATATACTTGAGTGACTTATAAAAAATAGATTTAAATAACGATACAAGCATTATTGTAAGTTTTAAAGTACTCTAAATATCACGCACTTCATCAACCAGAATTTATGATAAATTTTGTTTCGGATTAATAATATAAGGGCTTTAAATCATAAACAAGCTATAACTATAGCGCCAGTTTGGATTTAGTCTAAACATACGGTACAAGCAGCACATTAAGTTTTAAAGCAGCCCATAACATCAAACTCTGTTGATAATTCTATATCAGTTTGGAAATATTTTGGTAGCCCAAATAATATAGAACCTTTTGAAGAAGTAAGTTCACAAAATTTTCAAAACTAATGATGTATTTGTCGGAAGTTTCACAATAAATATTACAATTCGTTTATATGTTTTATTTATTATATAAGAGTCAAGCTTTGAAGTAAGCCCTAGTTCTTCCAACTTTACTTTATCAGGGAACCTCTTTAACAAATATGGTTACTGGAATAATGACATTCCCGCTTCCTGGTACCACAATGATGCTGATGGTGTATACCAGTGTTTCTTAACATTTCATTTCTCGTGACCCCCTAAATATCCTATAATGTTTTCACGGCCCCCTAGTTTTTACTAACATATCAATCATTAAGATTTATTCTAAAATAGTGGCTTTATTTACTGATTACAATAACTAATTAATTTTTCTATTTTTGTTTCAATTGTATTACTAAACGCTATTTGCATGCAGGAATCGATTTAGATTCTATTTCTCTGCTTTGTTTTGATATCTACCACTGTGGAAAATCTCTTTTCACATAAATAATTAAAAACAAATGACAGAAAATTTTGAATGGTAATGGTAAACAGATGGGGATTATTGGTACTGTCTGTGATTTCTATTATCCGTGCTCCCCCCCCCCCCTTACCCCAGATAATCGAGTCTATTGTACTTAGACAATAAGATAATCGAATTCTTTCAAAACGTAAAACTTAAGGTAATTGACTTCAGTTACAAGCGAATAATATTTCTAATTATTTCTCGTGGCCCCCCGGTTAAGAATCGCTGGTGTAGACGATGCCACCTTCATAGGGTCCAATATATCATGACATCAGATGACTCTAGAAGTAGTCGTGATGCTAGCGGTGTCCCAAAAACATCACCACAAAGTCACCTTTACATAAATTGTACACAGTACAAACCAGGTTACACTAATACGTTTCCTCTATTAACCCGTATGTAGTATACTGTATATAAGATGGGACGTGATATGAGCTGGTGTGTGGAAGGGGGGGAGGGGTTGCGGGTGAGTACGTTTTTATTCGTGATCTTCGTACGCACATAAGAAACTACTCTTATTATATTATATTTAGCACCGCGTCTTACTACCCGTTCGGGTTATACGCTTTAAGTACTTATTACGCTAATGGATTAGGAATTGGGAAGGTTTAATTAGAGGAAGTGAACCCGCATTTGCGTGGAGGTAGAGTGGAAAACCATTTAGGGAAAACCACCCCCAGTTCACCCGACCGAGATTCGAACCTCGATCTCCCCGTCCTCAGCAGTCGAGCTAAACACTACTAGCGCGTTAGCCAACTACGCCACCGAGGCGGGTCAAAACTACTCTTAAAGTTACATTCTTTTATAATAAATAGCATTTGAATTTGTCGAATGTGTTGATATAGATCCTTTTTTTTTAATGTGAGCGAAGCGGTGGCAAATGCTAGTATTATAATATATTGTTTCAGTAGCAAGGTTAAGTTAATTATCCAAACATGGTAGGCCTACTCTATACACTTCTTAAAAGAATTTGAGAATAAATTCTACTCATTATTAAAATATTTTGCTCAAATTTCAAGATGCTTTGGGGAAAACGTTTTGGTTTTAGAGGGTCGTGGAAATTGTTACTCAATTTTAATGGATGTTTAGCGAAGCTTCGTAAGAAATGGGAATGTCTCAAGAAGTTTGCCTATTCAAATAATGCTTTCATGGTAGTTAGAGGCAATCCTTCATCGCTTAGGCCTAATTAAAGTAAAAAATTCCCTACTTAATCCTCTATATCTCTCACCGCTTTTTACCACCTGTCAAGTTACACGCATGTAAAATGATAGGCCTATACCTAATCTAATGGGGTAGATATGAGGAAGAAAGCATTTTAAAGATAATCTAACTGTATTTGAGTGGAAGGAGAGTGGGAAACCATTTAGGGGAAACCACCATCAGTACACCAGACCGGGATTCGAACCTCGATCTCTCCGTCATCAGCAGGCCAGTTTAACACGAGGTTGACACCTTAGACGGTTCGGCTACTGAAAAGGGTATCATTCCTAGTCTTTTTACCTAATTAATATATGCGCACAACTTGTATAACTGCTAAGACATAGTGAGTAAATAAGACCTGGATGGAAACGCATTACAGTATGTACCTACGCATCAATAAAAATCTGGGTGCACACAATGTGCCCATAAACTCCCTCCCCCCTACCCCCTCGGTTACCCTATTCGGTGGATGATTGGTCTAAGGCGCTACTCTCGCAGTAGACTAGAATGCCGATGCTGGGGAGATCATGGTTCACATCTAAATCGGGTGCACTTAGGGTGGATGGTTTTTCACTCTACTCCCACATGAATGCGGGCACACTTTCTTTAAATATAGCCTTCCGTATCCCTTAAATAAACCATTAACGTGATTATTAAAAGAATTGCTGATCATTTATATGTTTAGGAAGTTAAATCAATCTTAACAGTTGAAAAAAAAGATTTATTTGGGTGGTAGGATTTTTTTTTAAAAAAGCTACCTTAATACAAAAATGTACTCGAGGATCACTTTTAAACCTTGCGCGTGTCATGGAATGTTGCAAGGGTGAGCGGAGATTCCTAAAACTGTAACTATGTTATGATCTCCCCTACTCGCTTCCCATTTGACCAATCAAACATAGGCTAGTCTGCTTTATATATCTCACTTGGGAATGTGTTCCATTGAGTCCAATGAGTGTTCTAAAGAGTGACTCGAGCAAATCACAGGTACTGTTTCAACTAAAACTGTAGCGTGAAGCGTCACTGTCGAGATATAACCTACGGGACTTCTGATGGAGAGATTGGTGTATTTTGTATCCCAGTTGGATGTCCTAAGGCAGGTTTTTCCTCAAATTATTTCCACTCTCCTTCCACGCAAATGCGGGTACACTCTGTCTATATTCAACCTTCCTCATACTTAAAAATGCTAGCGCAATTAGTAGATACATATGAGTAAACCCGAACGGTTAATAAGTTTCATTGCTTAAAAAAACTAGCTTTGCTTACCCTGCAAACTCTCCACGTCACGCTACGTCTTTGAACATAAATTTATAAACTGTAAAGGAATCAGTCCTGTAAAGTTTAGATTATTTCTAAAACATCTGTACGCACATGTTTGATAGCTGTCTTTATTAAAAGCTAAGGTATCGGAGGCCATGTCCTGGATTTGTATCGACATGTCACCGAATGGAGGAATGTCAATATTTCCGTGCTCCTAGAGACTTCTAGTGGGGACAACCCACACTAACGGAACACCTTGGAAACCATTTTGTTTCGGTGGACTGCCAGAAGGTCGCTAGCTGTCGGTGTGGTAGAAACTCGGCGCATGCTCATTGGTCGGGATTCCAGAAGGAAAACCCCTCCCCCTTCGAGGATTTTCAATCTTTTTTTTTTTAAGGTTTCTCTTCTTTCCGCTCTGCAAGGTTGTTGTCCCCCCTCTAACCCCCACCGCCCTATTTTACCGCCCCACACAAACTATAGGAAAAAATTAAATTCAGATTTTTTCTTTTCTTTTTGTTGTTGTTGTTGTTGTTGTACTATAGAAAAAGAACGTGTGTGTCGAGCTAGGTGAGGTTTCTATTGTTTGTGATAAGTGCAAGGAGCAAGCGTCACCGCCATGAATCTAATCTGGAACAAGAGTGGACTAAGTGTATTTCTCAGTATCGAGGCGAGGAGTTTTGCCAGGATAGGCAAAGTTAGTCTAAAATGAACCTGTTAATGATATCATCACTCTTTAAAACACTCATTGTATAGATATCAAAGGAAAATATAATCCCCATCTGAGCTATAAGTTATAAAGCAGAACCTCTATATGATTAGTCAAATGGGGAGCCAAGTGGGAGTCTTAACATTTTATCACAGGTGTGAGTTTAATAAGTTTTACGTATCCTGACTACACTCCATGGCATTCCAATTGTATTTATTGTTATTGTGAGAAAACTTGGGGCACTTTGGTTCAATCTCTTCTTGAAAATGTTTTTTTAATCTGTAAAAAAGGGATTGTTTTTTTACCTTCTCTATGTATCACTATCCTCCAGGGTGATTTGTATTTTAATATCGGCAGTGGGCTTGATACGGGGTTGGCTCCTACCTTATTGCCGTCCTTAGTAAAGCTTAAAAATGCTGCTCTTCTCTATCAAGATATTAAAAATTAAAAATCTCATGATTCCTGTATTTATAAAGTAAGACTTATGCGTATAACCCGTAGGCAGACGCAGATTCAAGGGGGGGGGGGAGGCCTGAAAGGGTCAGTTGACCCCCCTATGAAAGTTAGAAAATTAATATAAAAAGCAAAATTAAAGTTCAAATTTTAGAAATAAAAATACAACACAGATATATTATACAATTTTTTATCTTTTTACGCGCAGACACCTCTTTAGCCAGGTTCACATGTGTGTTTATTCGTCCACGTTTAATCACTGTTCGATATGACTCACGTAAGTGAATATCGAGTAACGAACATTGTTTCGCAGAGATGCCGTAGACTACCACACATCAAAGAAGACTAATAATGGCCTGAGAGCATTTCATCCACGAATACCAAATATAGAGTATGTGTGGACAGCAGGAGCAGTGGAACTGTGGGGGACTCTGACCCCCTGGAAATAATTTGCCCCTCCCTGGAACAAATTCCCCCCTAGATATATTTAAAATCCTCGAATATTATTGAATATGAAGCTGAAAGATGGCCTTAAATCAAACTCCAAATGACTTCTAGATGCATTCTATTGTCAAAAATTTGCCGGAGAAGACCGCTTCAAATAACTACTAGACTAAAGGCATCTAAATGGCAGAAAATGTCAAGTGAGGAAAGCTCTAAATAGCTTCCAGGGTCATCCAAATTTCATAAATGTCTAGGGGAGGACAACTCCAAATAGCTTCTAGATGCATGTCATTTTGAAGAATTTTCAGGCGAGGACCATCCCAAATAGCCTAGTTTATAAAATAATTCAAATCTCAAAATTTAGTTAGTGAAAGAAGACCACTTCAAAGATCATATCCTAGAGGTATCTAATTATAGTAAAAAATTAAGGTGAGGACCACTCTAAAGAGCTTTGAGGGGCACCCAAATTTCAAAAAGGTCCAGGTGAGGAACACTTTTTAATGGCTTATTAGAGAATCTAATTAAAAAAAAAATCAAGGCGAAGATTACGCATAGCATCTAGAGTGCACCATTTTTCAAAAAAATGTTGAAGAAGGGCCACTCCAAGTAGTTTATAAAAACTATCTGATTTTAGAAAATTGGGTAAGATGATCACCGTTTAAAACATACATAAAATTAAATATGATTGAGAAACTATTAAATGGCTCCAAACATAAATCTAACTTTGTAAGTATCTATGTTATTTATAATTATTATGAATCCCTTATGAAAATGATCTGGATCCATCCATGTCCATATGGGTAGTAAAATGCGGTATGAAGAAACAAAAAATATTGTTCCTAGTCTATTAATTAAAAGACATATATTTACACCAAAATACAAACATAAGAATACAAATTAAAAATACAACTGTGCGGAAACACAATCTTAAAAATTATGTTTTATTACTTTATCCTTAACATACTGTTCTAGTAATTCTTTGAGAGTGGATCTTTGTAATATTTTAGATTCTTGAGAGAGAAGTGCGAGTCTGATTAATATCTCTTGAAGCACAGCGTTTCGAATGAATGTTTTTAACTTGTCAAAAATTTTCTCGTCGTTATCAATTGTCACAGGCAGCGCCAAGATACCGCTAAGTGCAATACAATGATTTGGTAAACTCTCGTACATTTAATTTCTAAGAACATAATTTAAAACAGCGGGGACAATGAAGGTGCGATCAACTTCATGAAAATTGTCAAATCATGATTTAAGTTTAGGGAATTCGCATATTTCGAGTTTCCAAATTGTATAGTGGACTATTAACTTCGAGCAAGCACAAGTCCTTTTGAAGATTTGGAAAATCTGAATATTTAGTAGGCTTAAGTAGTATAGTATATTTAAAAATATATATATATATATATAATTGCTGTTCTAATTTAATCATTTTGAAGAATTAACCTTTTTTTGACATGACCTACATACTTAATTCATGGGTAGTGAATATTTTTTAGTAACACATCTTACTACCCATTTGAATTACACTCTCAGGCCTATGCACTAATCACGCTGGTGGGCTATGGAGGAGGGTGGCTGAATTTAGAGGAAGTGTATCAGCAGTTGCGTAGATAAAGTGGAAAACCATTTAGGAAACACCACCATCAGTACACCTGACCGGGATCGAACACTGTTCTCTCCGTCATCGGTGACCTAGTCTAATGCGAGGGTAGTGCGTTAGACTATCCGGCCACTGAAGTGGTATTTTTGTGTGTTTTGGTGTAAATATAGCCCTATTTTCTTCCACCCTTCCTAATCTTCCACCCTAGGTAACTGCCTACCCTACCCCTCAGAGCCAAACCCAGCAAGGGGTGTGTAAATTATAATTTATAGGATATGCAGCCACATTCGCATGGAGTGGGAGATAAAAATTAATCAAGAAAAAACGCTTCTGAACATACAACCTGGGCTTGACCTCTCTGTCAACGAAAAATCATACTAGATGAACCTTTCATTCATCCCGTTAACCCATCAATGTGGGAACACCAGTTTAAAATTTCTAAAAAAACGTGAATACTCTGAAGGACAATATTTCCTAGCCCAGTTCGGTTAAACATTATTTCAAAAAAATTAATGACAGTCTAAACGCATCCACTATTTCACATTTTTTTTTGTTTATTTATTTTAAGTATTTAACGCTCACTTTTTTAACCGACTGGTGGTTATATCATCACACGATTTATAAACTAATGTAAATATATAATAAAAAACATAACATGCATCCCGGCCGTCAATTAATAACTGTGTCTGCGGAAACCCACAGTTCGCCAATAATGCATTGTTTGTCTATGCCGTGAATCGAACCTTGGACTCTTGGCTTGGTATACAGATAGGCTACAACTGAACCAAGGTGTCGTACTATTCATTTAGTAATCTTTCACAGAAAGCTTCTGTAATAAATCGCTCCCTGGAATTGTTATTCATGAGTTTGTCCGATGTAGATTGACACCCTATTAACACGATAAAAGCTTTCATACATCATTAATAATCTGTGAGAAAGTAGCTCACACTAAAAGTGCGTCTACTTGACAAATATATGACCAATATCATTCCAGTTAACAATCATATTTTTTTAGCCCATGATAGCCACTGTAGTGGTTCATTTATCCACAGCTTCATTTTCAGGCAAGTAGATGATAGGATGGCGATGTGCGAGGATAATCAACTGTTTTTTTTTTAATTAACACCACGTCTTACTACCCACTCGGGTTATATGCTTTAAGTACTAATTACGTTAATGGATTTAGGAATTGGGAAGGTTTAATTAGAGGAAGTGAACCAGCATTTGCGTGGAAGGAGAGTGGAAAACAATTTAGGGAAAACCACCCCCAGTTCACCCGACCGAGACTCGAACCTTGATCTCCCCGTCTTCAGCAGTCGAGCTCAACACGACAAGCGCGTTAGCCAACTACGCCACAGAGGCGGGTGATAATCAACTGTTGCTTCTTCTTCTGTTGAGAAAGAAGAAGCGCAGGAAAAACCGAACAATGCATGTTCATCATTTGTTGATTGGAAGATCATCAAAATGAATTTACCAAAATGTTATACGAAGATTTGAGACAAGATGATTGAATGTTTTTTCTGTAATTTGAAATGTCCAAAAACTTGTTTGATGAACTTTTAGAAAATGTGAAGTGCGGAATGACACTACTACACTGTTGGCCCGTGTCATGGTGATAACAGCTACACATTACTCGACAGTCTGATTTAAAATAAAATGACGGTTGTCAATGGCCGATGGATTTGGCTCCGTCTAAACGCACCAATGCAAAACAATGAACAATGGTCTGCTAGTAGTGGCTCTATAGCGTCATGGAGTCACTGGTAGCGTGGGCTAGCTTCTGCTCAGCTAGTCACCTATCCTTTCCATTACTGTGGATCCGTTTGTATGCACCAGTCTGAGCTTATATTTAAGTAAAAGTGGACAGTGGCTGTGGCGCGCGTTAGCTGCTAAAAGTGGCCCCGTGTAAACACGCTCAAGACTTCATGCTTTATCAGCTAAGCTATCGACATATTTGCCCTAAAGAGGGGAAGCGACTAAGAAATTAAAACATAGAGGAGGATCGAATGGACTTGCGTGGAATGAGAGTGGAAAAAAATTGATAGGAGGTAAAAACCTATGAATACCAATTTAGCAAATGAAATACAAAATTAATGTACACCTAACACAAGATACAAAACTTTCAGCACAGGGACTTAGCTTTAACACAATTTCGAGAGGTCTTTGGGGAGCTCAGCCCCCGAATGCCATTAGCCAAGACAGTTGAGGGTAGTTATGCCCATGGTATTTCATAATGTAAATTATATAGGTCTATATAACAATTTTTCACGTGTAGGCCTAATATAGTTGTGTATTAAAATTTATAAAAATTACTAAAATGGTCAATATTTAGAAATCTGTGTTTGATTAATGGATAATATATTAAATGTATTAAAAATTTACTAAAAAAAAGTTTTATTTGGGAAGATATAAATATTTTGAAAAAATACGCTAAGTATAAATTATTTACTTAGGCCCTCTACATAGCCTACTAAATTTCATAGAAACTAAAGTTGGTAAAATTATTCTAATTCCATTACTAGACACTTTTCATTATCGTTTAAGATATAACTTATCATACATCGGCTCAATGCTGTGATTAATACCAATACGTTGAGTAACTGGCTCTGGTAGATTTACCAGATCAAGTCTTGGTCATATCAATATTTTTACCCAGTGTCTTAACCTAATATTCGTATGAGCTGTACGCTTTGCATTAAAAAAATCAGAGTTTTTAACGGAAGGGATGTCAATACTTGATCTAAACTTAAGATTATTTTATTCTCACGGTATTAGATTAGATCTCATATTGATATTAATAGGGTAGGGATGAGAAAAGTATAATTTAGAATAAATATACCCATTCTTGCGTGGAAGGAGGGGGAGAAACCATTTAAGAAAAACTACTTTAAGTAGGCCTACACTTGACAAGGATTCAAATCCTGATTTATTCGTCAATGACAGTCTTGTTTATAACGAAAGTGGTGCCATAGATATATAATTCGATCACAGATGTGGGTTTAAAAAAAATATTGTAATGGTCATGAGAGAAAGTCAAATAATCAATTAGCAATAATTTAAAAGACTCAAAGTGGCTCAATATGGAAAACTGATGCCTTTTGAATTTTATTTCACGGGCTTATAAAATTATTATAAAAGTGATATACCCTTCTTATCTCAAATAAGTTATGAAATATTTTCCATAGGCACACATACACACACATACACACACATATATATATATATATATTATACATATATATTATACATCTATATAAGACATTTATATCCATTACTGTTTCCAACCTGTGGCCTGGATCCATTCTTTATTCTAGTCATATAGGCCCTATGTATATATATAGTTTTAGCACCGCGTCTTACTACCCATTCGGGTTACACGCTTATGTACTTACTACGCTAATGGGTTAGGGATAAGGAAGGATGAATTTAGAGGAAGTGTGCCCGTAGTTGCGTAGAGAGAGAGAGGAAAATATTAGGAAAAAAATCACCCTCAGTACACACGACTGGGATCAAACCACGATCTTCCCGTAATCGGTAGTATAGTGTATTAAGAGAGTGGTGCCTGAGACCATGCAGCCACCGAAGTGGTTTTATTATTATTATTATTATAAATAAATTGTTTCTAAGCTAACATGAGTAATATCCCGCTATTGGTGTGAAGATAAAAACGGTAGTGTTATGATGGAGGAAATGTGTCCGCATTGGTGGGGAGTTCGAGGAGACAATTCGAAAAAAAAAATTGCTGTACTCACGGATGGGCTTAGAAACTTGGACTCCCCCTCATCGCTAAGCCATACTAAATAGGCTTGACATTTAGACAATGTGCCCACCGATGCGAGTAGGTCAAAGTTACTTAGTCGTAACGTGGTATGATATTGGGTGTGGTTACGAGGGATTCTCAATCATCAATAAATGCGGTCCAAGGTTCTAGTGACCCCTTGGCTTGTTCTCTTCCCCGTGCACACGATCAATGTTCTCATACTTAATTCAATAATCAATTAAGTTCAAGTAGACTACTATCATGTTTATGACCAACTATAGTCTAATGGCGACTTTTATCCAAAGAAGCTGCTATAATAAAATCTTGCGCGAAATTTGGTATTAGCGGAGTATATAGTTTTCATGGATGTTTAAGTACAAACGCATGCGTAACATATAAGCCAGTACTCACATTAACTGGTAGGTTTTTTTCATTTTTTTGAGGAAATTAACGTGAACTTTCTGAACAGACTGATAATATAATCATATGACTTATAAAACTAACCTAAATCTAGAACAGATAGAACACCCAACCCCACTGCTGTTAATTCATCACTGTGAAAGGGGAGCTCACATTTCACCAATGATAAATTTTTCCGCCATGCCAGGAATCGAGCTTGGGACCATTAGTTCAGTATACGTAGGTTACCTCAATACCGACTGAACTAAGGGGTTGGACCACACATTAGTAATTTTTTATTAACTAATTTTATTTATTTGAGGTATTTAACGTGCACCTTCTGAACTGACTGATTATATCAGCACATAAGAATTTCTATGAGCTAGAGCGAAAGGGCCTACCAATTTTGTCGGGAAAGGTATTTTTACGTAACTTTCAGAGTTCTTTTACATGCCACAATCGACATAGAACCAACGGCTTTACTTCCCCTCCGAAGGTAGTTGTGTTACGGATTTTTATCTCTCAAGGAAAATTCGTCGACCTTTTCTGGGTTTAAACCCAACAACATCGGGTCCTGAATCAAGCACTTTACTTCAAGACCACCGAGGTTGACACTAGTATATTGAACACTGATTTCCTTGTTTTTTTAAACAAAAGTAAATAGAAATATCATGGTTTATTTTAAAAGGTTGATTGAAAGTTTTTTAATTGAGTGTATTCTAAAGATGGGTAGTTTTAAGATACGGATAAGATTTTTAATTTATTTCTGGATAAAACATATTTTGGTAACAATTTTTATTTTTGTCTGTATCATTAAAGTTACTTTTCACAAAACATTAATGAAAATACCTGATTTGGAGGTCAAATTACATAACACGTCATTATCGCAATAAACTAGAATGCTGATGATAGGGAGATCAGGGTTCGAATCCCAGTTGTTAGACTCTCCCTCTATTCATATGTGGATACACTTCCTCTAAATTCAAATTTATTCATTCCTAACACACTAGCTTAATTTAAACATAGACTATGCCTATCACCTGAATGGGTAGTAAGACACGGTACTAAAAAAAATATTGTTTTATTTAGTAGTAGCCCCTTTGTTGGCTATTTTGTCAAAATTTCCATAATTTTTTTGTTTTAAATTTCTCTAGTGAATTAAGTACAAATATTACCTAAGTTCAAAAGCTAAAAAGAGCCCTAAAATGATTTACTTAAATAACTGAAAGTGTCTACATTAATAACTATATATATTTACGATGTTTTTTCCCGTATATTTTAAGCAGTGAAACAAAGCACATTAAACATTTTTTCTGTCAAGTTACTGAAGCTATGGAGATTTGAGCCTTCCTCTCTCTCCCTGGAAATGACCTTGTTTTAGAATAGCAATAATTAAAAAAGTTAAAAGTAAATTAGTTGTAATCAACTGGTTCGTTGGCCACCATCTCCCCGCTAACCACATAGAATCCTGTCTGCATCTAATGGTGATGTTAACAATTTCATATAAATAATTAATATCACCCCACAAATATGTTAATATTAGTAATTGCATCAACATAAACATTCCTCTGATACTAATGTTGATATTAGTAATTGTATATACCATTAACATCGCCCCAGCAGTTAATGGTGATATTAATAACTGTATATACCATTAAAATCTCCCTTGCAACTAATAGTGCTATTAATAATTGTATATACTATTAACATTTACCCTGAAACTAATGGTGATATTAACAATTTTATATAGCATTAACATTTCCCCTGGAACTAATGGTGATATTAATAATTGTATATACTATTAACATTTACCCTGAAACTAATAGTGATATTAATAATTGTATATACTATTAACATTTACCCTGAAACTAATGGTGATATTAACAATTTTATATATACCATTAACATCTTCCCTGCAACTAATGTTGATATTAAAACTTTTATATAGCATTAACATTTCCCCTGGAACTAATGGTGATATTAATAATTGTATACATAACTAATATATCCCCTGCAAGCCAGGGGCAGATCTGGATCATTTTTATAAGGCGGTCATAATTATAATTAACACAGTTACTTACAATGTTAGATTTTTTGTTTAAGGCCATTTAGTAGTTTCTCATCTATTTTTTATCTAATGTATTTTTTTAAAACATGGTCATACTCTCAATTTTTTTTTTAGATCAGGTAGTTTTTATAAATTATTTGAAGTGGCCCTCCTTCAACAATTTTTTGAAAAATGGTTCACTCTAGAAGCTATGAGTAGTCTTCACCTTGATATTTTTAAAATTAAATTCTTTTATAAGCCATTTAAAGTGTTCCTCACCTATAAATTTTTGTAATTTAAGTGCCCCTCGAAGATATTTAGAGTGATCCTCCCCTTATTTTCTTACGATAATTAGATAACTCTAGAAGATAATTTTTGAAGTGGTCTTCCACCTACTAAATTTTGAAAATTGAATTATTTCAGAAACAAGGCTATTTGGGGTGGTCCTCGCCTGAAAATCCTTCAAAATGTCATTTATCTAGGAGATATTTTGAGTTGTCCTTCACTAGACATTTTTGAAATTTGGATGACCTTGGAAGCTATTTAAAGCTTTCCTCACTTGACATTTTCTGCCAGTTAGATGCCTCTAGTCTAGTAGTTATTTGAAGCGGTCTTCTCTGGCAAATTTTTTACAATAGAAAGCATCTAGAAATCATTTGGTGTTTGATTTAAGGCCATCTTTCAGCTTCATATTCAATAATATTCGAGGATTTTAAATATATCTAGGGGGGAATTTGTTCCAAGGAGGGGCAAATTATTTCCAGGGGGTCAGAGTCCCCCACAGTTCCACTGCTCCTGCTGTCCACACACACTCGAAATTCGGTATTTGTGAATGAATTGCTCTCAGATGATTATTAGTCTTCTTGGTGACCTGTTGGTCTAGGTGTAAGGTGTCGGACTTCTGTGTTGGGGTTCCGGGGCTCAATCCTCGGTCCCGGTACAGATTAATCTGATTGCCAAACCCTTCGTTCACCTCTGACAAGAAGTGTATTAATCACAACTTGTGAATGTGTGGAATGCCAGGCTCCCACCGTGGTTCGGATCTCACTTTAAACTGTAGGTCCTCCATTTCATCCCACAATCCCCTACCATTACACATTAGCGTAAGTGCGTATAACCCTAACGGGTAGTAAGACCTGGTGTTAATAATAATAATAATTAGTCTTCTTTGATGTATGTAGTTTACCGTCTCTATGCAAAAAAAGTTTGTTACTTGCTATGCACGAGAAAAATTCATACATGAAAACAAATATTATTTCCACACTTTCGTAAGTCATATCGAGCAGTGAATATACGTAGTAATAACGCACGTGTGGACCCAGCATAAGAGGTGTCTGCGCGTAAAACGATAAAACATTGTCTAGTTTGACTGTGTTGTATTTTCATTCTAAAATCTGATCTTTCATTTTGTCTTTACCTTCTCGCTATCTTACAGGTATAGAAAGTATTGTGATCGTAAAAAAATCGAACTTGAGATTTTGATGAATCATGACATTTCATGACCCCCCGAATCCCAAAAAAGTGGTTTTTCAATTTCCGATTGTCTGTCTGTCTTTTTTTCTGTCTCCAACTAGAGCCTAAACTATTTTACCGATCATACTAAAACTTAGTATCTAGGGTTTTCATAGGGTTGCCCCGAGGGCTTTTTAGAATTGGATATCTAACTCTAATAGTAAGGGTAGTTTACTAAAAGGCAAAAAGAGAAAAAATCAAATTTCTCAAAATTGGCTTCAATGATTTTGATTAAATTTCATTTCAAAACATTTTAAATATTCTAAACAAAATGGCTACTCCAAATATTTTGGCAAAACGACTTTAAGGGTTCCAGTCCGATGCATAAATTCTTATTTTTTTATAATATCTCCTAAACTATTTGAGATATGAAGTTACTTATCAGTGAAAATATGTAGCTCTACTTTTAATACAAATATTTTATTCGAAACTTATTTTTATAAGACCAATAACGTTCAAGATAAACTCATATATATATATATATATATATATATATATATATATAAACTTTTCAAAAACTAAAGCTAAACTATTGTGACCGCCAAAAAAATCTAACCAAAAATGTTGATGGATGTCGACGTATTAGGACCCTCCAAACTCTAATATTGGTCTCTGCAATGCCGTCACTTTATGTGTCTTTTTAACTTCAAAATTAAACGTAGTTTAGTAAAAAGCGAAAAGAGAAAGTATAGATTTTCTCAAAATCAGCTCTAATGATTTTGATTAAAATTCGTATCTAGGCGTTAATTAAGATTATAAATAAACTGGCTATTCTCATTTTCCCATGAAAATGACTTTTAGGGTGTTATATGAAAGCGGAAATTTTCGTATCTCCGCAACTATTTGAGATACTAAATAACTTATAATTGCAAAATTGTAGTACTATTAAAAATACAAAATGAATATAAAACATATTTTTATAAAACCAACAATTTTTGAGATATTGGCAAATATATTAACACAATTTGTGAGCTTTATTTAGCTGTAAAAAGATACTAATTAAGTTTTAATGCAATAGTTCTCTGTCTTTCTGTCTGTCAGTCTGTACTTCGGGCTAGAGCCTAAACTATTTTACTGATCGGGCTAAAATTTGGAATCTTAGGTTTTCATAGGGCTGCCCCAAGTAATTTTTGGAATTGAATATCCAACCCTAGTATTAAGGGTAGTTTCCTTAAGGGCGGAAAGAGAATAAAAAATAGATTTTTATCAAAATCGGCTATAATGATTTTTATTCAATTTAATTTCTAAATTTTGATCAATATTATAAAACAAATGGCTACCCTCAACTTTTCGTCAAAATGACTTAAGGGTTCCAGTCTGATACATAAATTCTAATTTTTAATTTTATCTCCGTAAGTCTTTGAGATATGAAATTACTTTTCTTCGCATACATGTATATCTATTTATAGTAAACATCTTTTACTTGAAATATATTTTTATAAAACCAATAGTCTTCAAGCTATACGCAAATATATATATATATATATTTAATTTTCCAACAGTTTAAGGTAAAGTATTACGACCGCATAAAAAGATAGACCGAGATGTTGATCGATGTCGGCGTTTCATAACCCCCGAACCCTAAAAAGTGGTTTTTGAAACGCCGTTTGTCTGTGTGTCTGGCTAACCCTAAAATTAAGAGCAGTTTACTAAAGTGTGAAAAGAGAAAAATTCCATTTTCTAAAAAGCTGCTATAATGATTTTGATTAAAACTGGTATCTAGGTGTTGATTAATATTATAAAAAAAGGCTGTTCTTGTTTTCTAATGAAAATTACTTTTAGGGTTCTTTACAGAAGCAAAAATTTCTATATCTCTGCAACTATTCGATATACTAAATAACCTTTCACTGTAAAATTTTAGTATATCAACAAACACTGATTAATAAGAGGGAAATAAATTTAAACATTATAACAATTATTATATAAATATCTTTTGTATCTATTCAATCAATTAGACAAAATAGATTTATTCAGATTTCGAACAATCGAACTTTAGATCTACTCTATAGTGTAGCTAGTCATTCTAAATCGAAATTTTACCACTAAGTCTTACTAACACGGTATGTGTGTGGTAGTATTCAAATATTTTGTTTAAAGCACGTTATTTAAAATTAAATTATTTTAACGATTTTTATTTATTGTTAATCATTGTAATAGTAATAATAAAAGTGATTAAATAAATTAAAACCTAAACAAGGTTTGGGCAACAAGGTGAGAAGCGCGCAACTTAAAATTGGGTAGTTTCATTAGAGCCTATTTGTACCACTTTAATCTTAAATCTTAATATTACTAATAACAATTTTTAAAATGAAATCTGGTTAGTCAGATAGTATAACCTGCCAATAAAATTAGTAGTGACTTTATCATTGATTTAATTGATTTAATTTATTGAAGGGTGTGCACGCCCCATATATCACCGTCCTGGATCTTCCCCTGGTACAGCAATGATCTATCTCTCTCATTATATACTCAATAGTCAATAATTACCTATTTTAGTGGTCTAAATTTATAAAAGAGATATTTAGTAGCAATGCGATAACCATAAGATGTGCATCCCCTTGTATAATTCCTACAAATTTTAACCGGAAGTCGAAATTTTAATACGAAGGGTTGGACCTTGGGGACGCAATATCGATATTTTTATTGGTCCAAATATACAAATAAAGACGTTAATGTTTTTAAATATAATTAAAAATTTAAAACTGTGTGTCAAAAAGTTTTACGTATGTATAACGCAATTTGTTCTTGGGCTCGCTAGTGTATATCATATTACGAATTTTGAGTAAATATCTAAATTTTTAAACAATAAAGCGAGAAAGTCCGTGCGGAGTTCCGTACTATTTATTTGTATTAATTTTCTATCTTTCACATGGGGGGTCAACTGACCTTTTGACCACCCTGAATTTGCACCTGCCTGTAACTAATTGTGATATTAATAATTGTATATAACATTAGTATCTACCCTGTTTCTCATGTTGATAATAGTATGCATTAGCTGAAAGGGAGATGTTAATGTTTTACACAAATATTAATATCACCATTAGTTGCAGGGGAGAAGTTTATGATGTATACAATTATTATTATTATTATTATTATTATTATTAGCACCGCGTCTTACTACCCATTCGGGTTATACGCACTTACGCTAATGTGTAATGGTAGGGTGATTGTGAGCTGAAATGAAGGACCTACAGTTTAACGTGGAATCCGAACCACGGTGGAGGCCTGGCATTCCCCACATGCACAAGATGTCTTGTCAGAGGTGAAGGAAGGGTTTGGTAATCAGATAAATCTTTGCCGGGACCGAGGATTGAACTCCGGCCGCCAGCATAGAAGTCTGACACCCTACCCCTAGACCACCAGGTCACCACTATACAATTATTAATATCACCATTAGTTGCAGGGGAGTTTTTAATGCTAAATATAATTGGGCCTATTAGTATCACCATTAGTTGAAAAGGAAATGTTAATGTTGTATACAATCATTAATATCACCATTATATGCAGGGGAGTTGTTAATATTATATACAATTATTAATATCACCAAGTATATAACATAAACCTCCCCCTGCTACTAATGTTGGTGATATTATTGTAAATAACATTAATATCTCCCCTGTAACTAATGCAAATAATTGCATATATCATTAATATCTCCCCTGCTTCTAATGTTAATAATAATTGTGTATAACTTTAATATCTACCCTGCAACCGATGGTGATGTTAATAATTCCACACAACATGCATGCACTTTGAGAGTGATACACAGTAATTGCCCTAGAAAAATAACGTTGTATAAAAATAATTACATAAAAGTTGTATTTTTTTCAGATAATATAAAACTAGCCACGCAGTTAGCAGTATTTTTATTAGCTCAACTTGACATTAAAAGAGAAATGAAACACAACGTTAATAAACCTCCTAAACATGTAACGACTAAATGTAAGGCTAGGTTATTCTGGTTTTCTGGTGTCTGAGATGTCAATGTTTGAGTCCCTTCTGGGTGTACTGAGTATATGGTTTTTCCTAAACGTTTTACCACCACCATCCCTCCGTGTGAATGATGGTAACCTTCATTTACCCCGGATAGTTGCAATCTTACCATGGCGGATTACACTATGGCCCTTTCTAATAAGTTTTACCATATTAGATTAAGGCAAGGTAAACCTACTACTCTACAGGCTGAATGAAAGGTACATTTCATCTTAATTAAAGTTACTCATATTTTTACCGGAAGTATAAATATTTGGTTGGCTTAGATGCGTAGTAAGACACAATCATATCACACGAAAACAAACTTCACTAGTAAGCCTACCTAATAGTCAAGTTAATAAAGCAATAAAAATTGAAATATTTAAACTATTTGATGGAGCTTGAACAAATATGATCGACACCTAGGCATCTAACAATACAGATCTGTCTTTAAATAGAAATTAAATTAATAAATCGTCCTTACACTTGATAAAAACTTTGAACGTTTTGTCTAAAATGTTCTCAAGTATAGATTAGTTATTGTTAAAATAAAACTAAAGAGACTAAATAATCTCATTTAAATCTAAGCGTATATAAGGTTGTGGGTCAGTGAATAAAATATTTATTTGTTTAGATTTAGGTTTGATAATCATGAGCGTTTTAGCATGCTCAAATAAAAACAAATTTAGTCAAATCTTAATTCCTCTGACTGTAGCATGAAGGAATATAAGAATATATTATACACACTACACATATCAAAAGTGGGTTCTAATAGCTTTTAGTTTAATCTACCTATAACTAGTAATCACCAGGAATTAAAAAAATAGCTCACATAATAGTTAAAAACAAAGGGTTAATCATTTAATAATCTTCAAGTTACATTCTTATCTTTTTAGTAACAATACAAAATGTCGTTTTGTAATGTTCAAAACTGTTTGAATATTTATAAGAATGTAAATGTAAGATATGAACTTGCTTTGAAACTGAACGTGAAAATAAAATGTGGGTCCTCAAATTTTTTACCATAACATCATAATTTAAGAGGAATAACTATATTTACCTCAATTTGAGGATGATTTATTAAGAAAGTTTTTATCATATGAGTTGTAAATTTAAATGAAAATATTTGTATTTGGTTATTTAACGATTTTTGTTGGGAAATTACTTAAATATCATAAATAAATTAATAAATATATCTGAACAATTAGGCACATGGACTAAAAGTCAAGCTCATCTAGTTTTATTTATGACAGTGAGTTTGAGGTTCAAATCTTAGCTAGTTATACGGAACCTGTTTATTACAAGATGGCTTACAAATAATTACTCAACACGAAAGGGCGAGTATATTTTCTCAAAATTATATCTTTTCATAAGATGTTCGCTTTTTAAAATTTAATATGAAATAAGCAAAAGGGGAGATTAATATGTTACTGCCATTTTGCTAATATTATAATGGAATTTCGAATTATTAGAACCAACATTTTAAAATTCCAATAAAATAGTATTGATTTACGTAAATCTTAATTGGAATACATTGTTAATTTTGGAGGAGTTGATCTAACTGCGATATTAAATGTTATCTACCATGTACTCTAGTATCACTGGTACGGGCTATCTGCATATAATTACACTAAGAGGATAGGGATAAGGAAGTTCGGGTTGTGAATGAAATGTGCCTCCGTTTGCGTTGAGGAGGGAGCTAGGAAAACATTTAGGAAAAACATTCTCAATACACCTCACCGGGATTCAATCCCAGACTTCCAGTCACTAGCAAACCAGAATTTATGCAGTTCAGAAAATATATTTGTTAAATTTTAGCTTGTTCTTTCACATTTGGTTACTATGCAACATCAAGCATTCAATACACCTATGAAAAAATATAATGAAAATTTTTAACATATTAATAAATTCTTATATACTGGTACTAATATATTTATATAGCTCATCTATACACATATAAGATAAATATTCAAATAATATATGTTTAAGTATGGATATATTTCTACATATAGGCTTATAGAATATATGTATATGTATTTCGGCATAATAGAATATATGTATAAACTTGGATATTTTCTATCTATATGTACTCATTTTTTAATGCATTTGAATATATTTAGATTTTTTTTATTTTTAAAATTTATTTGAGGTATTTAACGTGCACTTTCTGAACTGATTGATTAAATCAGCACACGAAAATATCTATGAGTGAGAGCGAAAGGACATAACAATATGGCTGGAAAAGGTACTTTCGCCACCATCGACATGAAACCAACTACTTTACTTACCCTCTGAAGGAAATTGAGCTACGGATTCTTATTGCTTGAGAAAAATCCACCGACAATGGTTGGGGTGTGAACCCATGAACATCGGGTCCTGATGTGAGCACTTTACCAAAAGACCACCGAGGCCGACTATATTCCTGTGCATATTTATAGAATTTACATACATGTTTCTACATTTCTTTTTATAGAATATATTTTGATTCATGAATAAATTTTTATATTTGTTATATTTACCATAGTAGCTTTTATAAATCCCCTATTAATTATTTTTACCATCATTAATCATTTAGAATGATTCATACAATTTTAATATTTAATGAAACCTGTATTTAGTTTGTGTGCCCACTAATGCCTTTGATATTTGAATTATATAGGGCCTATACATAATCTAAATATCAAAGTGTTTGTGAATAAGTGTGTTTTCACTTTTGTTTTTTATCATTTTTATACATTTATTTCATATTTGATTGATGGCATATTATTACATATCCAACCCACTTTAAAACACCACATATTATTCATCGAACAAATCTTATTAACAAATTGTAAAACAGTTTTAAAAAGGCATATTATCCATAATTTGCTGTTAGTGTTAAAAAGTATCTATTTTTTCTGATAAACAAAATTAATATATTTTGATTTTCATAAATTTCAATGGTTCAAATAATTTTACATAATGCCGTTCTGTTACAGATCACTTCCACCAAAGCTCTACTGTTATGTCCATGATCATCGTTTTATATATTACTGGAGGAGTGATGCAATAGGTTTGGAGCGATAAGCAGCATTGAGGAGAGAAAAGTATTACAAACAGTTTGAAGTGGTAAGCAGCATTGAGAAGGGAAAGGTATTACAAACAGTTTGGAGTAGTACGCAGCATTGAGGATGGAAAGGTATTACAAACAGTTTGAAGTGGTACTCAGAAATAAGGATGAAAAGGTATTACAAACAGTTTGAAGTGGTTAGTAGCATTGAAGAGAGAAAAGTATTAAAAAGAGTTTGAAGTGTTAAGCAGCATTGAGGAGGGAAAAGTATTAAAAAGAATTTGAAGTGGTAAGCAGCATTGGAGAGAGAAAGATTTAAAAACAGTTTGAAGTGGTACGCAGCATTTAGAAGGGAAAAGTATTATATAGAGTTTGAAGTGGAAGTAGCTTTGAGGAGGAAAAGTTAACACAAACAGTTTGAAGTGGTAAGCAGCATTGAGGAGGGAAAGGTATTACAAACAGTTTGAAGTGGTAAGCATAATCAATAAGTGGCTATCATTACACACAATTTGACGTGGTAAACAGCAGCTAGGAGGTGCTAATATTACAAACAGTTTGTACTGGTAAGCAGAATCTAGGAGGAGCTTGTATTATAAACAGTTTGGACTGGTAAGTAGAAGCTAGGAGGGGCTAGTATTACAAAAAATTTGGTGTGGTAAGCAGAAGCTAGGAAGAGCTAATATTACAAACAGTTTGGAATAGTAAGCACAAGCTAGGAGGGGCTAATACTATAAACAGTTTAGACTGGTAGCAGAAGCTAGGATGGGCTAATATTACAAACAGTTTGGAGTGGTAAACAGGAGCTAAGAGGGGATAATATTAAAAACTGTTTGGAATTGTAAACAGGATCTAGGATGGGCCAATATTACATACAGTTTGGTGTGGTAAGCAGCATTTAAGAGGGGTTAATATTGTAAACTGTTTGAAGTGGTGAACAGGAACTAAGAGGGGCTAATATTACAAAAAGTTTGGAGTAGTAAGCAGTATGAAGGAAATACGAACAATCGGGGTGTTAAGCAGCATTGAAAACGAACCAATATTAGGCCTAAGAGTATTATGATTGTTATATATCTGCAATTAATATATATTTATATACATAATAATTATAATATACTCTTGAATAAATTATTTAATTTTTGTATTTTATTCACTCAGT
This sequence comes from Timema cristinae, assembly GCA_039000515.1. Taxonomy (NCBI): domain Eukaryota; kingdom Metazoa; phylum Arthropoda; class Insecta; order Phasmatodea; family Timematidae; genus Timema; species Timema cristinae. Next base: position 71,129,878 of record JBCFYV010009882.1, on the reverse strand, counting down.
TCTTTTATACAAATATTGTGTGGTTTTTTTTTACTTTATGATGGTTTGTTGTTTTTAAACCTCTCTATAGTTCACTAGATAGGCCATTACTGCACAAAAGTGCCATATTCAGTGTTTCTTGTTAACATGGTTATGTGTTTATATAATAAAAGCAAAATCCACTCATTCAATTATTCACTCATTCATCACAGTATTTCCCAAACTCTTGGGCCAGTAAATTTGATTTTTTTTCCTTGCCAGGAAGGTAGCGAAAATGCCTGATACAATCATAAAAATCTAGAATTTGGAGATTGCAAAATGGAGTCTTGGAAATGGCAAGCCTATAAGAAAAAAAACTTTATGTTTAGGTATAAAATAAAATCTTTGAAGATAGGTAGAGACACAGTTCCAGGTAAGCAAATAAATATTTAAATTTTAAATTTCTATCCATGAATTCAAGAAAATAGGGTGCGAGCTTCAAAATTTCGAAAACTTATAGTAAATTTTTAGTGTAGTATAAAACCGAAACTTGGCAAAAAGTATTAAGGGCTGAAAATTATTAAAGTTTTAACTGTGACTCTTTGGGAAACTGGGATGATTTATAAACAAGTTTGAAATTTCTAAGTAGAAATTTATTAGATGTGGTTGGATGTATCTACAATTTCCCAAACTAACAAACACAACTACTGTTATATGGGGTAGAAAACTGAAATATAGCAAGACGGTGTGAATACAATTCCAAATAACCATAGGAGGATGAATCTTTTACATCTATAAAATAGGGAGAAGGGGGCGGGGGAAGGATAGGTAAAAAAAAAAAAAAAAAATTTAGGTGAGGCAAAAAAAAAAAATCCAATCACAAAATAAAAGTATAACATATTTATTATGTAGGAAAAGAGCTGATAAAATGGGGGGTTTCAAAACTCCAAAAAACTAAAATAATAGTTTACTTTTCAGTTTGGTAGAAGATTGAGATTTTCCAGGCGGGTATAAGAAACACCCCAAACAACCATTAGTGTGTGATTCTGAAATTTCAAATTAAGAAGCATTAAATGGGGAATTAGGGGTCCCAACCAAGTTCTTAAAATTAATAGAAAAAACCTCACTTTTTTAGTACTATTTAAAATGGAAGTTCTACATGTAAGTATAAACCATCTCGGAGAACCAATTAACTTCTAAAATTTCAATATTAATTTCAATTTCAAAATTTGAGCTAGGGAAATGAAAGAGATAGAAATTCATACAACTAATATATAACACTACTTTTCGGTGTGGCTTAAAATTTAAATTTAACAAGAAAGTAAATAAACCATAAAAGATATTAAAATAAATCTTAAAATTTCAAAGTTGGAATGGGGGACCTGAGAAAGGGTTAGGATGGGAGTTGGTATTAGCCTAAAATCTTTTAAAAATTATGACAAAATTTTATTTTCAATAAAACTGCTATTACAATGCTAAGAGTCAAATGAAAAACTAACGACTATCTGTCAGCCAAAATAACAACATACGAGTACTAAATAACTTCTGGAGACATAGCTTGGTAATTTATTATGCTCTTTGGAAAATCATGATGCATATTATTCAATATGGCTTTGTAACAGTGTGTATTTTTAATTTATGCTTTTTGGTGAACTGTGATGCTTTTCTCCCCAAATGTTTCTGTAACAATGTATATTAGTTCGTTTATCTTATTTTGTAATCGTGCTAAGGTCAAGATGGCACTTTTAATGGTTTGCGTCTGTTTATGGACGCACAAAAAGTAATATGTTGTCGTCTTATATATATCATATATTAATTAGCATGAATGATTCATGATTTCCATATTTAGATGAGGATTGTAAAACTAGGAACTATCAAAAATGGAGCAGCCTATTGTTGAACGTTCTAATTTAATATTGTCTAGGTGGTGCCTAGCCGTGTGAAGAACGGGTCAAACCGTTAGTTCATAAAAAAATAAGGAAGATTTTCATGGCGAAAGAGTTTAGAATACATATTTTTATCTATAAGTAAAATACTGTAAATACTGTGTTTAGGAATAGAATATTAAATTTCGGAAATAGTCTACTAAATGTTCTACTTATAGGCCTCTTATTAATTTCAAGGTCACTTTATAGTGCTAATATGCTAATGATAGTGTCCAGCAATAAAATAAATTATATTTACTTTAAATCAACATGAAAATATGAATTTTCCTTAGGAAAAGTTAAAAAGACAATAAAACTTTTAAATTTATTTCGAGTTATTATAGCCAATTTTCAAAAATAGAGGGTATAAAATGGTCCTTAAATCAATTTAAGTATACTAATGGTTTTCTAATGGCTTTTTGACACATATTTCAGTTATGATAGAGAAATAATCAAATGAATTAATCTTTTTTCCACATCAATCGTTGCAAAGAAGCCATCAAATGGTTTGCCAAACTATTGCGTATAGCATCTTTTGTTAAAGGTTTTGGTTTGTTGCTCTATACTGAATTCCACACCATCCCTCAAAATTGGCCAATGTGTCGTCACAATGAATTGTCAATTATTCACTCTATTATTATTATTATCATTATTATTATTATTATTATTATTATTATTATTATTATTATTATTATTATTATTATTAGCACCACGTCTTACTACCTGTTCAGGTTATACGCACTTACGCTAATGTGTTATGGTAAGTGATTGTGAGATTAAATAGAGGACCGATGGTTTAACGTGGAATCCAAACCACGGTGGAGGCTTGGCATTCCACACATTCACAAGTTGTTATTAATACAAGTCTTGTCAGAGGTGAAGGAAGGGTTTGGTAATCAGTTAAATCTGTGCCGGAACGAGGATTGAGCTCCGGACCCCAGCACAGAAATCCGACATCTTACCCCTAGACCACCAGGTCACGCATTCACTCTAAAAGTTGCTTATATTAGAGGTCGAGGTTTGTGAAACCACGATGAATCGTCATGAATTTGCTCCAAAGTGGCTAGCACAAAAGAATTCATTTTGGTGTAACCGTGATTAATCGTCAAGTATTCACTCGAAAGTCACTCGTACAGAAGGTTGAGGTTTGTGAAACCACGATGATAAGTCAAGATCAAAAATGACTCGTGCAAAAAGTTGAAATTTGTTAAACCGTGGTGAATTGTCAATCATTCGCTAGAAAATGGATCGTGTTAAAGGTTGAGGTAATAGAAATTGCAATAAACCACCAAGCATTCGCACGAAAGGGGGTAGTGAAAAATGTTAAATTTGTGAAAACATGATTACTCGTCAAGCATTCGCTTGAAAGTGCCTCGTGTAAGGTAGACAGTGTGAAAGATACCTTGCTGTTCACTAGAACTTTCCGAAACTTAGTTTAACTAATCCAAGGAAACATTATGAGTTGGAAATAGAATATATTATGATAGAGAAAGTCACATATAACATTTATTATTAAAGAATTTTTTTTTTTTTTTTTTTAGAAAAACACACTTTGGTGTGGTAGAACATAGGTTTAAATTATTTTGAGGACTAGGTTTATGACCCATAATATTGAACCTACTAGTCAGTGCCAAAAATGATATGAGAGATAAATAAAAGGTAGTAGTAGTGCACTGTCTTTTTTATACTGAAAGCCAATGAGATATACCTAATGGCTAATATGTGTGTAGATAACCTAGGTGCTTATAGTATGTATCGAACCCTGGCCTAGCTCTTGTGGAAGTGTCACGTGAATCAACAGTGGCAGTTACTCCACCACCTCTTCGATGAGCGATCGTTGTTGCTCTAGAAATATGGATTATTACAGTTCAGTTAGCCACATTAACAATAGAGCTCCGAACAGGTGAAAACAAAAAAATAATTAATAGTTTTTGTTCCTGACATTGATGAGTGGTAGAAAGACTGAATACATTATTTTCAAAAGATCTTAGTCGATAATTTAGTCACGTACAGGGAAGAGGTTCATGAAGGGGGTGCCGCGGTGATCCACTATTGGGGAGGGTTAGAAAAATATATTAATTAAGCTCACAAGCATTGCAGTTAAAATTATTATTTAGATTTTCAGGTGGGGTGGGAGAGAGCTTAGGTTCTTATCTGTTTAACGTTTCTATATCAAAGCACATTCATACTTACTTAATCTATGGTATTAGGAACTGGAAATTTCATTGATACACTTACAAAAGTACGCTACCTGTCCCTATCTTGAGTTAGCTCTATCCAGTCCACCTCATTACACCCCACCACTTTCAGAAACATTCTAATGTGACACTCCCATATGCGTTTAGGTCTACCAGATTGTCTCTTTCATTGGGTTTGTCAGTCAATACGTTGACAAGGATCTAGAATTTAACATTATCGCTTAATCCTGTCCACCATAATCTGCGAGACCTGGTTATCCAAACATTGTATTGTGATGAGTATAGGGTATGTAACTCATAAATATGTAATATCCACCATTCCTCCGTATTCTCATCTCTTTTTAAAACAAATATCTAACTATGCACTTTATTTTTGAACACCCTACATTTCTTATCATGTAAGGCACGAGAACACGTTTCACACTCATTTATAAATTAATACAGATGTAACTACTGAATAAATATGTTATGTATATTGTCCTATATACTTTATCTATAAATTTGTCTTTACTCTCAATGGAAGAAATTCCTGTTATAATAATGCAATGATCATTACAAATATTAAAAATTGGTTTTAATAACCATACATTACAAATTAAACTAAACACATCTACTGGATCGATATTGTATTCACTTTGGCCAAATTTTTTTTATAAGAACTGCAAAAAGTATTGGTTCAAGCTTTCATACCCTACCACCCAACCTTCAGGGATAAAAATCCGTAAGTATCATTCCAATGGTGAAAAGGGGTCACCCTGGAGAAAAGTTCATTGAATACTGGTAGACCTATGATTCGAATTTTTTGTCAATATAATTTAGCCTGGTTTGCCAGTAACTGAAATGATAGGGTTGAAATCTCAGCTTAGTGTGCTGAAAGAAGTTGATTATAAATGGTTTACTTTTATTTCTCTGTAAAAATACGAGTACATTTTATCTGCATTTTACCTTCCCCCTCCTTATGTAAGGTATTGTAGTTAGCTATATCCCATGTGGGTAGTAACACTTGAAGCAAGAAACCTACAAATAGTGGATGTATTTGGACGACACCATATCAAGATTTTGGGATTTAAATACGATGAACCACAATAACTAGGCCATTAAAAATGGTCTGCAGAACTGCACTAATAGATGGCAACGACTTGCGAGATATATATATAAAAAATAAACACATAGATAATATATAGAGAAAAGGATGGATAGAAAAAAATAGAGGAGATTAGGGCAAGCAAAAGGGGATTTTCAAGTGCGTGGAGAGGGAGGAGAGAAAATACTTGTAGAAAGAGACAAAACGTGTTGGGGGAGATGAGAAGTAAAAATTTCCATACTCGTGACTCACTAGGTTACCCTAATATACCCCCAAATGCCCGCCCGCTCCACCTACTCCAAGTGTTCAACCCCCCCTCCTTCTACCCTCTTTCCGACCCCTTAGCAAGGATGGAGAAGGTTTGAAATTTATTCAAGATAGAGGGATTGTATGCAATGTACAATCCAGATACAATAAAATTGAATTGTAGTCCTTATGCTTAGAGTATTTCACGGCCAGACAGGCAAATATAGACTCACGAAACAAGAGTTTCAGATTCTTCATGATTGTTAGAAAAAAAAAATTATATGAATAAATATTAGCCCTGATTTAAAAATAGATGTCTGGTTCAGCTATTGAACCAATGTTTTTTCCCCTAGCGGCTATTCCAAAATGAGTTAACTTAATTAACAAAGTTAATATAATTAAGATGATTAATTTACTAATTAATATATAAGATACGTAGCTCTAGCTACTGAAACTCATAAAGTAGCTGGAATATGCTGTAATAACCCCGAACTAATTATCTATATTATATGTAGGCTCCTACATTTGTGTATATCTCATACATATACGTATATAAATATATATGTTTTTGTAGATAAATAAGAAAGACACACGACTATGTAGGGAATTATGAATGTATTGAACATTCTAGGTAACTATTTCATCTATAGTATTAATAAAATTTATATCCTATCTCAATGAGCTGTGTATATAATTAAATAAACTTAAAAGTTAAAGGTTATTAACTGAAGAAACACACAAAAACTAAATTTGTTCGTGGACCGAAATATTTGGAATATATTCCTTTCAAGTTTAAATGGAAAACTAATAGTATCTACATCGCATGCACCTAAAATTAACAAATTACAATGATTTTATTATTTTATTTGCTAAAACGTCAACAATTCTTGAAATTAAATCATAATTCTGATTCTCTTGAAGTTATGTATTTTAAAATATTTTCAGTTGATATTTAATTCAAGTTTATAAATATATAAAAGAAGCATATTTTACAAATGGGTAAACAAAACTTAGAATGAGATTTCTTACGAATAACAATAGTCTAATTTCTAATTGTAAGTATTACAATATCTACAAAGTTGCATCCATTTTTAAAATTGCTCATATTAATAGCTATGAAACTATCACCCTGAGCTAAATAGGAAAATGTTTCATCATTAATATTTTTTATATTTTTCAAATGCGCAGTTCTCTAATTAATACTTTGACAATTTTTGTATATATAATATATTTCTTTGTCATTGAAAGTTAGCTTAAGAATATTGAGGCGATTTTAATTCGAAAGCAGCCTACTTTGCTAAACGCAATGATAACCAAAAATAAATTCAGTATAAATTTCTGTTTTCTGTAATTATTTTTATTTATTATTTTTTAGTCTAACTATCTAGATACAATTTTTTAAGACAAATTCAAAAGTATTTTATAATATCAATTTTAATGTAAACCAATTAAAAACTTTTAACAATAACTTTTCCCTCTCTTCTTCAATGGCACTGAAGACATTTTCTTCAATAAGTAAGGAACATTTGTATCCGATTTACTTTCGATGCTACTTTATTGATTTTTCTATGAGCTCAATCCAGGTATGACCCACACCTAGCCCTAACTCAACATGAATTTCGTCTACGAGATAACCGGGAAGACATATTTTTGTTCGTCTGTACACCAACAATTAATTTATTCCAATTATGTTTACTATTTGAAGATAATGTATTGCTCTTCTTCGAAGCTAGAGGATAAAGATAATGTTTGATTATACGAGTCAAAGAAAACGTATAGCTTTACAAATGGTTTTATTTTAAAAAGATATGTTTTTAAAATGAACCGCGCCTGGCTTCTAGTTCAGGCCATTCAAATATTTACACTAATAGGTTAAATATCGGTTAAGAATAATGCAAGGGAAATAAACTAGCAGTTCTCTTTAGGGAGAGCGGAAAAATATTCCGTAAAATCCACCAAACAGATCGTTATACAAACCCTGACTTCCCTGCCAAAGTGAATTTGTTTTGTTGCAAGAGCTACATTGTAGACAGTGTGAAAACTGAGGCAGAAAAAAAAAACTTTTTAATTAATAAGTCTTACTACCCTTTAGTGTCATACGATCATGTACCAACTACTATAATGTGCTAGGGATGATGAAAGTTGTATTTAGAGGGAAATTATCCACATTTGCGTGGAGAAAAAATGAAAAGCCATTTTGTAAAAATAGCTCAGTCCACCAAATGAGGAGTTGAACCTAAAACTCCCCGTTATCAGCAACCCAGTTTATTGCGAGAGGGACGCCATAAACCGAACCGGGTTTCAAATAATTAAATTACTTTAACTTTAAAGACACATTGAAATAGTGTACTTAAATAATAACTTTTTTGTTATACCTAACAATAAAAATCAAGTATATGAAACCAAATCTTACTCTAGGTAAAGCTATTTGTATGATTTTTTCCAACTAAGTTAAGAAAAATATTTCATTTGGAATCTATGGTGTTGTGTGTGCTATATTTGAGAATCCAACAAATGCAATATTAAGTCACACATTTATGCCTTGATATTCTGTTCTAAAAAATATGAATGGACCGATAAAGTTTATACAAAAATGTAAATTGAGGATATCAAATTTTATTTCCTGGCCTGGTCTACTTAGTGTGGTGGTCCTAAAGGGTTTCACACTCCTCTTCTACACCTTTGCAGGTACAATACATTTCCTTAAAGAGGTTATAGCAGTTTGTATCTTATTTGTCAAAGATTCAAAGAATATGATTTTTTTTAGATAGTATTTTAAAAATTTATTGACAATTTAATCTAATGTGTAAGAATCAAATGGTAGTTTATTGGAATGTGCACCTACATTAATGCGAGGAAGAAGAGCAAATGGTAGTTTATTGGAATGTGCACCTACATTATTGCGAGGAAGAATAGCAAATGGTAGTTTATTGGAATGTGCACCTACATTATTGCGAGGAAGAAGAGCAAATGGTAGTTTATTGGAATGTGCACCTACATTAATGCGAGGAAGAAGAGCAAATGGTAGTTTATTGGAATGTGCACCTACATTAATGCGAGGAAGAAGAGCAAATGGTAGTTTATTGGAATGTGCACCTACATTATTGCGAGGAAGAAGAGCAAATGGTAGTTTATTGGAATGTGCACCTACATTAATGCGAGGAAGAAGAGCAAATGGTAGTTTATTGGAATGTGCACCTACATTAATGCGAGGAAGAAGAGCAAATGGTAGTTTATTGAAATGTGCACCTACATTAATGCGAGGAAGAAGAGCAAATGGTAGTTTATTGGAATGTGCACCTACATTATTGCGAGGAAGAAGAGCAAATGGTAGTTTATTGGAATGTGCACCTACATTAATGCGAGGAAGAAGAGCAAATGGTAGTTTATTGGAATGTGCACCTACATTAATGCGAGGAAGAAGAGCAAATGGTAGTTTATTGGAATGTGCAACTATATTAATGCGAGGAAGAAGAGCAAATGGTAGTTTATTGGAATGTGCAACTATATTAATGCGAGGAAGAAGAGCAAATGAGTTGGTGTCTGATCGGGGAAGGTGGGAACACCCGAGATATAAATTGTATTTGAAAAATCCACTGCAATGCACCCAGCTGAGATTTGAACTTGGACTTCCATATTACTGATAAGCCAGTCTATTGTGAGAGTGAGGGGTATTTTACGTTCAATGTTTTGTAGGAAATAGAGAAAAACATATCATTTTTTAGACGGCCGTTCACCGGCGAGCTGAGACGTGCTGCAGACACACACATGAGGTTTATTATTTCAAAATATGGCTCATACCAAAATGAAGGTGAAAGGTTTTGGCATGTCCATTAAGTATTATTAAATTTTAATTAATTTATTTATCAAGAGATATATAACGTGCACTTTCTAAACACACTTATATTATCAGCACACGAGAGTTTCTATGAGAAAGAGCAAAAGGGCCTACCAATTTTGTCTGGAAAGGTATTTTCACATACCTTCCAGGGTTAATTTACATGCCACAATCGACATGGGACCGACGGCTTTACCTCCCTCCGTAGAAAGTTGTGCTACGGATTTTTATCGCTCTAGAAATATACATCGGCCCCAGCTGGATTTGAGCCAACGAACTTAAAATATAGTTTAATTTACATTCAACGTTATATAATTCTAAGAAAGTTTAGGAAAACTAAATAACGTCATATTTAACAACATTTAACTAGTAATGTGTTAGTTCTTAGATCAAAGTTAATGGTTATAAGCACGGATCTAGCCTTCCACCAACAAATAAAGTAATTTTTAATAGTTCCACTAAAATATATTGGTAATATAATTTTTTGTTTTTGTTTTGGAGCTTCACAACTGCCATTAATCTATAAAAGAAACTTTCAAGTAAGTGTCAACCTTCAAGGGAAAACTCTTCCCAAACAAACTTTTTTTTTATCACCGCTCCTGTTCAGTTTATAGTCATTTCTGCTAGTTACTGTAATGGGGTAGGGATGAGAAAGGAAGCATCTACTCGCATTTTTGTGGAAGAAGATTGGGAAAAAACTTAGGAAATACCACCTTCCCAAGAGCTAATCGAGATTTTAAGCCTGATCTCCCCGTCATCAGCAAGCAAGTCTAACACGACAGTAACGTCTTATACCATTTGGCCACTGAAGCGGGTCAAATAAACTAGATGGCACTACATATACTTGAAATGAGCATTTATCTTTTGCAGAAGGGGTTTAGCATATTTTATTCCATCTTTAGTTTATAAATGTATATTTACCTCTTAGAGATAGTTATGACTATGAGAATATAAACACATGTTTAGTATATACATAATTACTGTCAAATAAGGGAAAGCATGAAATATAATTCTTCAAAACAGCTATAATAAATTTAATAAATTTGTTACTTTATATCCCAAAAGGTATTTTGAGTAATCTAATTTCCACAAGAAACTTATTTTAAAAATATATCCAAAAATACTATCAGAAACAACAGGAATAGACTGATAAACGTTATATACTCAATTTCTTATAAAATTCTTCAAATACTAACAATGCTGCAGCCTTAATTCGTACTTTTTCTTAAATTAGCGAAAAACATATTCTTATAAAAGGAAAAAAAAGAAGAAAAAGAACTGATCCATATTTAAAATTTTGGGAAGTAAAAATATATTCTATAAGATGTGCATATAGCTATATACTAATCATAAACATCATATTTACCCATCTCTCTCTCTCTCTCTCTCTATATATATATATATATATATATATAATATATATTAATATATATATATATATATATATAATAATATATTAATATTTATATATAATATATATATATATATAAATATATAAATATTAATATATATATTTATATATATTATATATATATAAATGGGTAGATATGATGTTTATGATTAGTATATAACTATTTACACATCTTATAGAATATATATACATATAATCAAGTAATTAACTTGCATGTGAAATTTAGTGCACTCTTGATTTTTGTAGTGTCTTAAATGTATTATTCTAGATTTGAACCTTTAATGGTCCCACCTGTAGGTATGCAGACATATATGTAGTCCCCCTCTATGCATACACACAAATTAAAACTGTTTCACAAATCCTCTTGTTTGAATGCTGATCACACACTCGTTGGTTTTGAATACAATGGACAAATATAGGCTAAGACCTCAAACCAAAGCACTGTTTTTAAATGTATTCAAATGAATTGTCTTCAATGCAGAGCCATGTGTGAGGACATAGACCATGTTATATTAAATAGAATTGTGTTGTACACATTATCATACGAGGAGTAACCCATATGCGCAAATAATATACCTACTAGAGGTCTTCACCATTAGTTTGTATTTACGGATATATAAACAGTGGTATTAAATACAATACTACTTTTGTTAATATCGTAGTCATTACCAATGCTTATTACTAACTTTATAAAAAATAGTTTCCTAATTTTATTCTTTTTGTCTTCGTATGAAAAAAAAATACAATAGATCCATCTTAGTTCATCATTTTGATCCGTCAACCTAATCATTACATTAGGTTATAGCACTGAATATCAAGAATATAATAATATAATATAATATTTTATAATGTTTATAACTTTAAAACAAAATGTATAATAAGTATATTATTGATTTCAAGAATAACATCAGTTGAAAGCCCACATCAGTGGTCACCTGATCTAACGCATCACTATTATGTTGGACTGAATTGCTGATGAGTGTGAGATCAGGGTTCGAGTCCCGGTCGGGTGTACTGTTGCCAACGTTTTCCTCCCCTGTATGAATAGATTTCTTGTAAAATTCTTAATTTTCTTGTTCCTACTCCACAGGCTTAATTAATGTAGACGCATAAGTAGCCCAAATAGGTGCTAAGACGATGTGAAACATTAGAAAAAGATAGTCTTAAAAAAACTAGACGTCATTATCGTTACATTTTAATTGTTATTTTGTTTAGTAAGGTTAGTATTAAATATATATTTTGCGGTCAGTGATTTTATGTTCCTACTTAACAAGGTGACTTAATGTATTATTATTATTATTATTATTATTATTATTATTATTATTATTATTATTATTATTATTATTATTATTATTATTATTATTATTATTATTATTAGCACCTCGTCTTACTACCCATTCGAGATATACGCACTTACGCTAATGTGTAATGGTAGGGAGTTTGTGAGCTGAAATGGAAGACCTACAGTTTAACGTAGAATCCGAACCACGGTGGAGGCCTGGCATTCCACACATTTACAAGTCGTGACTAATACACGCATTGTCAGAAGTGACGGAAGGATTTGACAATCAGATAAATCTGTGCCGGGACCGAGGATTGAACCCCAAACCCCCCGCACAGAGGACCAACACTTTACCCCTAGACCGCCAGGTCACCCAATATATTTATTATTTCTGGCTGTATTTGAAACTACAATTCTCTTTATATATCATTTGGTACTACACACCTATTAAGATAATGAATGGTATTACTAGACCTACTCATGATATAAAGATATTTCCATTTTTGATACAAATCAAATAATATGTCTTAATATTTGTATGATTTTGAAAACTCGGTGCTGAATTTGATTAATTATGTAAGCCTATACTGACACATCAGGCCGATACTGTTATAAAATGCCTATCCATTACCATTTTGAAAAAAAAACTTTTTAAAATAATATCACTAAACATTTATTATTAGTACAAATGTTTCTAGTTTTTCAAATGTATCATAAAATATTTAATATTATGTTTTATTATAGTCATAAAATGCAATATTTGAGCTTATTGAAATTCACTATGACACCTTCAGGCTTGATATTTTATTTTATTCTATATCAACCTACTATTTATGAGTCAGTATGGACACAATTCACAAATATCTATTTCCGGAGTGTCGATGTTTAAAATAGAAGGATGAAATATTTAGTTTCGTTTATTAAAATTATAGTTACAGTATTTGTAATATATTATAGTTTACAAAAGAAAATTTGTTAAACATTCTTTAAAATATTAAAAATTTACAATTTTATAGATAAATACTGAACTTAAATCACGTCCCCGTTCTTCACATCTTAAATAAAATAACCACAACTTGGTCATCGTGTAAAGTACACCCATTAAGACAATTTATTATCCCATAATTAAAAAGTACTGACCAGCGCAATATCTTTGTAGCTTACTATCGAAAAAACATCTTACCTAACTTCTTTATTACATGTGATAAAACATTTATTTTTAACAAGAATCGTATTGCTCCACGTCTGGTAATTAATATCAAATCTCCATCCACACGGGATGTAAAGAAAGACCGGCCACTAAGGGGCCGCAGGATGTTGAGAGGGGAGGTGTTGGGTGGAGGGTGGGGTGTTTGGGGTGAATGTATTATGGAATCGCGCACTTGAAACCCCTTTGTCAGGACTAGCTGTGGACTAGGGGTCCATATATTACCCGGCCAGGACTCCCAACTACTTCCTTCTAAAGTGACATGGAGTGCGACCTCTCCAACCACCTTGAAACAGAAACGTCAACTTTATTTACGGAATATATTCATTAATTCAGTGAAATAAAAGAGTTATAAAATGCTACACCTTCTAACGTTTTGCAGACCTGCACAGGATTGATTAATAAAACAAACCAAGAATATAAACCAATATTAATTATTTGCTGTGCATATTTTACATGATTTCACGAGAAATATATTTTTTGGTGCAGTTTATAATCAAATAACTACTTATGGTGGTTTCTGAGGGGTCTAAATCAAAAAATAAATTCAATAAATGTAAATATAAAAATATTATTAGGCAAAATATTGTTTTTAAATAAACAGAATGGTACATATGCAAATTAAACATAATAATAATAATAGTTTGTGGATTCGTACATTCATTAATATTATTTTAAGTTCAATACCATTTGATAATAAGTATTATCTTTTCTGTCTTATAAATTAAATAGGTTATCTGCGTCTTACTAAAAGTTAGGGTAATACGCTTATGTACTCATTACACTACTGTGTTTGGAATTAGGAAGGTTGAATTTTAGAGGACGTTTATCCGCATTTGCTTGGAGGGAGAGTTGAAAACAATTTAGGGAAAATAACCCTCTGTATGGCTTGAGCCCCTATTTCCCCGTCTTGACAGTCTATTATATCGCAAGAGTAGCAGCACCTTATAGGCCGCGCGGCCTCCGAAGTGGATGATGGGTTTTATAAAAAATCTTATTATTTTCTTGCATATTTTCTCCAACCTTACAAGTCATCACCTTGAGAAGATGTGAAAAAACTGCCTTCTCAACACTAGCGACATGTTTAAGGTCTTTGTCTTTAAAAAGCGAAGAACGACTAATTACCTAAAATTTGTTGTGAGAACTGTGAAGTTTTATCTTAACTTAAAAAACTGTATACAGTAATTATAATTCTTTAGCTTGAAAAAGAAAAAAAAGAGTCATGGACTTTCTATTGTATGCAAGTCTGGACACATTAAGTTTTTATAATTATACATTCCGATCTCAAATCACACAGAAGTTAAATATTATGATTTCCAAATTATTTAAATAAAAGCTATGCACTACTTTTTCATACCTAATAGTGGAATATGCAGTTTAAACATTCATAATTATGTATGAAATAGTAAATACATACATTTTATTTTAAACAATTCTATATTTACAATTAATATAAAAGATATCGTTCAAACACTATATGCGTTAAGGAAATACACATTTTAGGAAGCGTTCAATTTTTACCAATTATTGAAGCATTAGTGTCAGTTTGTGAAGATTATATCTAAGTATTAAGTTTTGTATATGAATTAGTCATTAAATTGCCTATAAAGTCAATAGGCTATATTTAAAAAAAAATCTTGCAATGCATAGGAGGTTTAAGACTTACGTTCTATAGTTTGCTGTAAAATTATCTCAAATTAGGACACCTTCACTTTAAATATTTTAAATGTTTTAAAACGTATTCATATTTTATAATTTTGTAAATCTGTGTGACTATAGATGAATGATTAAAGAGGTTGACTGTAGATATGGATACCAAACGTTACACTAAATGTGAGATTATCTTTTCCATATAATCTCATTTGGTTAATTTATGTTATGAATTCATCAAATAATATGTTAAATATGGTAAAACTAAAATACTAAACTAAAATAGACTAATCGTATGAAAACCACTACTTAACTTGGGATTTTATTGTTAGTTCCTTGATTTAAATGCACATGAAAAGTATAAATTATATTTTAATGTATATTTATTTGTAATTAATATTTGTTGAATTACGATATAACCCTTGGTGTTGTTAAATTGGGCGGACTTTATGTAAAAGAAAATGTAGGTACACATACCTATAGTGGCTTTATTTACAAGCACAAAATGAAAACCAAATAATTGTGACTTTAGAGTAAATAGACTAGATGTTCCCTAGATAGTATAAAGCAAAGGGCAGGAAATAATTATACAGTTGTGTCAAAGTCGAAGGTCAAATCTTCTTTGCATTGACTCCAACACACACACAATAACCTTTACATCCTAAAAACATTTCAAAGTAAGAGAAAAACTTTTATTTATTATGAACATATTTAAAATATCCCACAAAATATGACATTTTTAAATATAAACACTGCTAATAAACATTTTTAATACCAACTAGTGATTAAACGATATCTATAATGTACACTCCATTTTATCTTAACGTTAGCTGCCCTACCTCAATGTATTACAGTCCAGCGGCCGGTAACCTACATCCCGTGGGCCAAATTGGGCCCACCAACTGATTTTATCTGGCTCACATAAGATTTAACAAACAAACAATAAGTATTCATAAAAATAGACTAATAGCTGATTATATGATAAATATAACGTTGAAATCTTTAGGTCAGTTACATTTAAAAGTTGGCCCATCAATACTTTTCTAAACCCATACGAACTGCGATAACCAAAAGGTTGTAGAACCCCCTATTAATCTATCAGCGGCACCATAGTGGAAACATGCAAAGTAAGTGACCATCCTTAATTTACGTAAGGCTTATTTTTTTATAACTTTCCACTCCCTGACACCCTCATAAGGGATCGTAAAATTTTCTATCACCCTTTACCACCTTCTTACTATCTTACATAATTTTTTACGGTTTTATCATTTAGATTATTTTAATGGTTTAATTATTTTTATACATAACTTCTGGTAATAAGTCAAGCTATGGTAAATTTTAGAATACTTCAATTGGAGTGAATAAATCAAATATAAGTGAAATTTTATAATTCATATATTTATTTTCTTAAAAAAAAAATTTGGTCATCTCACCATACACATTGATAAAACATCTTATGGATAGTGGATTCTGACACCCCTATTTCCTCTCGTAATAAAGTCTAAAAATAAATACTGATCCCCCCCCCCCCCTCAAACTAAAACACTGACGTAATTTAAGAACGCTCCATAAGCTTGATACTTCATAGGGTAAACGAGGGGGGCATGGATATATTCAGACGTGTGAGTATAAAGTAATACAGTTTACTTTGACTATTTCTCTAAGTCATTATCTATACCTAGATGCATGGATAGTTTAAAACTAGTAATTTGACACCCACAATACCTTTATGTACAACTTCGGCTTCGACTTTTCTTTGCATGTTTCAATCTTCCCATCAGTTTAGTTTTGAATTTAAAACGTGAACTCTGTTCACCCCTATAAATAAACAAACCCCCCTAAAGTTCATCACCCAAACCAAAAATGAGCTATAGCCTTCTGGATCAGTGCCCCCCCCCACCCCCATTATCATTACCCCGTTTAGTATTGTAACAAATTAAATTCGTCCGTTTTAAGGACGCGATTGTGCTAGTAACACCTGCGTAACCTTGCCGTCACATAACATGCAAGTGGCAAGCGGATGAAAGGCTAGACCCAGGAAACCATTACCATATTATCAGATGACCGAATTGAACTAAGGACCTTCACAGCAAGGTCCACGTCATGGAAATACCCTATAAAATATGCCTATATCACATTTCCTTCCTCCTTGTTTTTATGGGTTTTTAGTAGAAGGTTTTATTTACCTTTTCTTTTGGCCCGTTTCGTGCTCTCACGCTATCAGCACTTTACAGAAATCCAGGTGATGATAAATGCCCTACTTCTTACATTAATTAATAAGACAAGTTTATCGTTGGTATATATTTTTCTCTAGAATTTTCTGAACTAAAGTAAAAGTCAGGAAAATACATTCAATCATTTTTAAACTTTAAAATGAATAATAAAAGTGTTAAATAATAAAATTAATTTAATCATACAACAATTAAAAGGAGCTATCTTCGGATTTAGTGTTTAAGATCCCTCCATGGTTTCAAAATATTGTTTTTTAAAATGATTTGAAATATTTGAAATAATTAATTAAGTAAGACAAATTAGTGTCCTTAGCTCAGTTGGTAGCCTGTATGCCTACTGAGCTCAAGGTACCGGGTTTGATTCTTGGCATAGCCAAAAATCCATCATTGATGAAAATATTGGTTTATCCTTTCACATTGATAAATCAACGGTCGGGAACTGGATGTTGTGTCAGTCCTAGTTAATAAAATTTGTTAGGGGTTAGGAAGGTGGAAATTATAGGAAATTTATCTGCATTTGCGGGGAGGAAGAGTGGGATACAATTTGGTAAGTAACACCTTAATACATCAGATGGAGATTTTAATCTGGGTCTCGCCTTCATTGGCAGTCTAGTCTACTGCAAGAGTGACACCCTAGACCATTCGACCACTGAAGCAGATCACACGCTGTTAATAAATAAATAATGTTCCAGATTTTCAGTAGTGAAATGAGTTAAATTTTCAGATAAAATCTTTTTAATAATTTGAAAAGCCGAGTTCTACTTCTAGCGAAATCAAGAGACAACATTTCAAATTTGCCTTTTCCAAATAGTTAAACTTTTCTCCTGCAACGGCATGCTGTTTCCTTCCAAGATGTATGTTACTGCACCCATTGTCCTCCACCCAATTCACTATCATTGGAATAAATTTAAAAATAGTGTATTTTAAAACATACTCCAAATTATATTATCACAACTTACAAATTTGAATAAACTGGACTCTCTCTTTCAGTAGAAAATCCATCCCGTTTGAAAAAGAAAAAGCCTAAGCTGAAATAGGAGCGTTAAGGCGCTTAGGTGAAGCAAGAGTGAGTTGTGTGAAGCCTCCAGAGTTTCTCTGAGAGATAGATATACCCTAATTTAGGTTGGAAGAACAGTTTAGAAAATTGAAAGATATTTTTCTTCAGCCAACATAAATAGCATATCATTATATTATGTGTGTTATTTTATAGGTATTGATAATATCTATCATATAAGTGAGAGTTGCAAATAACATAACCTGATATACGAATATATTAAAGCTGTTTTAGTAACTTTAGTAACTAACATCTACTATTCTTCCTACCCAAATCAGAATGGAATCTACTCCATTAGCCGCCCATGCTCTACGGTGTAGCAACAGTTAGTTGTGTAAATCCTTTAGAATTCCTTTGATATAAAATGTCAAGATATTAAGGTTACACCACGTTTCAGTGTTGGAAAGAGTGGTGTGTTTTGAGACTCAATAGATTTTTTTTAGCACCACGTCTTACTATCCATTTGGGTTATACGATGACTCCATAATTCTCCTGGGCTAGACCTCAATGAAAACCCATCAAAAGCTCTCCCCCCTACACCTCCAATTTCCTCCAGACAAGCAGTCTACCTGAAAACACAACGATTTCATTTAAGCTGTAATAATACCCAGAGAATCTTAGGTCATGCCATATTCTAGCCCTAAACTCAAATTATCATCCAACCCACATAATCTTCATCGATCTTAACTGTTTATTTTTGTTTTTGGTATTCTTAATATCTCTAAGCTGGTAATTATTTATGTCTACATGCATCTGTGCTCACAAGTGTTAAGGCATGATTCTATCAACATATTGGGTTACCTCTTATGTGCAAGTGTGTTCGTCAAGGTGATTTAAGGTGTTTTTACTCAATGGTTACCACTATTTTTTAATTTTCTGGTACATTTATTTTAAATTCCAACTTATTTTCACCCTCAACATAAGTGACATGTAAGATTGAACGGTTAGTAAGACGTGGTGCACACAAAAAATATTTTCACACGCCTTTTAACGAAAGATTCTGATGGTGATTATTTTTTCAAGTTTTACTTAAATTTCAGGTGATTTTTCAAGTGATACTTGAACTCGAATCCCATTGACGTAAGAGGATTTAACTTAAAATTAGATAAAGTTGGATGATTACAATGTATCCCAAATTTGTATATCCTTTGGGTGGTATTGTTTAGTTCAAATAAGATCTAAAACTATAATCAAATGACTTTCCAATATAAAGTAGCGTGCATTTAAATAGTGAGTTTCGAAAATCTCCACTATAGTCTCAATTTAATACCAGAAATATATCCGCATCGGGAGACACGTGGATTAAATGTTAGGTTAATGTTGTGCAGATTTCCAAGAGCAGGGAGGTCAGGATTCGAATACCAGCTTGATATAATTGAGTAAGTTCTTAAAAAAAAAGTTCTGCCTTAACGCACGTGTGGTCATATTACCTCTAATATTTCTTTTTTCTATCTAAGTAGCCTAATGTTAATTTATATATGTAAGCCCCCAATAAATTAAAAATTACAAACACACTCTTTTTAGAAAAAGTTGGATTTTACATTTGAGGAACTAAACCAATTCTTACACTATCTCAGGATATTTTGTGATATATACTTATATAAGCGATTTAGATGGAAAGATATAAGCATTTTGTTCCATTATTCATTTTAATATTAAGTGTACAAAACTATTTTTATCCTCAGAGTAGTAGTATTAGACTGGCTAAGAGTGCATAGCTTAATTCTTGCCAGATAAACTAGAATTGCTTTTCCATTAATTATTTTGATTGTGCTTTCATTATATTCTTCATTGAACAAAAATGTGAGTGAATATATATACTCTTAGCTTCAGTAATAATCTCTAACGCTAATATTAAGTACAGTAGTTAGTAACACTTATGTTGAAGGTATTATTAAAAGACGTGTTCATTACAAATGTAATTTTTTTTGTAGAGTAAATTATTTTTAGCAAACAAATACAAAAAAAAATACTTAGCTTAGAAACTATTTAACTGTCAAGTTTTTAAACTAGATACGAGTATGTACAGCACATATATATATATATATATATATGAACACATATATATCTATGGTTTAAAGCATTATAACATCAAGCATACAATGAAAACATAAAGAAATACTTTTTTTGTCATGATGAGTTAATATAGTCAGTTTAGTCGATAATATAAACACCTTTATTGATTTGTGCTTTGTAGCATAAATGAATAGTCTATGAGTATTCTATTCATATATTATATATAGTTTAATAATGTATATATATATATAATGTATGTGAATCCTCCTACCTTTGCTCTACATAAATTATCAACTTTTAATGTATAAAGCGAATCCCGAAAATGTTAGAATATAAAAATTGAAAATGTGTTAACACTTATGTTGTCTCTTTATTAAATAGTCGACCAAATTGGTCTAAAAATACAAGCATTAATAATTTATATAAAATAACTAACATGTAAAATTAACTAAGAACTAAGCTTGTCATTATATATATACATTATTAACCTATTTACCATTTTTTTAAATAAATTCAACCAATTTATTTGTTAGTTTAAAACAATTACAAGCTTCAGTATAACAAATGGTCCAATTTATAAACTGGGCCACTAAATTCAACCCTCTATTCCATATATTGGACCTCCATATAAAATAATATTATATACCAATCTGGGAGATAATTATTTGTAACAATATTAAGTTGTACACATTTTTCAGCCATACTACATGATATTTTATTTTTAAAGTATATTCAGCATAAATGATTAAATGTAAATGAAAAAGAATTTGGTGATAAAAATGTTATCTATAAAAAGTCCTTAGATATTTACATGTAGTCTTGGAATACAAATCTTTTTTCTTAGCACTGACTCTTTAACATGTTTGGTGAAACCATATTCTACAATTCATGCACTTAATCCTGTCCATCATATCTAATGTACCAAAAATGTCACAATATCAACTAACACCTGCATTACTAGATTTGTGAAAAATGAGTTTTTTGCTTTGTGCTCTGGCAGAAGATATCGCGTAGCTTGATTTGCCTTTCTTCTGCAAATCATCCTTGTAGGGAATGCTTGTTATAATCTTGACTGATGTGGCTGCCCTCCTTTTATTTCTAGTTAGTACTGGAATGGAGGAAATTTCTTTACTAAGACAGCAAGGGTCTGTAAATCAGGAGCTTGAACAAGATTCAGACACTTGGTTGAAGTTGATGGTTTCTAATTTGTAGATTATCTGTCAGGTCTAATGCTGGCTAGAAAATCATGTGTATTTTCTGGTTGCTTTAGATGAGCAATAGTCGCTGGAGAAAAGTCGGATTCCTGGAAGACATCTCTAACAAGTGGCCAAATTCCTGTTTTAGAAAATCCACCAATTGCATTTGCTACTGTGGCCGCTTTCCCATAGGCCTCACCCAGTAGGGTTGAAACTTGGAATTGGAATATATTTTGTGACGGGTTTGTCCGAAGTCTGCTGCTTGATTAGGCCCTATAACAAATATGCAATGGTCTGAAGAATGACACATAGCATGGTTGCAAACGATGTGTTGTATGAGCTGGCAAAGCGAGCATGATACTGCCGTTTTCCCAAGCTAGTGTTATCACTTTCAGGTTCTTTGTAAGAGTGGAATGACCATCAAAAATCAACAAAACCGTTTCATTTATATTTGGTTTCACTATTTCTATAAAATGCTGAAGCCATATAACGAACAATTCACTCGTGATTCAGCCACTTTCAGAGCATGATAAAAGATTTCCAGGAGGGGCACATGTCTTGAGCTAATCTTTAAAATGCAATCACTTAAAAATCAACATGGGTGGCACAAACATACCTGAAGCACTCATACAGCACACGCATGTAGTGTTAGTGCCCCTTTCTCCAATTGTTATCGATCATACTTGATGCCTACTTTTTTTTTTGTAGAATCTTCTGTGGTTTTTGAACTGTGGATAAACCTGTTTCTTTGACATTAAATATTTGGGTTGATGTTATCTTTCTTATTTCAATAATCTTATTGAGGGTATGAACAAATTCTATAACTTTTTCCCTTGAAAACCCAAATGCCCTAGCTGAAGATGTAGCCTCTGGCTAACGCAGAGAACATTCAGGATGGCAAGCCATGAAACAATAATACTATTTTTTACCAGCCTTACAATTTTTTAAATCTGTGTGATATATGATTAGCTTCAGCCACATAATAGGCTAACTTTTGTAAATCAGCCCTTGTATATAAAATTTGATTCGAGAAGTAAGATGTGATCAACTATTTATCTTTCTAGCTCTGGAGATATATCTGTTGAACGCCCAAATATTTGTTCAGACTCTTTATCATTTATGTTTTACCATCAAGCCTACTCTTCAGTGTTGCTTTAGGTACGTTATAAAAACTAGACACTTCATTTAAGCCGGCATCCCCTTTCGGTAAGAAGTTAAAGCTCTTTCCATCTATTCTCCCCACGCACCATACTTGCGTTTCTTTGCCATTCTATAAATTAACAAAGAAATACGGTAACCAAATTATTACACTCAAACTATGCCATGTCTTATGAAAATACAATAGCTACTTAATTAATTTTGTGTAAGAATTTAAGTAGGGTGGTATTTTAAATTCATAGATAAATAAAACTGATCTATGTAAAATTATTATAGGACCATTTGAATAAATGATATGAATTTATAGCTACAACTATGGTAATATATTACTATTAATCGTAATTAATATACATTCGATGCCTTGCTCGTATGATACATGAAAATCACGTGAAAAAATATGGTTTTGAATTAAATAGATTTTTAAATTTAATCAATTAGGTATTTGAGAAAGAAAGAACGTTCTTATATTGAACAAGTCCAATATAAGGGATGCCAGCCATTTCAATTTAGGATACACGGCCATTTTGGCTTACTCTGTTTCCAAGAGACGGGACGAAGCATAATGGAATCAGAGTTAGCACTCATATTAATCACATAAAAGTACTCTGAATGTTAATATAGACTAACGCAAGTATTTACTTACATGTCACCTGACAAAAGTTTAGCAATAAGTGCTGTAAGTTAGATTAAAAGAACACCAAAAACTCCTTTTTTTATTTATTTAAACACAAACTACGGCTGAAATCACACAACAAAGACTAACAAGAACTCCTCATGTCACTGCCGAAATAATTTTTCGAAAGATGGCAGCACCCAACAACCATATCACCTAACTATTAAGGTGGTTCAATTTAAGAGACGGTCTATTATAGGGATCTTTCCCCTATTTATACATACAACTCTAATGTAATATAAAATAGTAACAGAGTTTAAAATTTTAAAATTATTATATAATCACCCTATTAAAATAAATAATACTTGTAAAATACATTTTTAAATAAACTTAAAATTCAAATATTATTGGACCGACTTTTTTTCTAAAGTTTTTGACATGAGCTTTAATTTGTTCCCTAAAAAAAATATGTTTTCATAGATCTCTCTTACAATTATGTATCTAAAAAAATAATAATTACTTTTGCTTTTCGAATAAAAAATAATTTAACAAGGTCTTGGTGAGTGAGCACACACAGGTGCTTTATATTTTTCTTGTTGAAATGTAATTTTCTTATAACTAGAGCGAGTAATGTAAAATTACACACGTTAAAGTTACTGTTCGTGAAGATTAGGTATGTTTAACTTCCATGCGATGTTTTCTTTTACGATTCATATAACTTGAGCTAGTAGAAAAAACACACAGGTGTTTTTGAAGGTTGTTTTCTATTCTTTTTATCTCACGTAATGGTTAGTTAAAAGATGATTAGTCTACAGCCATTCTCGGCCTATTCCACGCTTCCACATGTTAAGTACAATGCATACAACTGAATAAAATTTAAAAAATCATAGTACATAAAAATCATACTAACCATTAAATAAATTAATTGTAACATTTGCGGGACTCTAAAAACCAGTTGCAATCTGATTATTAAAAATAAAATGTAATTATGGTCTCATCTATGAATACCATACACTAGCTTTAGTTTTCGTTTAGTTTAGTATTACAATTAAATATATTAAACTAAATTTAACAAATTTTTTCATTAAGTAAGATGTTTCAAAGAGATTAATTAATTGATGAAAAATAGATCAAATTTGAGGTAGAAAGTTATCCGATTGGTTCTATAGTTTTAACTCTCGTATCTTAAAATATTACTATAATATTTTTTTTGAATACCAGTTTTGGGAGAAGTATTATAAAAAGCTCTAAGTCATAGAAATTCACAAAGCTCTAAGAGTGTATATATAATTCCAAAATAAATTAAATTAATCATATTTTTTTATTTTGGGAATTATTACGTATTTTTTAAGGCAATGAACAAGTTTAGCTGCCATATGCTGTAAATGTGATAATTTCAGTGAGAAACAAGGAGTAGCAAACAGCCATTTGGTTAGAGTTAACAATTTTTAACCCTTTTCTCTCATAAACAAATAAATTTCAGTCTTAAAGTTACATTCAGATAATAAAACAATTGCGATTTTGATACTTTTCAAAAGACTGAGTTATAAGAATTAAAAAGTATTTTAAGATATTTATAGTTCATTATAACCATGTATAGTAATTTAATATTAAATATACACATTATATATAGTATAACAACAAATATACAAAGCTCTATACATTATATTAGAAATCAATGGTATATTAAAAGGTAGATTTTGTTTAAAAATTCTAATTTATCAAAACAAAAAATTAATAAACCCTTACCCTCTTCGGTGGCCGCATGGTCTAAGGAGATAATCTCGCAATTGACTAGAATGCTGATGATCGATCCCGATCGGGTGTATTGAGGGTGATTTTGCCTAAATAGTTTTCCACTTTCCCTCTCTTTCTCTTTCACTCTCTCTCTCTCTCTCCACACAAATGTGGGTACACTTCCACTTCATTAAACCTTTTTCAACCCTAACTCTTTAGACTATATATAGCATATCATTGTATCATTCAAGAGAAAGCCAAATCACGCTTATCTACCATAATAAGGAATGGTTTAGAGCTTATATTATGAATGTCATAAACATTTATTATTTGAATATAATTAGCTATCGCACCCACCAAACTATACTTAATCTAAATATTCGTTCTAAAATCAATTTTTAGACAACACTAATATACAGGAGGTTCCTGGATTAAACGGCTAAACTTTAGAAGTAGTAGTGTATCAAAAAACTAACTCAAAATGTATTTTGTAGTTTTGTTAGTTTTTGCTTTCTTTTTGTGCAAGTGGCAAGAAACTAAATAAAAACCAAATGGCTAGGTATTAAATAAAATATTTTATTTATTTGGTTCAAATTGACGGCCTCCAGCCCGGAGAAAAGAACGAGTGGCTCACTGACATTGTACGACTGTTGTTTCTTCGCACGCACGCACGCTTGTGTTATCCTTTGTCGTAATTATTGAAGGTCATTAAAAGGCACTTCATACACTCTTTACTTGAGAGCTCCCCATAAAAAATAATCTAATGGCGTTCAATAAGGTGAACTCAGAGGCTAGTCTTCAGGTAAAGCGCGACCGATTCATCCCACAGGAAAATTAATACTAAGCTATTGCCGAGGACCTATTCAGTAAAACGTAATTTTATTTTATTTTTTGCTGTCTATGGGAAAAGGAAGCTAAAACGAACAAATCTCCAAAATACACTTTGAATTAGATTTTTTATCTACTGCCACTTCCCAAAGTTTAGCCATTTAACCCGGGAACATCCTGAAAATTACATATTCAAACCATATCAAATTATTAAAATATTACATATTATGGTAGAAACTATTAACACTTCAATTTATTTTACCACCCCGTTTTACTATCTGCTCAGGTTATACGCATATATATTAATTACGTCAATGAGTAAGAGATTAGGAAGGTTGGATTTAGAGGAAATACACCAACATTTACGTGGAGGGAGAGTTGAATACCAATTTTTAAAAACCAGCCTCAGTATTACCGACAGGGATTCAAATTCAGATCTTCCTGTCATTAGCATTCTAATCTAACACGAGAATGAAGCCTTAGACCATGTAACCAAAAAAGATCATTATAGTTTTAATAATTATTATTAATAAATTAATATTGATTATTTAATAAATTACCAACTAATAATACACCATTCATTCTATTATTCATTTTAACATAGCCTGTATAAAACCTTTCAAGACAATTATTATTAAAATATGTTAATAGTTAATACAATAATAAAGTATTATTTTAGCTAAAAATAGTATTTTCACAGTGCAAAACCAGTCGCTCTGTGTGTGTATTGTCAATATAAATGTAAAAAACAAATATATGAATTAGACCCTACCTTGTTTGTCTCTGAGTGTCAGAATCTACTTTCAGCTAGGGTACGTGGCTTGTTGACTCAAAAGAGTGTATATACGTAGTTCCTCTGACAAGACATCTTGTGAATGTGGGGAATGCCAGGCCTCCACCGTGGTTCGGATTCCACGTTAAACTGTAGGTCCTTCATTTCATCTCACAATCACCCTACCATTACACATTAGCGTAAGTGCGTATAACCCGAACGGGTAGTAAGACGCGATGCTAATAATAATAATAATAATAATAATAATAATAATAATAATAATAATAATATATACGTAGTTACGGAACTCTTTGAGTTATGTGTATTTCTTGGATGTGGAGATAGACTAAATAAAATAATAAATACCTACTTTACATTTCATGATCTGTGTTTAATGATAAGTTTTTTCTATATGAACTGTGATCTAAAACACGTCGTGCTATCAGATTCATGTGTGTGATTTGAATTATTCCAGCGAATTTGGAAGTCCTGAAAGAAAATTTAAAAGATTATATTATTTAATTTTATAATGCACAGGTGGACAGACAGGGTGACAAATGAAGAACTCATAAGAATGGTGGGTGATAAAAGAACTATTTTGGATGTGATTCTTCTGTACAAAGCAACTTGATCGGACACATCCTTTGTAGGAATTGTCTTCTGCACGACGTCATAGAAGACAAAGTTGGGGAAAAGAGGAGCTTAGGAAGAAGGAAGATTCAAATATTGGAGGATTTAAAGAAAAGTAGAAAATTCTGGGGACTGAAGGATGAGGCAAAGGACTTGGGAGCATTGGTGGTTAAATTTATCTGACAAAAGGAATGGACCTGTCAAAAGACAGAACACATAATAATAATAATGATAATGAATTGGTGTGGTAAAAGTGATATTGTTAAAATATATTAATTATTCGTGAACGTGGAAAATAATATGTACCTCAGTATGATTATATGGCTCTGACATTTTATCGAGGTTTATTATTTTCCAGTTTCGCATTTTTCTCATAACAATGGTTTATTCCACAAGACAAATATATACTACCTAAGTAATTTCCCCACTATCTTTTCATGAAAATGTTTGTATATTTCTTTTAAATTCTACCTTATTCTCCCTATCTTATATGTTTAATTAAGAGCAAATAACGTAGACGTGTAATAATACGTAGTGAAAAAACCTATATATATAAAATATAATATCCAGGATAGTATCAACCTGTTTATTTCAATGTATGTGTTTGAAAATATTGGCATTTGGAATAAAAATTCAACAAAATTCATATTAGGGAACGAACTTAATGCAAAGACAGTTGGTTCAATTTAACTCAAAGTTTGTATAGACTACAGTTGTCTAGCTATTCAAGATGAAATAAAAACAGATATAGAAATAACAATAATAGTAAAGAATGACTATCGTAAATTAGTCAACAGATACACATCTTTGTTTTCACCTGCTCTTTGTCACTTTTTTTTTACGCTTTGGTTACTTTTATCCTCCCCTCCTCTTTACTACTTCCTCTTCATGTAACCTCTTATACCCCCAACTGCAATAGACGATGATGTATAATATTCGTATTTAAAAAGCGGAAAGAAAGATGTCGAGATAAGAATCTATCAACATCTTGAATTCTTCTAAAAAAATTCACTTTTTCTTCGCCGTGTCTTAGTAGCCATCTGGGCTAACCGTATTTAACTATACTAATGATGTACAGATAAGCGGTGTAGTTTTTAGTAAGTTCACCCTCAGTTTATATAGTGAGATTATGAAACAATTTAGAAAAAGATGGTTTTTAGTAACAAGGAAGGTTATATTTAGAGGAAGTGTACCCACATATGCGTGGAGGGAGGGTGTAAAATAACTTTGGTAGACTACCCTCAGTACATCCGACCAATATATGAACCTTGATCTCCCCTCATCAGCACTCTAGTCCGTTGCGAGAGATGCGCCTTAGACCATGCAACTACGGAAGCAGGTTTGTTTGTTATTAGATCTCAAAAGGAGGAAGTGTTTTCAATATAATTGCTATTGATAATCAAATGGAACTTTTATATATTAATAAATGAGTGTATTAAATACTGAGAAGCAGTTTTAGATCATTATTATAGGTCCGGCCTTGAGTATGAATACTAAATCTTTTGTTCTCTACGTTGAAGTGTATACCTATTGAGTCCTCTTCGAAGTAACATATTTAAACACAAATAGGTAATGAAGGACTCTAAATACACCGTAATAATGAGGTCTAGGTAGCTATTAAGCATGTTTTAATAATAATAATAATAATAATAATAATAATAATAATAATAATAATAAAAATGTATGTTTGATAAAGAAAGAAATGAATAAACTTTCTAGAGCAGGTGCTACACTTGTGAGTGCACAAGGACTGGTTCACAGCCTGCTTTACTATGAGCGGCTGTCGCATTTCAAAGATGTATATATATAAACACACATACGTTTTATCTAAATTCACTACAAAGTAAACTGATACATCTATAATAGAATTTTGATTTTTAATCAAAGTAAATAAATCTAACAAATTTCTTACACATATAGGGCATTTAAGGTGTTATCTATCTCCAGTTTGTATTTTTTTTAAGCTCTACATTGGCCCTGATTTTTAGCACTAGACTTATTGGCATGCAAAATTCAAGTTATTTGGTCCAGAGTCACAATAATATTTTTATCATTTAGTTAGTTAGTAGGTCTGACTTCTTAATTGATATTACTGGTGTAGTGTCTAATTTAAGTAGAATAAAATTTTAACTGACATGTGTGTCTATGAGAACATTATTTAATGACCTATAATTTGCTTTTAAAAGATAATATTCTGGTCCTTATATCTTTGTGTTTAACCCTTTTCTTACAGCATCTGATTACCTGTTCGGGCTACTCTCATTTAATTATACCTAACCTGTTTTAGTGGCCACATGATCTAAGTCGTAACTCTTGCAATATACTATACTGCCAATCGTGGCTCTTCCCAGTTGGTTGTACTTAGTATGCTTTTTTCTAAATGGTTTCCCACTCACACTACAAGTAAATGCGAATACACTACCTCTAAATGTAACCTTAATAAGTACATAAGCGGATAACCTTAGTAGGTAGTAGGACGTGGTGCTAAAGAAATACTTATTGGGTAAATGTGAGTATGATGCAGTTTAGAAGAAATGCACCCACCTTTACGTGGAGGAATAGTAGGAAACCACGGAGAAAAAACCATTTTAGTACACTTGACCGGTACTATAAACTCAACCTCTCCGTCAATGATGAACCAGAGTGGACGAGACTGATGTCTATTCCGCGTGCCCATTGATGTAGAATCATGTGTGTACTTTACAGTTTACACTGTTCTATCCCAATTTCAAATATCATATTTGTAGGCGTTAAAGTATTACATGAGCACATTTTTGGCCATTTTGTACCCCCTCTCACCATTTTTAATCAAATATATACAAACGCCAAACCACCTCCTCCTCTTACTTACGTTATATTTAACGAACTCTTTGTTATTTATTCACAAGAATAAACATTATTTGTACAATTTTTAAATTTCTGGTAATTAATAACGTATAGATGTAAACTAATGGTCCGAAACCATGAACATAAACACTGTTGTACAATGAATTTCGCGCTACTCTTGTATTGGACTAGACTTCCGAAGGCGGGGAGATCGGGGTTCGATCCCGGTCGGGTGCACAGAGGTTTTCCTTAAATGGTTTTCCACTCCCACTCCACGCAAATTTGGGTGCACTTCCTCTTAATTAAAATTTCCTAATCTCTAAGCCAGTAGTGTAATGAGTTCATAGGCATATAACCCAAATGGGTAGTAAGACGTGGGTTAAAAATAAAAGATGAATTTAAATTTACTGTGCAATTGAGATAAAATTTAAAAAAGTTAGAAAATTATATAAATGTTATATTTAATATAAGCATTATTGAAATGATAACAAAAATTAGTATAAGTGAATGCATGAATTATTATAGTTATAAAAAAACTATAAGCTAATTGACCAAAGTCCTTCTATCTATGTCTCGACATTTAATTATTATGTGTTTATTTGGGGTGTTTGGGTCACTGCGCCATTCTTGTCCTTCTCTCACTGTCGTACGTAAGCATTGTTCTGATATCCCCTTTCCAATGTCAGCAAAAATAAGCAAAGCTCGAACCCCTTCACCCCCGTTCCACCAAGATGCTAACGTATTAATTAAGTGCCCCTTTCTAGTATTTTTAAACTTTATTCAAAAGTAATATTTCTTAATACATTTTTGCCACACTAAAAATGATCATCAATAATATAATATATTACGTGTTTGCCTATGAAGAAAAGGTTTGAAGCCGGCTTGAAGCCAATTATTAGATGGATAACAAGTATTTACTACCAAGAGCTTAGCAATTTAAAGGTGAAGAAAACATAACAAGGGCTCCAACAGAAATGGGTAAACTTGACAAGGATGATCGTTTTTATTTTACTTTTTGTTAATACTTTTTATAAAGTCTAGAGTAATTTTCTTGCTCTCTTAGTCGCGTGACTAAAAGAAACTTGAAGAACACACACGTTCCCGATAACAAACCATCTTATTAAGTAGTGCACTTAGAACATACCTCCAGTATAAGACATGGTCAGGTAAACATGAAAAAGAGAACAGCAACCCGGATATATGGCACGCATTCAGTGTTTCACTTCCAATAAATGACGAAGAAAACCAACTTATTATGTCCTACTTATTTGCCTTTGGCCAACTACTCACGCAACAATTATTATTGCAACTATTAACTTTCATGCTAGGTTTTTTTTAACTTATAAACACTTCAAACTAATGAGTCATTTAACGCCTCGAACTTAATGATTTCAGTGAATTTAGAACCACTTAAAGAGTACTGCTGATTCGACATCTTAACTCAATTGGTAGCGTGTCAATCTACTTAGCTAAAGAGTCCGGGTTTTATTCCCACCATATCCGAAAAATAAATCATTGATGAAATGTGTAGTACACCTTTCACAATGATGGATAACTCCTGGGTGTTAGGAGCTGTGTTCTAGATTAGATTAGTTTGTTTTAGTTTTATCACCGCGTCTTACTACCTGTTCAGATTATACTTATATATGAAAATTACCCTAATGGATTAGTGATGAGGAAGAAAGCATTTACGTGGAAGGACAGTGGAAAATCATTCATGAAAAACCACTCTCAGTAAACCCGACCGAGATTCTAGTCCCGATATTATGGTCGTTATCAGGTAAGTCTAACGCCTTAGACCATTCAGCCACTGAAGTTGGATGTTCTAGATTTAAGTTAGTTTATAAGTTGTGTGCTAGTATAATCACATGGTTAAGAAAGTGAACGCTTAGCAATGCTTGGCCCGAAATAAATGGCCTTAAATTGAACATTGATAAAACTCAAGCCATTTCAATATATACACGCACATTAGCCCAGAATGTGGACCGTTCCTTGCTAACTGACATACGATTAGGCGTAACCACAGTATAACTGACAAAGGAGACTAAAAACATTGGTCTTATTATTGATGAAAATCTCAACAGCATGATTTGCAAGAAAGTGTGTGCCTGCTTACATTTGCTGAGAAGATTGAAGAATTTTCCATCAGAATCAGTGCGAATTATTCCTGCCCAGAGTTTAGTATTACCACACTATGACTACTGTGACGTAGTATGCTATGACTTAAAAGACCATCTAGTAGAGCAATCACAACAACTATAAACCACACGTGTTCGATAAGATATATATTTAACTTAAAACGTCATGGCCATATTTCTATGTATTTTAATAAACTGTGTTGGTTAAGAATAAATGAAAGACGAAGGCTACGCGTATTAGTATTGCTTTACAAACTAGTATCAACATCTCAGCCTCAAGACCTCTCCTCAATGTTCATATTTCTGAAGAATAAACATACCCATGTTACTAGATCAAAATACACTCTATAGATGTATATTCCCATGCATGGATATCAAATATATGATCTTTATTTTATTGTATCAACATCGCAGGCTCGCCCCCTGACATCCGAAATTCCCTCTAAGCGGGTGGTTACAAGATATAATATCTTGTCAAATCAGCTAAAGTGAGTTCTTTTAAATGCTTTAGTTAAGAATGAGTGTGTGAATGAGCGTACAAATGGTTCTCTACTTATTTAAATTTACATTTCAATTATATATTTTTCATTATTATTGATATTAAAATGTGTTCGTATCTAAACTTTGGTTAAGTGAAATAGCGTATTTATCTATCCTTTTTCACAAATTAAATAGGTAGATGTTCTTAATACCTTTTGATATGTTTTAGTATTGGTTAATCTAAATAGTATTTAAGTAAACTGGAAACTTACGTCAATATTGGATCTATTCAGAGAAAAAATCAACGTATTTGTTTTTGAGGAAAAGAGTAAATTGGTTGCCGAAATTAGATGGGTTTATGGGGAAGTTTCATAAATGGCCGATGGAGTTTTGAAAATTGAGTGTTCCTGAAAGATATTTATTTATTTATTTGAAGTATTTAAAGTGCACTTTCTGAACCGATTGATAATATCATCACACGAAAATTTCTGTGAGCGAGAGCGAAATGGCCTACAAATTTTGCAGGTAAGGTATTTTATCATACCTTCCAAGGTTCTTTTACATGCCACAATTGACATGGAATCGATGACTTTACTTCCCCTTCGAAGAAAGATGTAATACGGTTTTTTATCGTGCAAGAAAAATCTATAGACTTCAGCTGGGTTTGAACTTACAAACTAAGGAAACTCAGGTGACCACTTATTCCCAATACCACCAAGGTTGACAGGAAACTACTTAGATTATGTTAGGTTATCATAAGCATTTTCTCACAGTTAAAATATCATTTTCATGCATCTTATATATTAACATTTTTTACAATCATATATATTACACAAAACATTTCATTTGTAATAAGTTCTCACTACGAGACATTGTTAGGATAATCAAGCCATGTAAATAATTGTGGGCAGGTTGTGCAGTTCGAACGTGAGAATCTATAACCGTGTTCAGGGTATTGATTGGCAAACCCAAAAGAGAAAAGACCATTGAGAAGAGATAGATGAAGATGGGAGGATAAAATTATAATGGACCTGAAAGAGATAGGGTGTAATGAGGTGGACTGGATAGAACTAGCTCAAGATAGGGATATGTGGCGTAATTTTGTTAGTGCTGCAATAGAATTTTGAGCTCCTTATGCCATAGAGTAAGTAAGGTTGAAATAACGGTTGAGAAATATTGTGTTATGTAGCAATAATTAAACTTTTTGTGTGGATACAATGTGCCCATATATCCCTCTGCACCTGTCCCACTTAATCCAGTCACTTCTCCTTAGTTCAAATAACAGTTTAAATACGGGTTTCTGTATCTTTGGCAAGAATCGACCAACTAAACATTTATATTATATTGACAATATTTTTAGGCCTTATTTATCTCTCTCTCTCTCTCTCTCTCTATATATATATATATATATGACATTCCAAATCATAAAAAGAGCCGTTCTGTGTTATCCTTGTGTAAGGTACTTTCTCTATTTGCCGGGAAATGGTCTCGACTGGCACTGCCATCTAAGACAGTTGTTTTCTCTCAGCTGGTCATGGCTTGTCGGTTAATTATTATTAGAATTGCTATAACGACAGTTCCCGTATTAGGACCACGCTCGGCATTATACTAAGTAGTTATGTATGTGTGTGTAAAAGAATGGAAGAAAAAGGGGGGGAAGCAGAAAGATGGAGAGCAGCGATGGATGGTCCAAGATAGTCCATGTGAGTAGTGTAGTGTAGCGGACAACGTGGAACAGGTGATGCGGTTATTACAGGCTAGCAACAGGGTATCTTCCTGTTTCGTAGAACTGGATACGCTCAAATTACAGCCGACGCCAAACCGGCAACGCTTCTTGATTGATATGGTGAGTCTTATCTTAATGTACGACTTTATATCTAGCTCACATTTTTATTGGCTTCGCTCCTTAAAGAGGGAGAGAGGGAGAGAGATATATATATATATATATATAGAGAGAGAACACATATGGGGATAAGCACTTGAAAATACCTGGTAAAGGTAATAATATTGCATATTACTGTCTTTATCTAAACTAAAAGACTCTTGCAATTATTTTCTACTGACCAGGAAACAGGATGTTTGGTTGTTTTTTTTTACCGATTTTAAACTGTTTAGTAATTTATAGTTTCTTTCTGCTCCTCATTGGCAAATATAATCATATTAGAAAGGCAGTCTAACTGGAATAGCTATATATACTTGTTTGACTCCAGCCAGTTTATCAAATAATCTCCTTATTTGACCTATATATGTTTTCTATTATTTAATATAAAATATTTATATTGCCAGTATTGATTGCATTTATGGAGAAAACAGGATTAGTAAAGCAAATTCTAGAGATACTGTACCAACATTAGCCTGAACAGAGGACAAAAAACCTCTTCTTAAAATCTATTTCAAAACTAGATACAAAGTTCTACAAGATTTAAAGAATTCATTATAGATACTTACTTAACCTGCTGTTATCTGTGATGCAGGTTTGGCCTTTGAAATATTTATTGGTCGGGTTATTCAGTTTATAAAATTATCATGTTTATTGATGCGTAGTTTATGATTACACATGCATTGTAACCAGATGAATTTATTTGTAAATTATCTTCCCCAAAAATAAATTGTTCACATTGATAATATTGTCAATATACCTATCGGCAAATAAAACACATGGATAATATATATTTAATCTAAATGAAAACTTAATGTTAATAATGTCTATATTGTGGAAAAAGGGATAATACTTGAAATTCTACATAGAGCCTAACATTATTTTAATATTCAATTAATTAATTAAGTGTATTTTAGAATACTTTTTTAAAATTTAAAACTGTATTTTTATGTTTGCATTAGCCCTAGATAGAAAGAGGTGAAACTAATTATTTGAAGTTGTAAGTTAAGTCTATTTTTCTACATCATATACCGATTTTGCTCAATTATTTTTACGAATAAGAAAAGTTCAAAATACTTTTAAACAATGTTGGTAAATACATATATATTAATGTTTTCAAATATGCTATAGGACATTATTTCTATCCACATAATTTGTGACTCTGACACATAATTAGAGACTAGATATGAAGTACCCAATATTTTAACAATACTATTTGATTGGTTTTAACCTAAATCACTGAATTACACATATCATAAACTCTTCACTTCTAAAAAGTTTTAACAGATTTATATATTATTCTGAAAATTAGCCAGAAGTAGGCCAGTAATATATAAAGAGTTATTTCTAATATTGAACTAAATTATGAGCATCTCTAAGAGAGCTAGCTAAACATAATTTTTATATTTTACTTTATGGCTGTCAAACGTCAATAGACCTATAACAGACATGGATGAGAATTTTGCATAAGAACAAATAAATATTTGAGATAAATAATAAATTATCATCTGATAAAAGGTGTTACTGAATAAAAGAGTAATGGTAAGTTATACTTAAATTAATTACAGACAAGATATTATAAATATTCTAATGTAAACAACATTTAAAAAAACATTAATTATGTGTATGTTATAAATATCTTTCTTAATTAGGTGCTTCCTTTATTGTAAAAATAAAAGTCGAGAATTTTATCTAGTGCTACTTAGACAGTGGCCAATAGGGCTGAGATTATAGGAACTGCCCAGTAAGGCACATGAATACCCATATGTTCAAAATTAATCTATAATAAATATAGAGTATACTATTAACAGTTCACTTAAATTTTGGGCAGTATTATGGAT
This sequence comes from Timema cristinae, assembly GCA_039000515.1. NCBI lineage: Eukaryota > Metazoa > Arthropoda > Insecta > Phasmatodea > Timematidae > Timema > Timema cristinae. The sequence goes on along the minus strand of JBCFYV010009882.1, from coordinate 71,093,680 downwards.
ACATAGTTTTTAAGCCTTTTAACATATTTACCTCTTTGATTTTTATACAATATTTTCAATAAATTGGTACAAAACCAATAAAACAACTCATTTGCATATATAATTTAAAAATAAGTATGTATGACACATACAAAATAAATGAATAAATCTTTAGTTTATATTATATAGGTATTCACTAACCCTATGTTTATTTAAATATTTGAAATAATTTTATTGCTTTTAGCTCACAAAAGATCTTTGTTATTTGCTAAAGAGTATTTGAATATTGCTTAACCAAAATATGTTTTATAGGTCATGAAGGAAAATAGTCGCCAACCTCTGAGCCGATCGAGTTATGGAAAAACCTTCCGACTATATATAGTAATCATTTAATCATAGGAATAATCCACAAGTTGTTTAGAATCTCACTATTGTGGTGCAGTTAACTCGAATAAATACGAATGCTGTAAATAAAATAGAGCTATGGTTTCTTGTTAATCACTTCACACATGTTTATGTGTAAACAGTTTATCTTTATTTTATATATTGTACATGTTTCACTAAATAAAAAATGTATCATGAGTTTATTTCGCACTACGTCTTAATACCCGTCCAGGCATTGTGCATAATTGATTGGGTAGAGATGATAAAAGTAGAATTTAGAGAAAATTTACACAAAATTGGTGGAGGTCTGTTGGGAATAAACTATGAGAAAACCATCCTAAGTAAATCCGACCTGTGTTTGAACCCCAATCTTTTCATCACCTGTAAATCAGACTAAAGAAGCCTAGCGTTTAGCCCGTGTACCCACAAGTGCGGATAGAATAATACTCTCTATGCATGGCCGTTTGATGTACTTTATATGGAATTAATATTTTTTTAAAACTTACTAGACACTATCAATTAGATTTTAGTTTCTTAAAAATTCATTTAGAAGAATAGATAATGGGGGAGGAAAAGACCTTTGTAAAGGAGGATTGGATGAGGGCAAATTATGTAATGGATGTCAGCTTATCAATAAGAGCAATCAGTATATAAAACATTAACTGATGAACTCTATTTAAATTTTCTTTAGTTCTTTTGTTTAATGTAGCTTTGTGACTAAATGGGATTAATATTAGATGCCATTCAACAATAATGAATTATCTGTTATAAGCCTAGACTAAGGATACATTTTTTATAACATCAATAACATAAATATTAAGTTTTTCAAGATCTGTTTTAGAAGTGTTACATTCAGTAAAGGCAGTTCATTTGTCCAATAGAGAAATCAGCTAAGTTCTCAGATTTTGATGTTAAAAACACCCTTTTTATGCATTGGTGGACTCAACATCGGCAAGATCTAGAATCTAATCTAAAATGTAATGCAATAACATAACGCTAAAATGATTTATTATATATTTTTTAATATCTTAGTCATAGTTTAACAATTTTTAACCCACCTTAGTGGCGTAGTTGTCTAACGCGCTAGTCGTATTAAGCTCGACTGCTGAGGACGGGGAGATCGTGGTTCTAATATCGGTCGGGTGAACTTGGGGTGATTTTTCCTAAATGGTTTTCCACTCTCCCTCCACGCAAATGCGGGTTCACTTCCTCTAATTCGACCTTCCTAATTCATATTCCATTAGCGTAATTGGTACCTAAAGCGTATAACCCAAACGGGTAGTAAGACGTGGAGCTAAATAATAATAAACAATTTTTAGCTCTGTTTACTTCGTTCAATGTATGATTTTCTTCCTTTGAGTGCTGTCAAATATATTTATTCGGTTTAACTTATTCATTTTTAGGCCTACGGTATATTTTCTTCAGAAATTTTTGCCATAAGTTATTTTAAAACTATTTAAGTATGATATTTTTATATAAATATATATAGATATAAATTAATTAATATGAGCCACCTCTTTAAGTCCCAAATATTGATGGATAGTTTCATGCTTAGTGTTCAAAGAGTATAAAAATCCAAATTTTTACTCTACAATATGTTATGTGGCAAATAAATAATCCACTTTCCATTATAAGACTAGAGTTTTAATATTATTATATGGTATTTTTATGATAAAAAAGCTAATTTATAAGGCAAAATATGGATACCATATTGATCAGGTTAGAGATTAAACCCAACTGGTATACAGCTGTATTATTATTATTATTATTATTAGCAACGCGTCTTACTACCCGTTCGGGTTATACGCACTTACGCTAATGTGTAATGGTAGGGTGATTGTGAGATGAAATGAAGGACCTACAGTTTAACGTGGAATCCGAACCACGGTGGTGGCCTGGCATTCCACACATTCACAAGATGTCTTGTCAGAGGTGTAGGAAGGGTTTGGTAATCAGATAAATCTGTGCCGGGACCGAGGATTGAACCCCGGCCACCAGCACAGAAGTCTGACACCTTACCCCTAGACCACCGGGTCACCTATACAGCTGTAAATTTAAATGTATTTTACTTTTTCTTTACATGTGAAAATTTCTCATAAATGCATACTTGAATATTTGATCATACTTAAACATAGTTTTTATTTTTTAAACATCAAATATTACAAAAAATAAATTAATTTTTATTCCTTTTAGTTTTATACTAATTTTAGTAATAATTTTTTTTATAAAATAAAAATTATTAAACATTTTAATCTTATTAAATCAAACCTATTAATCAAGAGGAGCTAAATATCCTACCTATAGAAAGAGCAAGGAATTACTCGTTCTTTGTTGTCAGGGCAATAGAGACTTTTAAAGACTATACTGTTCCCTCCATTTTACTACATTTGTCTTGTACTGATATAAACAGCCGGTTCAGAAAGACGTGCACGTTAAATAACTAATATATATATTTTTTAATGAAAATAATCTCCATTTGACAAACCAAACATTTTTTTTCATCACTGTGTCTTATACCCTTCAGTTTATACGCTTATCTACTAATTAATTTTATGTGCTAGGGATGAAGAAGGTTGAATCTAGAGAAATTGTACCTTAATAATAGTGGAAGAAGAGTGGGACATTATTTAGGGAAAAATAACCTCAGCTATCCCGACTGAGATTCAAACAACGATCTCTCCGTCATCGTCAGTCCAGGCCTTTTTTGAGAGTGACACCATGGCTTGGATAGTTTGCCAACTGAAAAGGGTATATAAGGAATAAATTATTATTAATTTAATTTAAAGTTCCAATTTGATACTTTTTTCGGCACCGCGTCTTACTACACATTCAGATTAAACGATTATGTACTAATTACGCTAATGGTTTTAGGGATAAGAAAGGTTATATTCATAGGAAGGGTACATGCATTTTCTTGGAGGGGGACGGGAAAACTTTTTGGAGAAACCACCCTCAGTACACCCGAACTAGATTTTAATCTCGATATCCCCATCATCAGCAGTCTAGTATACCTGGAGAGTATTGCCTTACACCATGTAGCCACTGAAGCGGGTCAAATTTGATACTGAATACAATGGTAAAGAGGCTGGACTTTCATTGTCAATCACCCACGAACCACCTTTGGAAAAATGTGTTAATGCCCTTGATAACGTTTATATAGGTGCTACTTTCTGCATTACTGAAACGTTTTCAAGAATTTGTCTCTAACTGTTTGAATAGGGGTTTGATATTTCAAAATATGCTTTACCCAAAAACAAAGCAAAACAAACAAATATAGAAACACAGCTACTTACCAAAAAAACCTAACATTTTTATTATACTATATAAAAAAATGGGTGTGTGTACTTATGTACGCGTGTGAGAAGTTATACTTCTTTGGCATCAATAAATAATTTTATTTCTTTATTTTGTAAATATTAAATAACCAATAATAAATATTTAACAATAATAATTTAATAATATTTAGTATTAATTATGTTAAATCATAATATTTTAATTTATATCAATAAATAATACATACGGATAGTTAACCTCAATTATATTGAAGCACTTGAAAAAGTCTATAAGCACAATTTTTTTCACTAATATTTACGAATAGTAAATAATATTAGTCAAAATATTCAATTTAAATCACTACTGAATATAGTTTATTAGCACATATATAATTCGCACTTGTATGAAACTAAAACACGTGTTGTGAATGTAGAAACTAGAAACATGTGGATAAATATTATATATAATATATATATATATATATATATATATATATATATGAAAACAGTGATCAGAGGCGACGAGCGTACCAACATGCGCGACTAACAGAGGATTCTATTTCGATTTTGTTGGTACCTTTTTTTTTTTCGAGACTTTATGAGCGGTTTAGCTTCAACCTGTTACTTTTGTGTTACAGTGATGCGCGCGCGTCTTAAAATTTCACTCTCATCATTTTTTCATAACGCGCCTAAAGAAGTATAACTTCAAAAATATGTGTGAAAATTTATATTAAAACTAACGTTCAATTATGCTAATTGACCCAATTAGGATATTGTATTAATGATTGTATCGGTGAAGGGTATGTACAAATTTAACCCAATTTTCTTATATAGAGAAATATCTAACAGCTATAAAAACGTTTTATAAGTGCTTTTACGTGTAAATAAATCAAGCAATTTCATCTGAAACTCACACTATTGAAAGTTTTTTTTAGCACCGCATCTCACTATACGTTCGGGCTATTCGACTTAAAAATATTATCAATGCCTACAAAATAAAACTAATTATATAGTAAAATGTGTTTAATATTGTCCGCAAAAAAAATGTTTTTATATTGTAAAAAGTGCTCTAAATGTCCGTTAAATAACTGTAGTTGTTTGTTGTTATGACACTAACAAAATGTTTTAAATTTATTTTAAAAGTTATATCTGGTGGTTTTGTAGTCCTAAAACTGCCTTTCCAATAATAAATATTGCAATAGAAACATTTTTCATTCTAGGAATCTGGCACTCTTAAACTAAAATCTATATTAATAAAAGTATAATGGTGTATGTAGTAAGATTTCTTTGAAATGATATATATATATTTATTTATTCAGAGAATTTTTAATACTTCTCAATCAGGTAAAAAGTTGAAATTTGGTGAAATTGTAAGGGAACCACTCAAAAGAAAGGAGAACCTAGAATATAAATTCCAATCTCAAATCCAAGAAGAAATCGCATATTATATTAAAGTGACCTTCGTTTATATTTTTGTTGATTTATTCATATTATTTATAAAATAGTGTTTCTTAGGTCAAAGAGAATTTTAAAGTTAACTTTAAGCTATTTTTTTCATTTGAGCTTACATTTACATAACCTAGATATGTATTTATACTGATCAGTTACAACATTAAATAAAAGACTACTTACACTGCAGAGTAACAATTGACATAACCTTATGAATAAAACTAATGTTTAGTTGTTGGTTTGTATGTATACAAGAGCTCCAAAACCTTACAGGAGATATTTCTTTTTTTTAAAGCACCACGTTTTACTACCTGTTCGTGTTATACGTCTATATACTAATTACGGTCATGTGTTAGGGATGAGAATGGTTGAATTTTAGATGGAGTGTACCCGCAGTTGCGTGGATGAAGAATTTAAAACAATCTAAAAAACATCATCCTCACTACATCCGACTGGGATACAAACCCTATCTCCCCATCATCGGTAGTTCAGTATATTCCTAGAGTGATTGATACCTTCGACCATGTGGCCACCAAAGTGGGTCATTTTAAATTGAAATCAAAATATAATTTACAAGAAATATACACCATCGCCTGATTTTAGAGCTTATCTGAGATATTTTTAAAATTTATTTATCTATAATAATCAAAAGGAAGTGATTGTCTGTGGGTGACCTGGTGGTCTAGGGGTAAGGTGTCGGACTTCTATGCTGGCAGCCGGGGTTCAATCCTCGGTCCCGGCACAGATTTATCTGATTGCTAAACCCTTCCTTCACCTCTGACAAGACATCTTGTGAATGTGGGGAATGCCAGGCCTCCATCGTGGTTCGTATTCCACGTTAAACTGTAGGTCCTTCATTTCATCTCACAATCACCCTACCATTACACATTAGCGTAAGTGCGTATAACCCGAATGGGTAGTAAGACGCGGTGCTAATAATAATAATAATAATGATTGTCTGTGTGTGTTTGTTTGTTTGTATGCGATGGCCAGCCAAATCTACGGCACACAGAGATCTGAAATGTTAAACATAGGTGGACGGAAGGGGGTCCAAATGCACCTCGAAGATGGATTTTTAAATTTCTAATTTGCTTTTTAATTAGGCTATTTATAACAAATATTTGAAGGAAATATTCTTATTTGGGTTTAACATTACGTTTCAGAGATTCACTGTGATAAAAAAAATATGCCACATGCTCCTCATAAAAAAAAGTGTACGAAATCGACCGTAATTCTAAACCATTTGTGTGTGTAAGGGGGGGGGGGGGGCGAGGGTCTTATATAGTTCTTATATCACAGTGGGTCACGGGCAATGCCGTGCGGGATTACTAGTTAAAAATACAATTAGTTTATTTAACTCTCACTTTAGCCGGTCTTACTTATTATAATTAAATTGCAGAAATATATATTTTATAAAAAGCTAACCCAACCTAGCAAAACCTAATCTTTTTTGCATCTACAAGTTGAATGTTGGGTATTGTTAAATTGGTTAGTATTGACATCAACCAGTCATAGGCTTGAAATTTAGTTAGTAATGATAAGCGTATATTTAAATAAAAATGTATATTGTCTGACTCTAACATTAACCAACTCGATGGTTTCAAGAAATCTCTAATAATACACGCTATTTCTTATATTGTAAGTATTTCAGAGGCTCTATTTTTATTAATGTTTTGCTCTTTCCTAATACCCATCACTTTGTTTTTGTTCCACTTGAACCGGTTTGTAATTGAATCTCCTTTGTCGAGTTGATCCTAAAGAGCGCGTGGCAGCCGTCAGTGAACAAGGTGAAAGGAAAGCGTGGAACGCTTCCTTGTCGGCTGCGGTCAACGCTTTAACTTGTAAATTATTATTTGGTTGGTGTGGTCTGTGAGATCTAGTCGGCTCTCACACCTGTCCGCCACTCCCAAGTCACCGCCTGCACACGCTACGTATTACCTTTCAAAAACATCATCCTACACCAATAGAAAGATGTACCAATTCAAGTAAGCCTGTCAATATTGCGGTGGGTGGTTCAGCTAGTAATTTATACACTGTATTATTTAGACGGATATGCTTTTAAGTGATGCGTAGAAAACAATATTAGTAATGACTTCATAGGAAGAAAAGGCTAATGAGGATAGTAAATTGGGTGACCTGGCGGTCTAGGAGTAAGGTGTCTGACTTCTATGCTGGGGTCCGGGGTTCAATCCTCAGTCCCGGCACAGATTTATCTGATTACCAAACCCTTCCTTCACCTCTGACAAGACATCTTGTGAATGTGGGGAATGCCAGGCCTCCACCGTGGTTCGGATTCCACGTTAAGCTGTAGGTCCTCCATTTCATCTCACTATCACCCTACCATTACACATTAGCGTAAGTGCTTATAACCTGAACGGGTAGTAAGACGCGGTGCTAATAATAATAATAATAATAATAATGATGATAGTCAATTGGAACATATCTGAGATGATAGCTCAACGATAGTAGAATTGTGTGCAACCAAAGAAACCAAATCAAACATAGTCGCCTATTGCAATGGGGCTGTATATTTTTCTATTAAATATTTTGTATTTCCTAAATATCATCTTCCTCATTCTATCTTCTTTTATGCTTCGTATATGTTGCTGATGTCCCGAAAGGGAGGTTAGATTATTATAGTTTTACTACAGATAAGTTGGAAGAGTATTTATAAAAAGTAGCGCTCAACTAAATAACTTAATTAATTTTAACCCCCAAAACTGATACATTTGCAAAAAGAGAATAAACTAGCCCGGTATCTTCAAGGTCATATAAATGGTGAGGCTGTATAAAATTGGTTACCTCAGAGTCAAAAAAATGTATGTATGTATGTATTATTTAGCACTGCGTCTTACTACACGTTCGGGTTATACGCCAGAGTGTAATCGATTGTCTACTTTGAAGTCATATTCCCAATGCAAAGGATCGGAAATTGTTTGCTTACACGATAGTTTACCTGATGGAAAGTGTAGACGTTTGGCTAACTTCAAGAAAAACACCTAATTCAAGGGATGGGCATTATGATATCTTCACGTCAAATTGATAGTAATAGGGTGTGTAATTGTCTATCTTAAAGACGAATATCCTATGCAAAGGGTGGACAAAGGTTACTTTTAAGAAACACGCCTAATGTAAAGAATCGACATTTGGCTACTTTCGAGAAAAACATCTAATGTAAAGGATGGATATTTGGCAACTTTCAAGGCAAATTTATAAGGAAAGGGTGTGTTTTTGGCTATCTTCAAGACAAATAACCTTAGTAAAGGGGAACAATTGGCTCACTTCAAATCAAATACCTAATGCAAAAGGCGAATATTTGGCTGACACAAACGGTTGATAGTTATATACCTTCAAACTATATCCCTAATGTGAAAGGAAGGATAGTAAGATACTTCTTAGGGAAATAAATTTTACACAAGGATATTAATTAACTTTCCTCATTGAGTACATATGGTCCTTAAAATTGGAGAAGAATAGGCCTACTCAATATTGGAAATATTTATTATTTACAATAAATTACAAAAGTAGTCTTTAGTATATTTATTAAATTAATTTATACTTAATCTAACCTTAATTATGATAATCTAACCAAATCTGACTTTACTTAACCTTACCTCAACTAAATTAAACTGAAACCTTCCAGTTATGAGTTAAATGAAGAGTTTATCAAAATTACTGCATGCAAATGTACCATGTATTGTTGTTTGATAACTTAATTTCTACTTACCACACATGATTTGAGTTTTTTCTCCAACAAATTAATACTTTTACTCTCCTGTCATGATAAAAAAAAGTAGCTTATTCTTGTTATTGGTTTAATTGAAGATTGTCACTTAAATACACGGTGGCAAACTCCACTCGAAGATAGTCAATGTTCCGCCTGCTTAATCATTTTCATAACTTGGAGGTGATCTCTTGCCCGTTGCCTCATCGCTTTAAGGTAGTTAATTTTACACCTCTTGATATTTTGGTGATTTACTTAAACAATATGACTGGTTATTCATTTCATTTTAGTCTCGATACCTTTGTTAGAAAAATTACCATACTTAGGGGCTTCCAAAAGTAGCCCGAAATTGATAGTAATCTTCTTTATCACAACTATTTGGGATTATTAGTATATAAACTGACAGGTAAGGTAGGCTAGGATAAACTCTTCATGCAGACAACCTAACAGGCTGAATGCTTGTCATAATGAACGCGCCAGAGATATTCATATTGCAAAGTAAGTGTTCCACTCTTTACATCCCGGATTTTTTTTAGCACCACTTCTTAACACCCGCTTGGGTTCTACGCAATGCGTCCGCTCTTCCCCAATCGGTAATCACACCGGACAGCTGCGACAGTATCAGATATTATTATATACCTGTTGCAGATATAATATAATTCCTGTATGGTAAAAATATTCCTATAATTATTGCTACTTGCTAAAACTATTGTACCGATATAATTTGCTAGTTGTATTAAATAGTAGCCAAATGTCAAATTATTTTATATGCAATATTAATAATAATTATATGATATAGATCCCTGGTACTAGGGGAGTTCAAAAAGTGTGGTTATTCCTCGTTACCTTCCGAAATGATTTTCTATGAGTGAGAGAAAAAGGGCCTACCATTTATTACGGAAAATTATTTTCATTTTGCTTCCAGGGTTCTTTTACATACCACAACAACACGGGATCAAGGGCTGACTTCCCCTCCGAAGGAAGTTGTACTACAGCTATTTAGTGCTCAAGAAAAATCTGTTGACCTCGGCTGGGTTTGAACCCATAAACATCGGGTCCAGAGGTAGGAACTTTACCTCAAGACCAGCTAGCTCAGCTATATGTATGTATAAATGCATATATCTACATATACTTAATATATGTGGTGTTCTGACAAATGGTACCAGCGACATTTCGTACCACACTACATGAAAAGGGTCTGCTAATGACTTCTAAATGTTTACGATGTAACAAATGGTACCACTTGTATCTATTTAGCCTAAAAAAAATAGAACTAATATTAACAATCAAGGTTCATTACTAAATAGTAAGTAGATAGCTGCGAGAATGTCAAAATTTCAATTAGTGTCAGTGAAATAGGGAGTTAGGTTGGATAAGTTTAAGTTAGGTTAAGTTAGGACAGGTTAGGTGTAGGTTAGATTTTGTTAAGTCAAGCTATGTTTCAAATAATTGAATTGCTCCACTACCATTGCCATTTTCCTTTGTGACGTGACCTTATATCTGAGGAATCTTACACACTAATTAAACTAAATTCACCTAAATGAATTTAAAATTGAAGCCCGGTACACCTTGCCATCAAGTGTTACCATTTATCACATCGTAAATATTTTAAAGTCATTAGTAGACCCTTCTCAGTTAGCCATACCCCTGAGTGGTACGAAATGTCACTGCTACCATTTGTCGCATATTCATAAGACAACAACAATATGTACAATATTCAAACATACACCTAAAATAAGGCGCTTATGACCTAATTGAGTCTACGCACCTATAAACGCTAGTAATAATACACATAAAACAAATATACTTTTTCAAATAAATCTACTGTTTATTTTCTTTTCTATTTTTTCTCTTGTTTGTGATCATGTAACTAAAAGTGAACCATACTCTGTAATACCAAGGGAGCCAATAAAAAAAAGAAAAAAAAAGAAACTGTTTTCATGTAAAAGTGTAGCTTTATTTTGTTTTAGCTAGGTTTGCTTTCTTTTGTTGATTCATGAAGGTAAAACACGGTGAAATGAAACAAAAACAAACACACCTTGTGTTTTGTAGCTGTAATTTGTACAAAGCAAAGGCTGGAGAGCATGTCAAATTACGATCATACTACCTTCCAAATTCACGCAATTCCCCACAAAACATTGGAAAGAAAATCTAAAAGGGTCTCTTTGAGCAGTGGTGTGTAACGAATTGCAAAACTAACATTTATTTAAAGTAATTATACTAGTAGCTTTAATATAAATTTAGGAATACTTTATTATTTAATAAGCTTAATCCTTAAAATCAATAATACGAATATTTGAATGTGTATTAAGGAATTAGATTAAGATTGATTCTGGCCAAATGTGTTCCCCCAGCTGCCAAATTCCTCGGAAGACAAGCATTAAGTTTGGTTTAATTAATAAAGATCTATTTTTGTTTAAATAGGTAAGTTTATGATTATATATATATATATATATATATATTTGATGAAGTTCCAATTTGATATGGGATAATTTATTGGGTCTAGCATAATTATAAGAGATTACTGCGAAAAACATCATTTTACACTTTTAGTGAGTTTAAATATTTGTGAACAATCTTAGCTAAAAATAACGATATTAGGCTGCAGTGGCGGCTCGTAGCTAAACTTAGTGGGGGTGCTGCTCCAGAAAAATTTTAGCCTTTGTTTTAAAATTGTGTAAAAGGTAAAAAAACATGTATAAAAAGAAAATTTATTCAGGAACTTGATAAAATCTTAACAAAAAAAATCTGTTTTACTTTAACTTAAATTGTTACAGTTCAAGCTTGATCTATTCATTTTAAAATGAAATCCATTCTTCTTGTTTTAATTTGCGCTAAAAGTTCAATAATTTTCTCCTTGATCTCTGGATGACAATTGAGGAAAGTTTTCTCAATTGTAAGTACTGCAAGCACATTTAGTCTTTCTGTTAAATAAAAGAACCGAAAAAAAATGAATCAAATAGAATAGCTGGAAACAGAATAATAATCTAATTCTATACTCTTCTACACTTTATCACTTTCAAGAATATGGTACATGGTTTTTAAGAATAACACACTCTGAGTAAAAAAAAACTTCCTTACACCATTACGCCAAAGCCGGCACTGCGAGAGCAACAGTGCTCTCTCTACCTGGCAGTCCCGCCTTCCTCCCCACCCCCTCCTATGTGCGCATGCGCACAACAGTCAACGCTGGCACTGTGAAGCGCACAGTTCCATACAAATATTTTTGTATCTTTTTCATAAACTGGGGGATGGTGACTGAAGTACCGACACTAAGCCTAAGGAATATATATTGTACTAAAAAATAAAGAAAGAATTAAAGAAATAAATACACATTATAATAAATATGATCGATAATATCAAGTATAAATAGGGGTGCTCCAGTTCTGCAGTGCCTATACACGAGCCGCAACTGTTAGACTGGAAATTAGGAAAATAATACATTAGGGCTATGCATGAAATTACTCGGTCAGTGAGTTGTTGACATGTTAACTTATTTCAAAGAATGTAAAACTCAGAATATACAAAACAATTTGTTACTGGTTGTTCTCTATATGTGTGAAATGTGGTCACTTACCTTAAATATAGAAAAATAATAAGGTCGTTAGGAAACCAGATGCTTAAGAAGGTATTCGGTCCAAAAATGGATGAAGATACTGGGGTTATGCAGGAGGTTACATAATGAAGAGTTACCTACCATTTATTCACTGCAAGCCATTGCTATAATAATCAAGTCTCGTAGTTTACGGTGGGCAGGACATGCTGCGATAATGGGATATTCTAGAACCGTGTTCAGGGTATTGTCGAGCAAACCCAATCGGAAGAGATGATTGGGAGGACTTAGACGCAGATAAGAGGATATATTAGAATATACCCGATATAGATATGGTGTAATGAGGTGGACTGGATCATTCTAGCTCTTGTTAGGGATGAGAAGCGTACTTTTATAAGTGCGGCAATGAACTTTCGAGTTTTTTTTATAAGTTATAACATAGAGTAATTAATAAACATAATATATAAGTAGTGTTCAGATTAATTTGACTAGAAGAGTTATTTATTATTTTTTAATACCGCGTCTTAATACCCTTTCGGGTTATACGTTATATACTAATTACATTAATGCGATAAGGATTAGGAAGGTTGGAAGGTTTAGAAGAAGTGTATCTGCATTTTCTTGGAATGAAAGTGGAATACTCTTTAGGGATAACTGCCATCAGTAAACCCGAACGGGATTGAACTCCTAACTCCCCATCATTGTCAGTCTATTTTATAGCGAGAGTAGCACACCTTAGACCATGGAGCCACTGAAGCGGGTGATTATTTTGTTGGTCAGAGATAAACTAATATAGATTATTTCAATTAATTTATGTTGGGTATAAAGCTATTATAAATTTAAGCCGTGTTAAATATTTAAGGTAAACCCACTCTAAGTCAAGTACTAAGCTAATTTAATTATTCTTTTAGATTAGGTTATGCTTAGTTTTATTTAATAATTTCATGTTTATATATGTTGATTTAAATTATTAAGGTATAGATTTATATAGCCTACTTGAAAGCTGTATGTACTTTTATGTCATTTTAAATCGTATTGTTTATCGTTATAATTTAGAAAAGATGACTTAAATTCAATCTACTTGCCTACCAATAATAATCAATATTCAATTCAACCTATCACAACCTCCAACACTTTTAAAAATTAAATTTATATCGTTCTTTCAAATATTTTTGCGTGAGCTTTCTGTTGAAAGCATACAAAATTAGTTTGTTTATAAATAAAGAGTGTATGTTATTAAATCAATAAATATAATTTTTCTTAAAATCCCAGTCGAAAAACATTTAAACATGTTTTGATTTCTCTCACTCTTTACTTTAGACCTACTACTTTCTCTCTCATTCCCTCTATTTCTCTGTCTCTCTCTTCACAATATATATATATATACATATATATATAATTATGTATGCATATATATATAATTATGTATATATATATATATGTGTATTATATATATTTTATGTATTAAATAGGCTATATATATAAAATTATGTATGTATATTATATATATTTTATGTATTAAATAGGCTAAGTATATTAATAATATTATAGACGTTTAATACATGTATATATAAAATTGGCCTATACAGAATACATATTATATATATATAATGTTCTAATATATATGTAAATTACATACATATATTATAAATAGGCCTATATGTATATTACATAAAATTAGATTATCCATATTAATCCACATTGAAAATTTATATATTACATATATATATATGTATTTTAATTATATTACATAAATGTATTATAAGAAATATAAATATTATGTATTTAACATGTATACGTATAATATATACATAACAATCTTTATTATAGATTACATATATATGTATTACATAAAAGTTTAATACATATAAATGGATATTACATACATGAACATGTAAGTTATATACATCTATGATTTCATATATATTATACATAATATATATTTTGTATATTATACATACTATACATAATATATATTTTGTATATTACAAAGACTATACATAATATATATGTTATGTAGGTTATAATTTTTATAAGTTATATAGGTTATACAGATAACACTATAAGATTATATTCATAAATCAAAAATGAATTATAATCTAGTAGTAAAAGAGATAAATTCATGTATGTGTGTCTTTTTTATTAGATTATAAATATAATATTTGATTTTTTAATATCATATTTTGTGTATGAATATATATATATATATATATATATATATATATAGTTTGATTGTGCGCACAACTGATTCAAAACTTAAAACGACCAAAAAATAATGTGCATACATCATTTAACATTAAAAACAAAATACATACATGTAAATAACGGTATGCAATGAAAATATTAAGCAACTCATCAAAAAACTTAATCCGTGCCACACGTTCTAATAGTTTTTATATATTTTATATATGATACTTTACAGAATATCAAATCATTTAACTATTACAATTTCCAAGTATTCATGTAGGCTATCTATGATAATTTATTTAATTTAGTAGTTTGAAAAATCAGTTAAATATTGTTTATAACAATTTGTTACTAAAATATTTAAATAATTGTAAATGTGTTTTGATATACTATACAAATTTCAAGGAAACATTTTAAATACTAACACTTAAATCATAATTATAATGTTGACAAATCGTTCTTTTGTTTCAGATGTGTTTTATAAAAATGTACAACACATTTTTTGTGGCCTTGGTACAATGAAGCTAGACGAACGTCTACCACGTTTGGATTTAGAATCTTGTGCAAACAGGAGAAAAGAAACACTTTTCATATTCCTGGAAACCTTGTATTTATAGTATTTATTATTCTGGCAGCTTGGTTATACCCACCTCCTTCGGTGGTGTAGTTGGCTAACACACTTGTTCCATTTGAAGCTAGACTGTCGAGAACGGATTTATAGAGGTTTGAATCTCACTCGGTTGAACTGGGTGTGTTTTTTTTGGCTTTCCACTCTCCATCCACGCGCAAATTCTGGTTCACTTTCTCTAAATTCAACCTTCCCAATTCCTAAGTCATTAGAGTAATTATTACTTAAGTGTATAGCCCGAACGGGTAGTAAGACGTGGGGTTAAATATTATTATTTATTTATTCCTGGCATAAAGCAACAAATATTGTGATATTCCTGAATTCAAATTAATTCCTATTTAATATCACCACGTATCATGTGCCCTAGGGTTATACGCATATGAATTAATTGCGCTAATTTTATAGGAATTGTACCAAGTTTTTTGCGAAAGGAGAGGGGGAAAAAATTAGGAAAAAACACCCTCAGTTCACCCGACCAGGATTCTAACACCGATCTCCCCGTCATAGGCGGTGCAGCCAATTGCAAGAGTGATGCCTTATATAGTATGATTTTGGTAGGAAGAACAGTAGAAGTTAGTTACTAAAGTTACTAAAACAATTTTAATATATTTATACATAAAGTCAGGCTATCTGCAGCTATCACTTTTGAAATATATTATCAATACCTATCAAATAACACAAATAATATATAAAAATGTTGGCAGGGTAGTCCGCAAAGAAATGTGTTTGAATTTTCTCTACTGTTCTTCCAACCAAAATCAGGGTATAGAAGACCAGTCAGTGTTCAGCAAACGGTGTGCCCATAGACACACTCGAAGGGATGTGGTATCGAAAGAAAAGAATCGACACTGTACTCATTAAAAGAATCGGAAGAAAATTATCGATACCGTACTAGTATCGAAAGATAATGATCGATAACAGTAAGTATCGGTGTCTAAATTTTAATATGGAAACACTTTTTTTATCTAGAAATAATATTTTCAACTTTTGCATCATAATTGTAATTTTATGTAGTTAAACACTGAAAATTATAATGGTTTTTAACACATTTAAAAAAAAAAAAATCTCCAGCCAACTTCTTAAAAAACTTCCATAATTCACTTCTGGGAAGTGCTATTTTTAAAAATAAATTCGTCATTTATATACGCTATCAAGATAAATTATTAAATATTGACAAGCACTAGAAGAATGGAAGAATGTCTTGTTTCATCTGCTTAAAAACACGAATAAACTTTTATACTTAATTTGATTGGAGCATCCTTAAGCTGAGTGAGTTCATTGAGCTCTCTTTTGTTTAGTTTGTGATGACCGTGCTCATTGAAAAGGAAGGAGTAGTAGAGTAGTCGCCAATATCACCGGTGTCGCAAAGGTTCAGCTCAATTAAATATCAACTCAGTGAAATATCCGCTCACGCATCCAAGAAACATTAGACCCTCCCAACAAAACATTAGTAAAGGGTGGAGGTGAAATATCCACACACAACTTCCATTTAATCAAAGGTACTTGTTAGGCTAGGTTAGGTTAGGTTAGGCGAGCTGGCTGAGCCCAGATTTCACAACATTCATTTTGAGTGGAAACATCACCGAGTCAACTTTTCATACATTAATCGCACCATCGCCTGGTCAAGCATCATGCTGTATTGATAAATAAAAATGAAAGAGCATCTGTTAATTATGATAAGCTAAAAGAGATTGAATGGAAGAGTTGCTTCTTGCTTTTCATGCAGAAAATGAGAGAGAATTGACAAATAGTGTCATTTGTTCTTCCTCCACAGTCCACTCTAGTAAAAATTTAATCCTATCATGAGTGAAGATGACGAAAAAACTGTTTCTTTCGATACTGATCCGTTACAGGCGTGTGAGTACTAATATCAGTAGCAGTATCGGAAAAAATGTATAGCGTAAAAAATTACTAGTATTGAAAGGAAAATATCGATATTAGTAAAGTATCGATGCTTTTTACACATCCCTACACACTGATGCGCCACGCAGGTGAGCTAAGTGTGCTGTGCGTTCACAGTTCAAAAAAATAACTTCAATTTTTAACATCAAAACATTTGAAGTTACTTAAGGGAAAAAAAACTTTTCTAATTTTGATTACCTGACAACCGTTTAAATGGGTGCGTAATCCATTTTCTATTTCCACAGTGCGTACCCAAAACCAAACCGCGTGCCTCCAAATATTTAAGCATGTTAAGTGTACTGTAAACTTAAAAAGTTGGCGGGATACTGTAATAAAACATTAGACTACTAAAGCGGGTCTTATTAAATGAACAATATTTATTAAGATATGTTTCTAATAAAGTATAAATTGTTTGCTATTTTCTAACCATATCTATATTTGTTAAAAATAATGAACACATTTATGTCAGAAACAAACAAGTCAATGTAATTATCAGTACAAAATTTATGGGCATTTTATGGGTAGACAGGTTGGATAAGCTGTAACGTTTTGCGTTTATTTTTTTAAATGGTTGAAATAAATTTCGCTAAAAATATTGTAATCTGCTCTGATAAATTATCAAGTAATTACTGCCCAACTTGTAAACCCTACTTATCAAATAAGGAGTGAAACTTTAAAATTTTACTAAAGATTGTTTGCATAGTTGTTTGTTTTCTACTATTAGAACAGTTCATAAAATAAAACACAATGTATAAACGCAAAATAATTTAATCTAATTATTATTTGAGAAATTAATACTGAGTTTAAATTATATTTTAATAAGTATAATATTTAGGGTTGAAAATAATATATAACTCAAATATCCGTAAATTTGTCCATAAAGCCTGAAATAGTAGAAATAAAAAAAAAGTGAATATAGTATTGGTGAGAAAGAGTTTTTGGGACAACTGTACAATACTGGGTCTTAATTCCGTTCGTGCACGCGTCCAGCTATTGGACTTTTATCACGCAACCTTCCGTCATCAGCTTCGCGAGATCAAACTGTAATCATTTCACGATTTAAAAAATGAAGAAAGTAATTTAATAATTTCTAGAAAATCCTAACCATATTCAACTTAAAACCATTCTTTTATTGCTTGATCCATTTTAATATAGGGCTACCTACACGAAATCTTGATTGTAGACTTTGATATATTTCAAGCTACTGTCCAGAGTACTCTAGCCTTAAATTGAAAATGTGGCTGATAGAATAGTGTCTGACTTGTAAACAAATATTCAGAACTAGTTTCATATATAAATAGTTCAAGTTACGTGATATTTTATTTTATTTTTATTTTTAGAGAGTTATAATCGATAGTTTTTACTAAAAAATTAGTGTAGTGTTATTAATAATTAGAGAACAAAAATTAATCATGTTTGCGTTTCGAATCTTATTCGGATATACTAATGGTGTTTTTTCACAAATCTGTTCCCATCCTATCTCCTTTACATTTTACCTTCCTCAGCCATATATTACTAGGGTAGTTACATTCGTAAAGAATAGAAGGGTAGTAAGACGTCGTGAAAAACCAGGTTTCAATATAACCTGAGAAACAAAAACACCAACCAGTTTAATATATTTAAATCACATATAGTTCTTCTAAAAATCTCAGGATAGTGACAGTAATACTAATCATTATTTCTTGCTACCAGAATTATTTTATGTTTGGAAGTATCTCGATATTAGTATTGAGGAAATATTATATTATTTGGTCGTTTGACCCAAACAAATTCTCATTTGTATCCTTCCTTTCTAGTCCAAGAGTCAGTCGCCTGAAATATTGTTTGCTTGGGAATTTGTAATCCATCATTCTTTGCTCGCAACGAAGGAGGAGCTGAGATGCCAGTAGGGCCAACATCGCGCCGGACAGATTTGCGCAGTAGTACCAACACTGGCTTGGACAGATTGGCGCTCAAACTCAGCAGGAAGAAACAAAGCCTCTACGTGCTAAAGAAAACAAAGAGAAAAACATACACACTACCAAAGAGGAAAATGTTTAGACTTGAAAGGTTTTTAAGGGGGTAAGGAAAAGATTGATGGAGCTTCCTCAAATCTGTCCTAAAGGGAGAAAAAGCTATCTTTTATGCAGATATTTCCCTATGTTCTTTTTTCTTGCACTATATTGCTAAGAAACTTTTTTTTTAATGTTATATCCCTTTTCATCGCCATTCATCATACTCCTGTCTTGTCTAATTTTAGTTTATTCTGGTCGTCCTTTCAACCTCGTATTGAAACATTTTTAAGTAATCTCATGGATTATGTTCAAACTAACCCTTTATATTTGTGTTCACTTAAAACCTATATAGCCCACATAAGTGGACACAAGGAATAAATTTCAATATCATCTAATTTGGTTTCCAGGTATCGGAAAGGTCAGAGTTCAAGTTCCGAACAAGTGTAATGCGGGTGGTTTTTCATCCTTAATTATTTCCCCACCCTCCCTTCTTAAAATACGGGTAAATTTTCTTCAAATAGTAGAGGTGACCTGGTGTTCTAGGGGTAAGTTATCAGACTTCTGTGCTGGGGGTCCAGGGCTCAATTACACACTAGCGTAAGTGCGTATAACCCGAATGGTTAGTAAAAGTCGCGTTTCTAATAATAATAATAATAATAATAATAATAATAATAATAATAATAATAATAATAGTAATAATTCAAACGGTACTTAAAATCACTATCCTATTATCACAATTAGAATATCTAGAGCCTGAACGGTTAATAAAAGGTATAAGAAAAAAGACATGTAAAATAACTTTGGTAGTTGCTTTAAAAAAGAAAACTTTTTTTTATTGACGGCTATTCATAGTTTAACATTCGCTCCCACTTTTTATGGGATACCATTTCTTCATGACTGGCCATTCATGTTAACGTTAAAATAAAATTATAGCTATGAATAAGGAATAAGGAGCTAAATATCCATTGCAAATAACTTTATATTAAGGATATATATATATATGCATTTCAATATTTTTTTACAAAAAAACTAAATAAACAATCAAAACAACATTAAATGGATAAGTATTTAAATATACATCTAATATAAAAAGATTCATATAAAAAACTAAACACACGTTTAGAAAAAACCAAAAAGACTTTCATCTCCATATATATATTAATATATATACATATATATACGTATATATATCATATATATATTAATACATATATGGAGTTGAAAGTCTATGTATTGTAGACCCCTATCATAATAAAGATCTGTTCCATTGAGTTTCCCCAAACATTATGACTAAACTAGCAGTTTAGTAAAAGATAAAAAAAATGTTATATTTGAGTGGTAAAAGATTCTTTTAAAAACTGATTTAACAATTATTTTATAAATTAGCGTTACAAAAATGAACCAGATTTTCCTCAGTACAAAAAGATGGTTTATGTCTTGTACATAATTATTTCAAACTGAGTTATGTGATTAAAGTGAATATGCCAACCTTAAATTGCTTTTGAAAATGTTATTGATAATATTTTTACAATTAAAGGCAGAGTAATACTATAATACATAGACAATACCAAAATTTATTATAATTATTCTACAATAATTCTTGGTAGTAAAGATGTTAATTATGTTCATTAATAACCATGACCTTTCTTTAAAGTTCAATGTCATAGGTCGGTGTCCAAGTAATTTTTGAGTTTGTATGAGGTTTACTATAACATCTATATTGTCATACTTACCTAGAATAATTTATTTTACTAAATATTTTAAAAACAATAAGCATGATTATATTGTAAGTATGTAAATATTTACTAAACGAAATAAAATGGATGTAACTTACAACCTATGTTTGAAGCCACCTTCTTCTAATTATCTGTAAGAACTCTATACACACAATGAATATAATGAATATTTATTTATATATAAGCCTTATATACATTATTTTTCTAAATAAGTAGACTCGCGTTAAGCCCACGCTCGCCAGACCGACACCCCTTGTAATCCTATGCACCGCCCGCGAGAGTATTTGATTTGTAGGGCCCTAACTTTTCACAACTTGAACTGGAGTACGAGGGAGAAGGAGATAGTTTGTTGACGACACGTTGTCTCAGTATAGCACGCATTGTTTCACTCAACAGTTGCGTCTGATTTTCTTTGTCATAATTAAGTGCCCTTCTGTTAAATTTAGTGAGTATTAGTGCTAATTAGTTAAATTGGCATCATCATCATATTCTATAAAACTCTACGACACAACTCTAACCTTAAATGATAAGTGGGACTAAATTAAACGGTATGAACGTGCTGATACCCCGACTACTTTAAGTAAAATTTATTGAAACGACCGCTCTACCACCCATGCACTTGTTCAACAAACATCTAATATTTATGTTTTATGAAGTCGTTTGTAAATGAGATGGAGGACCGAAAAACACTTAAAACAGGCAATGGTTCCCGAGTAGAGTACACGTTAAACACATGGTTTTATAAACAAAGAAAAGGGCACGCTCTTATTTTTTGAGGAATTTTAAAAAAATATATAATTTTTTTTACAAAGAAATAAATAAAATCAAGCAAGTGATGGGTGGCAATGCAATTTCAAAAAAAAAAATATATATATATATGACATACGATTCTTACAAATGAGAGACGAAAAATTATCTGCTGACGAGTTTAAGGTTACTAACTTCATTTATACTTTTGAAAACAAAATAAAAGACCAGACCAAGTATATAACGCCGACGAGACCGTTCCTAACTGGCGGCAGCTACGTTTTAAAACATTCGTGACAAAAGGCGAAGACACTGCTCCGGGAAGAAAAGTTCCAAAGGAACGGTAAACCCTGATGATATATACAAATGATTCGAGTGAAAATAGATTAAAAATGCTGGTCGTGGGTAAATATAAGAAACCTCGTCTATTGAAAAACATAAAAATTGAAACATTGCCGGTGACTTACAAAAAACAACCTCGTGCATGAGTTTTTTGGAAGGTTTTTTGTCAGTGGTATTTTGACAACTTCGTGCTGTCTTAAAGAAGCCTTTAAAGGTGTTGCTGGTATTGGACAATGCTCCAGGGCATCCTGATGACGAAAGAAGCTACAGGTTGAAAAGAAGGATTTTTTTTATCGTGTTTATGTTTTATAAAAAAAAACTTCTTTGATACAGCCATTAGATCAGAACGTATTCAAAATTTTGAAATTGCATTTTAAAAAGTGCCTTCTCATGGACATTGTGACCATACCTGATAGTGATATCACAGTTATCTTGTAATATATCAACATAAAAGGTGGTGTCCTTAACTCAGCTTATGCCTGGAATCAATTCCTTTCTCTACAATCGTGAATTCTTGATAAAATGTATGGCCTACAAACCCGCTTCTTCCTAAGAAGAAAAATGAAGATAGAACCTAGGTCGCGCAGAAGACTTAGGAAAGGGCCACTCACCAAGAAGATCCAACAGCCATTGGAAACGAAGTTGAAAACGTGATAACTTTAGTTTCCTAAAGACGACGTGAGGTTAATCAAGACCATGAAGAGTACATTTCCTTGGCAGTTAAAATATACTCTTCTGTACTAATTGTATACAAGTAATTGACATAAACTCAATAAACAACCTTAATTATTACGTGTATTTTGGGCAATCCGGAATTTTTGCTAATCCTACACACCCTCAATACAATAAATGTCAGATTAACGAGTGCCTTTTGTATAAAAAATAATGTATTTCTTTTGGCCTGGTTAAACTTTATCACGAATGCAGACTTAATTATTTTGTTTTACTAGAGAACCAATATATACATAATATAATATAAAATATACAATAAATATTTGTATAGTATATTCATAATATGTTAAAAATATAATTATTTCTAAAATACTACATATATACATATATTTGTTATTTTATAAGTTATATTCATATAATATATTATAGATGCTCTATAAATTATATATGATATATATTATATAAACGATATATACTATATAAAATATCTACATATTATATATTAGATATATAAAATATATATACAATAAATTATATATATTATATATAATTGTATTATTTATATAATATATATACAATAAATTATATATATAATATATAATTGTATTATTTATATAATATATATACAACAAATTGTATATATAATATATAATTGTATTATATATATAATATATAATTGTATTATTTATATAATATATAATTGCATTATTTATATAATATATAATTGTATTATTTATATAATATATATACAATAAATTATATATATTATATATATGTATTATTTATTTATCATACATATTAAACATATATCTCTATTTGATAATATATTATTTTTATTATTTTATAACAATTTTAAATACAAAGTTAGTTGTCCTCGGTGGTCTTAAGAGTATAGTGCTCACGTCGTAAACTAATGATCGTGATTCGAATCCAGCTGGGGTGGACTAATTTTTTTTTAGTGATAATAATCCGTGGCACAACATCCTTCAAAGAAGGACCATTGTCCCATGTCATTTGTGAAAATATCTTTTCTGCCAAAATCAGTAGGCCCTTTCGATCTCGCTCAAAGAAACTCTCGTGTGCTTATATAATCAGTCGGTTCATTTCGTGCACGTTCAAGACCCCAAATAAATGAAACAATATTTTTTTACGATATAGATCTCACTATAATATTAATGAAAATTATTACATAATATTAAGCTTAGCAAAAATTGGGCTAAACTCATATTCACTGAAATCTAATATTTAATAGGCATTTCCTAAGCACAAGTTATAACAACCTATTTTCAATAAAATAACTTGACTTAGAATAACCAATACAACTCTAAGCCCACAATCATTTAGAGGGATAAATTAGTTATCCTTTCAAGGAGATATTATAAACGCAAAGTCCCCCACTCAAATAATCTCTTTGTTCTGCACCATTAGGGAAAAAATAAAACTATTCAATATCTGTATTTGATGTCCTTTAAATTTCAGGAAAACTTCTTCTTTTCTACTCCTACTACACTTACCTTATTATATAAGGGCGTTGGTAAACTTTGGTTTTAAGTTGTCAGAGCCATATAGTAAATATCTAATTGACGAAATTGGTTTTTGTCATCCAATGAAAATGAATTGCTTCTTTACATAATATTGGAGTTAAATATTGCTCATTCAAAATTAATTATTAATCCTAATATATTTCTCTCTTGTTAAGTTCTAATGCTACTGCACTTGCCCTCTGAAATTCGAGAGTACACAAGCACAGGATACCCATGCAGAGAGAGAGAGAGAGAGAAGATGGGAGAATAAAATTATCATATATTATCATTCATTAAAATATATATATGGTGTAATTATATCGTGGCGTTGTTTGGAAGGAAAGATTGGAATCGTTGGCAAAGAAAGGGAAGCTCGACAAAGAAAAAAAAATAACAACGGAAATCGCATAATTTAGAGTGAAAATAACGAAATGTTTTATAACGACTAGTAATGGAACCATAACGAAAGTGTGACAGCTTTCATTCCTTTCTGAAAACTGTTGAAGCGGCTGATTCAAGATTTGCTTCAAAATTAATTGGAAATTAATAAATCCATACTGAAATGAGAGGTTCAGTCCTCTAGATTAAATTTCTACAAATTCAATAGATATGTTTTAATTTCCATGGAACTTAAGTTCACCGTCTACTTAGAGACATATCCTAAAATCGCACTATTCCTTAAAAGAAGGTAAGTTCTGTGACGCCAACCTCACTAAAATATTTCTTAATTATCTTAAAAGATAATGTTTTAACCCTTTTGAAAGTTGTTACCATATTTACTATAGGAAGCCTTGCTATATGTTGAGAGCTATTTACTTTAATCTCAAAAGTGCAACATTTCAAATTGAACCCCGTTTAGAATGAATTAGTTTCACCTTCCCATGATTTTATATTATATAAAAATTAAAATATAAGTTTTTTTTATCTTTTAAGGACATGTTGATAACTTTAATTTCCATTTTTGCGTGAATCAAATTTGAAATGATAAACCACATCTTAATAACCTATTATTTTTTAGATATCTCTGTCAAGTTAATTGATTTATATTTATACTATTATTTATTTATGAATGATTATTTTACCCCCATAGGTGTACACATGGACTAAACGTTAAGTTTGTCCAGTCCAGTTTACCGATTTTGAAGAGGTCAGGGATTAATTTCGTACGAGATCTACCGAAATTGTATTCTACTAAAATACTTACCACGCTACCTTCATGAAAATGCTTGTACATTTCCTCAAAATTTCTTATTATTAATACACTATTTTAATAAATGCATGGCCTGCTAAAGACATAGAGCTTTGGGTTCAAGTCCCGGTCGGGTCTACCAAGGGCGGGTTTTCCTAAGTTATTTCCCACTCTCCTTTCACGCAAATGCTGGTAGATTACCTCTAAAATGCTTCTTTCCACATCCCTACCCCTCTATAGTAATTATCATATAAGTGTATTATAGCCTTAACAGACAGTAAGACGTGCTGATAAAAAGAAATGCGTATATATCCTATACGTAGGTGACCTGGTGGTCTAGGGGTAAGGTGTCAGACTTCTGTGCTGGGGGTTCAGGGTTCAATCCTCGGTCCTGGCCCAGATTCATCTGATTGCCAAACCCTTCCTTCACATCTGACAAGACGTGTATTAATCACAACTTGTGAATGTGTAGAGTGCCAGGCTTCCACCGTGGTTCGGATCCCGCGTTAAACTATAGGTCCTCCATTTCATCTTACAATCACCCCTATCTTATGGGTAGTAAGGCATTGAGTTAACACTTAAAAATATATATTTTATATTTCGACCCCATTTCGACTGAATTTTTCAGATGAAGGATTCTGTTAATGATAAGTGTGGTATTTTTAAACAAATATAATTGAGACATAACTTCATACATTTTAGGTAATTATTTAATACTTATTAATTACATTTCCTAAATATTAAGGATTCAGTATATTTAATGCCTTCAGATTTGAATCTAAATAAACAGCATTTAAGGACTTAATACTGCGTTGGTATTTGAAGGATTATATTAATGCTGGTTTTTCATATCTTATATTTGATGCTAACAGGTTATAGTGTTGGAATGATGTCAAAATATGTTAAACTATGCTTAACTCTTAAAATAAAAGATTATAATATTAAGCTATATATATAATGTTAAGTTATTATGATCTTTTATACTGTATAGTCGCATGTCTTAACATTTAAAGCTCTGAAAGGTAAAAAAGCTTACTGATTTTGAAATAACATACTACATCGTAACTCAAGTATTGTCAAGATTTTATTGACAAGTAGAATCTTGATTTTGTTAAATACTCGAATAATTGAGGTAATGTAATATACGTGAAACCTCTATAGAATCTGTAGAAGTAACAAGAATATACTGCCAAATAGCACAGTTTAAAAAACAATGAATTATGGTACCTTTCTTTTTCTTAATCTCCCGGTTAGTTCTGCACCTGTCATTGGAACCTGCATTCTCCTCCAGTTCAGTCTGTCAATCATTGCTCCCGCCTCTCTCAGCTGCCGAATGTTTGGTGTCTCTTCCCTCTTAACGAATTCCTCCATGCCATCTCTCCACTTCTTCCTTGGTCTTCCTCTTGGTCTCTTTCCTCCAGGCTCCCATCTCCAACACTCCACAGCAACTCATTCTCCTTTCATCCTCTCAACTGTCCTAACCATCTCAGCTGGGCAGCCTCTATCTTCTTCAATACCTATATCAGTCCTGCTTTCTGTCGGGCATTTTCATTTCAAATGGTTTCCTATTAAAGATAAATCGACTTGGTTGCTTATTTTCTGGTCATCAATTAAAAATTACTATTTATTTAACACAGCAGTACTTGTACCCTTTTGAACAATATATTTATTTCTCTGAGTTGTGCTTGCAACCAGATAAGTTGTAGGCCTACCTTTGCCCCTCTGAGTTGACTAGTAGCTCTTGAACCTCTCTCTCTCTTTCTTTAAACTGTATATTATATACCTATAGGCCTAGTCTGATTTTGGTTGGAAGAAAAGTCTAGAAAATTTGAACACATTTCTTTGCGACCAAAATAGATAACATTTTAATATATTATTTGTGTTATTCTATAGATATTGACAATATCGATAAAAAGTGACAGCTGCAGATAGCATGACTTTATGTAAGAATGAATATGTTAAAATTCTTTAAGCGCCTTAGTAGCTATCAGATACTGTTCTTACTTCCAAATTCAGGGTATATGCCGGGTGTTCATTTGAAAACTTGCCACCAAAATATCTCGAAAACAGCGAATTGTAGAAAAAAAAATGTTTTAAACAAAAGTTGTTTGGTTCTCAGTGGAGAGTAAGGTGGTAGGGCTGGTATTACCTTGGGTGGCGTTTATAAGATGATGATAAGGTAACATTTTTTTAAATGGGATTCCCTATTTTTTATTACGATCCCAGGACGGTATTGATATCTTTCTTCCGATACTTTTAATGAGTACAGTATCGATACTTTTCTTTCGATACCACATCCCTAGTATCAGATATTCAGCCGATATTGGTGCAATACAATAGAGTTTTGCCATTCTTTGCCATGTTGAATACAAATAAATTTATAGAAAATACCCCTTTTAATTACCCTCGACCCATCTAAAAGTGGATTATTGTGATCATCCAAAAAAATCGAACACGATATCTTGATAAATGTCGACTTTTCATAACCACCTGAAACCAAAAAACTGCTCTTTGTTATGCAGTCTGTCTGCCTGTAAATTGGACTAGACCCGGAATCATTTTACCAATTGGGCTAGTACTTGGTATCAGAGCTTTATTAAGGCTCCCCGAGGTGTTTTTGGAATTAGATATCAAGCGCTAATATTAAGGGTAGCTTAGTAAAGAACAAAATGAGTTAAAATTGATTTTCTCAAAATCCACTCAAATAATTTTTATTAAATTTTGTATCTAAACATTGTTAAACATTAAAAACAAAATTACAGGTATTATATTTCCATGAAAATGAATTTAAGGGCACTTTATATAAGCATGGATTTCCAATTTTGGTAATATATTTGCAACTATTTGAGATTCGAAATAACTTATTTGTGTAAAGTTGTAGTAATACTATTTAAAATTAAAATATTTGAATTTTGAATATATTTTTAGAAAATCAATAGTTTCTGAGCTGTAAGCAAACACAAATATTTTTATGGAGTATTTTGAAATATGAAATTATATTGAAGTTCTTTGGTGGACAGAGATGATTCTCTTTATTCAATGTTTCTGTTACACTGTATATTATTACATTTATTATCTTTGATGTATGGACTCTGCAACAGTGTATATTACTTATGTTCACGAATTTAGTGAGTTTTTATAAAATGTCTCTCTTATGAGAAACAAGAATGTGAAGGCTATGTATGATGTGTACAGTACCATTCATTTAGTTTGGTAATATAGCTAACGTTATTGGACAGTAGTGCACGTATAGTACTAGACAAACATAAAACATGCATAAATAAATATTTTTAGGGTTTCACAGCTTTTAGGAATTAATATTAGTATAATACAAAATAATTAGACCATAAAAAAAGATTTTCTCCATTATTAGAAATGTGCTATTTTAACATTAATTTTGAGGATTAGATAAAATTTATCTTTCAATAAACTCCGAGTAATATGTTTTAGACATAAGAACTCCACATTGGTATTAACATGGCTTACGACGTTTCTCTCAAAATAGACTGAAGTGCTTTGGACTGGGAGGTCAGGGTTTGAATCTTTCTATATTTACAGAGGATAGTTCTACCTAAATTGTTAAACTTGTTCCACCAATCAAAAAAGGAATAATTTATTTAAATTTTACATTTATCATTCCTACCTAGGTAGTGTAAAAATATGAGTATACTGCCTGGGTATTAAGCTGTGGTGCACACATACAAACATATGTAAGAAAATAACTTATGGTTTTAAAATAATGAAAACACAAATAAGTCCAATTTATATATTTTTTTTAGAAAAAATAAATATTTTTCAACCGCCTGTAAGAAATTTTAACTAGAATTTTGAGTACAAAAATATTTTTCCCTTATAATATATTTATTTTATTAATACCTTCTTCGGTGGCCAAATGGTCTAGAGCGTCACTCTAGCAAAAAACCAGATTGCTATTGACGGGGCGATTGGCGTTGAGTCCTGGCCGGATGGTTTGAAGATGTTATTTCCTAAATGGCTTTCCACACTTCTTACACACAAATTGGGGTACAATTTCACTAAATTTAAACTTTTTCATCCATTAAACATTAGCATAGTTAATACAAATCCATACAACCCAGACGGGTGTTAAGACATGATTTTTAAAATATATATTATGTATTATTTGAATTCTCTAAAATCAATCGGTAAGCATTACATGAATATTAGTATTAGTATTAAGACATCACAAAGTTGAAGTTATGAAAATTATATTTAATCATTTATGTTAGTTTAACTTACCCAAAATTATATTATTTAAAAGCGTATTATAATATGTTATATATATATATATATATATATATATATATATAGTATTTTATGCTAAGTATGAATGTGATTAGCTATTTTATAACATAGGTTTAACAGGAGCTAAAATGTTAAATAATATTAAATAAGAGGAAATATATTGTCCCAATTTAAGAATATATAATTTAGGACTTAATATCTTGGTTTTATTTTTCGGAAGATGGCATATTCAATATTTGTTTTAATATTCAAAGCTAAATTATATCAGCAGTAGTGACTATACAAGAGATTTTTCTAGTTGTATATTTTTTGTACTGTATATATTCTATGTTAATATACTTATATAAATAATTGAGTTTTATATTTTGTATTGATGATTTTTTAAATATTGTATAAATTTTCTATATATTTATTTAGAAAGATATTTATAAACTTACATTTAGGAAGTCACTTTACGGGACTTAATGTGTCATTACTTAAAACAAAAATCATAAATTGAAATTGTGCGTACAACCCGATTGGGTGGTAAGACGCAGTGCTAATAATAATAATAATAATAATAATAATAATAATAATAATAATAATAATAATAATCTAGTGAAATTATAGAACTCATTTATATTTGATATGAACATATTCTTAATAAATATTTTTAAGAAGTTTAAAAACTATCAATTTGGGTAGCTTTGTGAAGAACATATTACTATTCCACAATTGCCGTGTTTGGGTGTTTTCAAATCAGCAATTAATAAACAACTAATATAAATTATTTGTTTAAAACATGTATGCAAAGATTACATATATACTGAAATAAAAAGAACAATAAAATGTATTCAAATTATTTATATTATTATAGAGTAACACCACCTATTTCTACTGTGTTAAATAAATTAACCATGTAATTCAATATTTTCTGTTTAAAAGAATGAATAAACTTTAATAAATGTGATACGTAAAAGTTTTAGAAATACTATTAAATAGTATTTTCAAAACTTTAATGGATTCCATTTATTATACAACAACAAACAAATTTTGTTTTTGACAAACATTAAACCGTAAAATAGTTGAATATTCAAAAATCAAATTTTTATTTCAATCTTTATCATTAAAATTAACAAAAATTTTAGAATCATTGAAACTTAAGCAAACGAAAAATATATATTGTTTATTTGAATATGTTTAACAAAAGCATAGTACATACATAGTGTCTGTTTATTTATAGTTTTAAGTAATTTCTCTCTATTCATCGTGTTCTGTGGTGCCATTTCAGAACAATGTATTCCTCCATGTCTGGATATGGATATCAGGAGATGTATTGATGTATGTGCTTGCCAGGACACTAGAAACGCATACTATAGAGTGATTGTTAATATTATTTGCGACTGCATAAATTACCATGCCCTTTCACACTCCACTGCGTATCATACCAACAGTAAACATTTGAACTTCCGATTCCAACTTCCGAGCCCCGGTTTACTCCCCCCCCCCACCGCCACCCCCTCTACTCTATCTCACCCACCCTCTCTATACTACATGACCCCTACACCTCCTAAATACACACCCTGCCCCTACACCCCATACCACCACGTGACCAACCCACTCATTCTATCTAAAGGCCATGTTCAAACAATGTCTATGTACTAATCACAACTCATTGAAAGGCTGAGCTCCTGTAAACAGTGGGCTATTTATTGAACCAGGAGTTGGTTCAAAACATACATCTTGGATTTTTTTTTTGTTTGAATTTCAGTTTATTGACTGTTTAACGTTTACTTTGTATCAGATGTGCTGGAACCACTAGGCCCCGCCAATTTTTTCTAACTAAACATGCTATGTATATTCAGGTCGTGTATCACCACGGTAATTTTCGACCATAAAAAATATAATCAACTAGTAAAACACTTCGGTGCGGTGGTAGAATGGTCTTAGGCATCACTCTCGCAATAGACGGGAAGATTGGGTTTCGAATCCCGGTAAGTTGTACTGAAAATGTTTTTATTAAATGATCTTACACTATGCCTCCACACAAATACTGGTATAATTCATTTAAATTTATCCTTACTTATCCATACCACATTAACGTAATTAGTATATACGAGTACAACCTAAACGGGGTGTTAAAGATCCTCAAACATTAAAATTAAAGTTTTTTCCCCCCTCTATTTACTTTAACTCACTTAACTTTGACTGACCTTTACTATCCTAATGTAGGTAGATATTATAATTGATTTAATTATAATTTAATATATGTATTATTTTTTATTTAAAAATATAAATAAATAACATTTTTACAACTCGCACAAAGCTTAGCTAAGCGTTTCAATATTTAACTACGGCCTTAAAACCTAGCTTCTAGAACAGGGTGGGCAATCCTGTTACCAATCACCTCATTTGGCAAATTGGCCATAAACGTGTGGTGAATTTGAGTTTGCCAGCTCTCACAAGTTTTGAATAATCTTGTTCTAACAGCGTGTGTTATTTTAAATGTTTGTTTGAGCAATATAATTTCTCAATTTTTGCATTTTGTGAAAATTTTCACTTCTCAATTTCCACACCTGTGGATACTTTGAAAAATATGTTACCCACCTTTATTCTAGAAGCATCCAATGTGCAAACATTTTTACTCTGGGCTAATCAATATTTTTTTCTTTCTAAGACCTTTGCGTTGTAGCGTATAAAGTTTCTAGCTAACATTAATTATCACTGTAAACACTTCGGAGAGGATTAACGGAAAACGATACAGGCTCTCTCCATAAATACTTCTCTGATCAAATTTATTGATACCAGATGGAAATCATTAAGTCATATATATATATATATATATATATATATATATATATATATGGAAAACAATATCCCATATATTATAAACCGAGAATTTTTCAGTGACATTATAAGGGGAAGGGGGTGAGCAAATGACACGGGGCATATTAATTACAATACTAATAGCTTTAAAATAATATTAGCACCGCGTCTTACTACCTGTTCGGGTTATTCGCTTATTAGCACCGCGTCTTACTACCTGTTCGGGTTATTCGCTTTAAGTACTAATTACACTAATGGATTATGAATTGGGAAGGTTGAATTAGAGGAAGTGAATCCGCATTTGAGTGGAGAGAGAGCGGAAAACCATTTAGGAAAAACCACCCCCAGTTCACCCGACCGAGATTCGAACCTCGATCTCCCCGTCCTCAGCAGTCGAGCTCACCACGACTAGTGCGTTAGCCAACTACGCCACCGAGGCGGGTAATAGCTTTAAAACTTGTAAACTTGTAATAGAGGTATTTTAAACTGGACGAAAAAGCGTCGCTAAAACGTTTTTGTAAGTGGTTTGTGTTTTTGTAAGTATATATTGTTTCAGAAACTTTGTAATAATCTTTAAAAACTTTTTAGCATAAGTTTTTTTAGTACGAAAATTACTAACAACAAACATATTGTGGGGGGTAATTGGTTTGCTTGCCGTCCTAGTTTACTTTGCTTTATTAAATTAGAAATACATTTTTAGAAACTGGTTCATTCTACTTCTTTATTATTCTCTCAATATTCTCAATTAATCTTCACCTACACACGTGATTTCTAAGACATCGAAATCGGTTTTAGCAACATTGTATTAGGTATGAACAATTTTCTATCGTTTTCATACAAAAACTCATCCACAACAACGGAAAAAATCAATCATGCCAGTGTCTATAGCAATGAACCAACTACTCGCCCTCATATCACAGGCTACATAATACACAGACCATAAAAATGTTACTATTTAAAATGGGCACCCTAACATGAACTATAGGTGAATAATCTATCTGACATGTGGAGAACAAAATGTTATTAACTTAAGTTAATTGGTATGAATTTTTCGACAAATTGTTAGTTCACAAAACCTAAAACTGGGAACATATTTTTTCCTTTTTTTTTCATTGCTTTAGTTTAAATTTTATTTAAATTCAACATTAATATATTTTATATTGTGTTATGTTCCATAAAACTCATAAATGCAAATTTTGAATAAAGGTTGAGTATAATTAAGATTTTTACATCCATTACTGTTTCAAGCCTGTGGCCATAAATAGGCTTGCTAGGCTGTCGTAGCTTCATATGCTTTATAATCTGATTTAATACTAGGACATGCACAACATCCAGTCCCTGGTCGTTACTTCGTCACTGTGAAAGGATAAACCCACATTTCACTAATTATATATTTTTTGTTGAGACCAGGAATCAAACCAGAAACCCTTTGCACGGTAGACAGATACGCTACCCACTCAGCTAAGGTGTCAGATTCTTTCATTATCACTAAATTATCAAAATCCGTGTTTGAATATTAACAATCTATAAAAGAGATTTGAGTACTGAATCTGAGGCTTGGTATGTTATCGCATAAATCATAGATATTTCATTCAATTATACTCCTTATGTTTTCATTCTCGACAATTTTTGAATAATTCACGGATTAAGGAAACACCTGATAATACCACTCATACATATTTTCATAATAATATTACAATATTTGAAATATTATTAATTTGGTTTAATAGATTCATAAAAATGTCCATAAAGCAGTGATAGATTTTATGTAATTTAAAAAAAAATATAAAACTATATTTATAAAGTGCACATTTAATAGTTATTCTCACCATTAAGACATTCACTAAACATGTAAACAGTTCCAGTTAACGTTTTTTGTTGGGATACCTTGAAAGAATATGTAACTTTAGTTTAGGAGTCCACTACGCATCATTATGGCACGGTCAGAATACTCTGGTATAGAAAGAAGAGTTAATTGAGGTCGGAACGACCAAAGTGGTACTCAAGACTACTAATTAAGAGTTGTTTCAAAGTCATTGTTACCATGTGTAGTATGAAGGAAACACACACCCTAAAAATATAAATTAGCTTTCTTCCGTTATCTAGTTAATTCTGCATACGAATAAAATATGAAATTAAGACCACCCAAACCACATTCACGTAAAGACAAATAAAAAGTGGCGTGTCTGACGCCTACTATAATGTATTAATATATTCATTAATACATATTCATTATGGGTCACAGGTGAAGCGAGAAACACATGGCGTTGGGAAAAATGTCGGTAGCACGTTGGCCAACCTATGTGACACGGCCCGTGCTTCGAGCCACTTCCTATTAGCTTGGCAAAACTTTCAGGGCTATTTAGAAAATATATATAAATTGAATAAATTCAGCTCCTTGATAGATTAATAGTTCAAGTATAAATGCATGTAGTTCAAATTTGTAAAAGTACAATTTTGAAATGTTCATAATTATTATAAAATAAGAACATGATTCAAAGAGCACCCCGTAGGACCTGATACAAATAACACCACATTTATAAAAATGACTGAAGCACTTAATATAAGAATTTTGAAAAATATTTTCGATTTAAAAAAATAGATAGTTTTTTATGATTGTAGTTTAGAAGATATGATTAAATATACAAATATAATTCTAAACTTATTTTGTCAACCACTAAATAATTGATAGTTTTTATGATTATAGTTCAGGAGATATGATTAAATAGACAAATATATTTTAAAACTTTTATTATCACCCACTTTAAGCTTTAAAATTGTGATTATATTTTAAATGAATCAAATATCCCCACCCCACAATATAATTTTAATTCTAATTCGACTAGTGACACGAATTAAAAGACTCAAGCCATGCTATGTCCTATAGGTTGGGTGACCATACATATATATATATTTGCAGTACATAACTTTTAATGAGGTGGTATCCTGTTGACCTGCAAAACAGGCAATAGTAAACCCATAGGTACTTGTTTTAACAAAGTACTTCCCAAGTACTTCTTTTTATAGTTAGAGAAAATATTTCGTATTGAACAGCGCTAGAGCAAGGAGATTCATAATTTATTTGTGAGAAGTTACATTTTCAAGTTCTATTTGCCAAAATTTATGTACACGTGCAGTTAAATTTTGTATTAGTATGTTATGTATATAATTTCACATCTATAAGTAAGAAAGAACCTTCACTTTAACCTTTTGTTGCTTTCGACCACGTGGAGAGAGAAGTATTGTGGTCGTCAAATTTATCGAGATTAAGATTTTGATAAAGGTAAACGTTTTATGACCCCTGAAACAGAAAAAGTTGTTTCCACGTTGACATATGTCTATTTGTTTGTATGTGTGTATCTCGACCTAGATCCTAAACCATTTTACTTGATTTTCATAAGTTCACCCGAGGGGTTTTTGAAATTATTTATCTAACTTTAAAATTAAGTGTAGTCTACTGAAAGATAAAAATAAACGATTGTCTACAAATCCGTGAATCCGTTTTTTTTTTTAAATTTTGTATTTAGGTATTGCTTAACGTTACCAACAGAATCTAGATTCTTATTTTCCCATGAAAATGATCTTAAGGGTATTTTACATTAACGGAAATTTCAACTATCGATCATTTTTTCTCCAAATATTTGAGATACTAAATAACGTATCATCGTAAAGTTGTAGTTGCATTCAAAATTAAAATATTTAATTGGAATATATTTTTGAAACACCAATAACCTCTGAGCTATAAACATATATACTTTTTACTGAGCACTCTGCCAATTAAAATTGATTATTTTTAGCCAGATATGTCCCATTTTTCTATTTGTTTTTTTAAAAGTATATATTATTTCATTTATGCTCTTTGATGGAGTCTTTCTATAACAATGTTTATTTTTTTGTTTCACAAATCTTTTAAGGTTTTTTTTTGTAAATGTTTCTATATTAATATTAAAGTGAGCGCCATTATGTGCGGTTCATCGTACCATATATTTGTAGCTTACATCTCTCAAAGAGGTTTCTTGTTATAAACTACCTATTATTTGTTTCTATAACTGCTAGGTGTTTAATGCTATGTGTTATTAAAACCTTTGTACTGAAATATTAGCTTGAAATATTTAGTCTCTAACTTCCTAAATTTAATCCTAATAAATAATAAGAATAGAAACAAAAGTTAGAAATTAATTTTAGTTATGTTTTTATACGAACAGATTGTTTTTACATTAATAGTTTTTCCTTGATATTGATGATGATAATACTGTTCTTTTAAATAATATTTGACTTTATGGAACCTTGTTACCTTGAATTATCAATGAAAAGTGACTTTCAATAAAATATTTGTGTTTCATCAATAATTTTTCTCTAATACCTTCTATTATTTCTATCTATCTACTATAGTATTCATCCTCTTTTTGTTAAAACGTACACATATAATACCATACTAAGAAAATATTCTATTTTGTGATTTATTTTTGCTTCTTCAAAA
Organism: Timema cristinae; assembly: GCA_039000515.1. NCBI lineage: Eukaryota > Metazoa > Arthropoda > Insecta > Phasmatodea > Timematidae > Timema > Timema cristinae. The sequence goes on along the minus strand of JBCFYV010009882.1, from coordinate 71,056,851 downwards.
CAAAAAGATGATCACCAGACATGAAGTAATAATTTTAATTGATTAATTCTACATATATTTTCCTCATTTGGGATACTAGCAACTTGTCTTTAACAATATAAGTAATTGAGAGCAGAAAAGTACAATGCTAAGAATGCACCAGTGTTCCTCTAAATAATATAGGTAGTTCAATAGCTAGTGAGAGGCTTATATCTACTTTGATATATTATGAAACGTTAGTTACCATCTTTTATCATGAAATTTATACCAAGAAAAACCAAAATCATGAGTATTTATTTAGAAAAACATTCGTAATATACGTGTGTAAACAAATTAAAAATACAGATAAGTAATATTTTATATATATTGCAACTCTTTACACCCTTCTGGTATATCTGAATAGTTACAGTAACGCGTCATAGACGAGAAGGATTGAGTGGTAGGATGTGTACCAACATTTTCGTAGTGGTAAAGTGGGAAACTATTTAAGATATATAACATCAATACTCTTAACACCTGATTTTAGCGGCGTGCTTCAATCACTAGCACATGGGAACCAAATAATCGGATAATGAAACGTTTATATATTATTGGTATATTTCAAAGATTAGTTAAAAAATGAAACACATTAAAATGTAAATCCAACCCATGAATAGAGAATAGAGTGAAAAATATTTTGCAATGAACTTTTAGAATCTAGCCATTCTTAAATTGTTTTGCAATTAACTATTTATAATCCAGCCATTCTTAGAGGAATAGATACTTAATTAACTGGATGCAGTTTTATTGTATCAATTTTATAAGTCTTTTACATGCACATTCTAAACAGAATAATATCAGAAAATGATTTACAAACTAACTTAATCCTAGAATAGAGTAATATAGATCACCCAAGCTGTTAATTAATAACTTTTAAAGTGGAAGTCCCTATATAGCCAGTGATAAATTTGTTGGCTATGCCTGGAATCAAACCCGGCCTTCTCTCGGAAGAAAAACAGCTACCAACTGTACTAAGCGTTTGTATAAGAGTTCATTAACTAAGTTTGAGAATTACATCTGGATCGAGCCAAATTATACTTTCAATATACAGCATATAAATGCAACTCTCGTACAAACCACTTGAACAATCCATTAGCACAAAAATCCTACCATGTGTGGCTGCGACATTAATTCCTCTCATCGTATTTTATTTCTTCACGACGTCCTACTGCCTGCACGTTTTAATTACTCTAATAGGGTATGGATTTGGTCCAAAAATGGATTATAATACTGAGGTGTGGAGGAGGTTACATAAGTATAAGTAGCGTACCCTGTACTCATCACAATACATTATAAGGGTAATCAAATCTCGTATATTATGGTGGACTGGATATGCATCAACGCTAATGGGTGAATCTAGAGCAGTGTTCAAGGTATTGACAGGCAAACCCAGTGGTAAGAGACCATTGGCCAGACCTAGACCCAAATGGGAGGACAACTTTAGATTGGAGCTGAAGGAGATCGGGTGTAATGAGGTAGAATGGATAGAACTAAGTGTGTCAGTGAAGTTTTGAGTTATTAATGCCGTAGAGTAGATAAGTAATGGGGTATGAATGAGTATGGTAGAAATTTTGTTGAACTCTACACTCATTTACTTTGTAGAAAAGTGGGAAATTCTTAATTAAATAAAAATTTTAGTATTTCCTGAATTGCATTGAGCCCTAACTTGCCCTCACCGGCAAATAAAACAAGATAAGCTTAACATTTAGCTCACGTGCCCACCGATGAATGTCATCCATCATAGACTTTGTCTTTAAAAAAAACAGTGAGATTAATCCCTGGCTACGAAAAGCTTTTGTGTAGTAGTATCAAGTTAAGTCAAAAGACAGAGATTTGATTCTCATGTGCAAGTATTATCTTAGAAAAGATACTAGAGTACTAATTTTAACAAAACAAATATTAATTTAGAGTAGATTATTTGTGTGTTATATCACAGTAATAATAATAATAAAAAACATTATTGTGGTAGATTTTTTCTTTTATGCATGTAAATCAACTATAAAATCTTCCTAAGCTCTTGGAAAATTTCTCGAATGTTATTTAAGATTTCTTGCAAGAATTACTTGGTTCTTCATGACGTAATCAGCCCCACCTACCAACTTAATGTGATGAGAGAGAAGCTGAGAAAACAAATAGAAAGAAAGTAAGAAAGAGAAAAAGAAAAAAAGAAAGTAGTAAAAACAAGGAAACCATTACAAAGTTTTTCTCCCATTTTACTTTCAAATTCTTCTAATTTCGTGGAGTGTTGAATATTTAAAATGCTAAGAAAGAGAGTGGTTGTGTGTGTATAAAGAGAAAAAAGGGGACCAAGGAAAGAGAAAATCTTCTTCTTTATTCTACATTATGCCTCGAATATTGTTTTATCTCGCTAAAAACAGACGCATCACATAGAGCAAGATGGCTAGTCTAACGTTAACAACACTATAAAGTGGAAAACTCAAATTTACATGGGTTTTCTGTTTAAATGTATCTACTCTTTATTATTTCAAATTAAACTATATTTGTAGGTGTGTGGGATGTAAAACTGGCTAAACATGGAAGAGAACATAGTTTTACCCCAGGTAGATTATAATGTAAACTAAGGTTTCAGTTTCATAGTCAGATTGATTACGCCTTGAGTGCAGCACTATACTAAATACATGATGGATGACATCTTACCTAAACCAGAATGGAATGGGACAGTTTTGCATACTAGCCATCCCATTCTGGTCTAGGTAGGTGTCGTCATGTATTTATTATATCACCACACTTGAAGAGGTGCACTCAGTCTAAAAATGCCAGTTTCATAGTCAGATTTAGTAAGCCTCAAGTACGGCGCTATACTAAATACAAGACGTCACCTACCTGAACTTGAATGGAATGGGCCGGTCTCGCATAGGAAACTGGCCCATCCCATTCTGGTCTAGGTAGGTGTCGTCATGTATTTAGTATTGACTCGAACTTTATGCATGCTAAGTCTGACTATGAAACTGGCCCTAAGTATAAAACTGACCCTAGGGTTGAACATGCCTTCCTAAAATTGTTCATCGTACCATTTTCTTAGAAAGGTATTATCTGACAAACGGTAAAATTCCTAGATCTAATTTGGTGTATTCAGATATATGGTTATTCAATCTGGAGCTGTTAATTTTGGTAGATATTATCAATACCTATAAAATAACACCAAAATTAAGATATTTTATTTCACCATGTGACCAGTTCAGGTAAAACTTAACCATTATAATTCATATAATGTGGTGGGAATTAAGAAGGAAGCATTTTTGAAGTAGTCTACCTGCATTTACGTGGAATAAAAGTGGGAAACCATTTAGGCACAACCACCCTCAATAGAACCGACCGGTATTCTAACCCCAATCTCCCAGTCATCAGCAGGACGGTCTAACACGAGACCCTTAACCTACTAGGCCACTGATGCGGGTTATAGTAAAATGCTATCAATGTTGCCCGCAAATTTAATTTTATTTATATGTTCTCAAAGAATATGAAAATCGGATTGTAGTTGATGGTGCTTGTGTCATTATAACTCTTTCCATCTTTGTCACCTGGAAATAAAACACATGATTAAAACATAATTTATTTCGAAAAATGTATTACCAACTACGTATCCAACGCCTTAGCTCAGTTGATAGCGTAACTGTCTACTGATCTAAGGGTTCTTGGTTTGATTCCCGATTGGATAGGCAGTTAATAAATTATCGCAATTAAATATATAAACATTGAACCGTATTTTAATCGCCAATAAGCAAATTTTTGCCATCAACCTACACATTCTGGGTCTTTTTAGTAGGGCTAGAGTGCGTATAACCCGAACGGGTAGTAAGACGCGGTGCTAATAATAATAATAGTAGGGCTAGGTTCAAATCCTTGTTGTAAATTATAAAGAATTGTAATCAGTGGTTGCTCGAATAGTCAGTTTTGAATTTATTATCGTAAAGTTGTCCCAGCTACGGATATAACAAGCGTATTATTATTATTATTATTATTATTATTATTATTATTATTATTATTATTATTATTATTATTATTATTATCATTATCCCCACGTCTTACTACCTTTTTGGGCTATACGCACTTACGCTAATGTGTAATGGTAGGGTTATTGTGAGATAAAATGGAGGAACTACAGTTTAACGTGGAATCCGAACCACGGTGGAGGCCTGGCATTCCACACACTCACAATTTGTGATTAATATACGTCTTGTCAGAAGTGAAGGAAGGGTTTAGTAATCAGATAAATCTGTGCCGGGACCAAGGATTGAACACCGGATCCCCAACACAGAAGTCTGACACCTTACCCCTAGACCGCCAGATCACCAACAGGCACATTAAATGCATGTGTACTAAAAGTGTGTACGGACACACAACTCAATTAAATGTGGAGATTACTATATAACTCTTGCCTACCATTCTTACATTTTTTAATCCATAAGGTTCGCAAATAATTGATTCGCTTAAACGTCTTTGTAGGTGCATCTGAGCATTTCATGTTTGTTTTTTGTTCTCTCAACGAATTCAATTTTTTTTTACATATAACTATCTTCAGTGGCCAAATGGCTTAAGGCGTCAATTTCGTGTTAGATTGTCCTGCTGATGACGAAGAAGATCGGAGTTCAAATCCAGGTTAAGTCTAATGAGTGTTGTTTTACTAAATGTATTTATGTATTTCCAATATACTTCCACGCAAATGCCGGTATATTACCTCTAAAATGCTTCCTTCCTCATACCTACCCCACTAGAATATCTACCATGTATGCTAATAACCTGAACAAGTAGTGTGCCATGGTAATAAAACAAATTATATACAAACAGACTTACACATTTAGATTAATGATCGAGAGCTTTAATATATTATCCAATGTGTTTATTTAATATATGCTTGATAGCAGCATTGGTAGTTTAATAATTTCAGTATATAGGCATGTAACTGTGAGTGAGGTTTATACTAAAGCTTACAAATGCTTGGAGTTGCCCAGGTGAAGCCAGTGGTACTGTGATTGTTTGAATATAAAATAAAAATTTCATTTGCTGACAGTTTTTATTTATAGAAAAGGGATTGCTAATAATTCACCGGTACATGTTGATGGTGAGAACTTATTAGATAGCTTGTTAACAGCCCAAACCAAGGATTCTGCCATTTAAAGGTTCACACTCTTAATATATGTATACTAGCTAAAAAAAAACAACTGTGGCTCATCTATGGCATTCAATAAGTATGTATGCTAAATTTCAGCTTTATATTCCAGAATTTTTATTACTACACAAAAAAAGTTTTCCCCTTTTTCCAGCCCACCTCATTAAACCTTATTTTTATCAAATCCATTCCAATTTTATCCTCCCATTTGTCATGTTGCCTCCCATTAGGTTCACCATCTTACCCTGAACAAAATAGAGTCTTCCATTTGCGATGCATGTCCTCCACAACTTAATCTGTGAGATTTGATTATCCTAACATTGTCTTGTGATGAGTACAGAGTATGTAACTCATCATTATGTAACCTAATTCTCTCACCATTATCCTCATCCCTTTTTGGAGAAAATATCATTCTAAACTCCTTGTTTTCGAATGCTCTAAATTTGTTATCGTCATTTAAGGTTAAAGACCATATTTTACAACCATAGAGAACAACCGGTAGAACTATTTTTTTAGAATTTTCTATACGTCGTACCGTTGGCTTGCAATGAATGTAAGAATAAAAATATTATGTTCCCATTTGTTCACTTCCAAGGTTTCCCCAAGCACAGTACACATGGTGTGAAAGTTAATTAATTGTTTTACCTAATCGTTGACCACAAATAAATTTTATATATATATATATATATTACCCAATAAAATTTAACTCTACAATTTTTTTGAATTATCTTGTAAAATATCACATCAAATATCAAAATGTATAATTAATTTGATGATAAAATGTTTTGTGCCTAGTCTACTCAACCATAGATCTATACCCATATTATATTACTTCTTATCTCTTTAATCTAAATATAGCTTTATAGGTTTAATGGTTTAAAATTTACAAAAACTATTTTATTACTCGGGCTATAAAGTGGCATTTCGTTTTTTTATAAGTTTTCACAAAAGAGTTTTTGTAATTAGATGCCTAGCCATAAAATTAAGTGTATTTGATTGTAGGGTAAAAAGAGAAAAATTAGTTTTCTTGAAATCCATTCTAATAATTTTGAATAAATTTTATTTCTACAGTTTAACAATACAAACAAAAGGATGATTTTCATTTTCTTACTAAAATTATTTTGAGGGATACTTAACATTAACAGAAATTTCCAATTTTTATCATATCTCCGCAACAATTTGAGACACTAAATAACTAACCATTATAAAGTTGTAGTACTATAAACAATAAGACTATTTTAAAATGCAATATATTTTTATAAAACCAATAGTTTCTTATTTATAAGAAAACACACACACATATATATATATATATATATATATATATATATATATGTTTAATGGAGCACTTTGATATATAATTATTGTATGTTATGTTCTTTGGTGGAGAGAGCTGTTCCTATTTTAACAATGTTTCTGTAAGAGTGTATATTAGTTCGTATAGGCGCATAAGTGGAATGTTTCTGGAACAGTGTATTTTATTTCGTTTCACAAATCTTAAATTTAGATAAAATTAAATTTAAATATTAAATTAAATTTAGATATTTTTGAGATATAGTAATTGGAATCACACAATTACAGATTTACTATATATTTATATGACATAAAAGTTGGTAGTAAAGAGGTTATAATGAGAAAACTGTTGGCTAAGATGGAGTTTCTGCATTCTTAAAAGATTCTTTATTAATATTATGCGTGAAATATTTCAAATTTATTTAAAATAAATCTTATTATTATTTCAATAAAAATGTTATAAAATAAGTGGTAAAAGTTTTTAACAAATTAAAAAAAATTGCATGCCAACTACTTTTATTTACTAATAGTAGCCTATACACTAAACATAATTCCTTTATTAAAAGGAAATTTACTGTCATCAATATTTTTTCCCAATCTAATATCATAGCAGCTTATAACTTCATTTTGTTACTACTGTATTTTGAACTAAGTTACATAAAATAATCTTTTTGTTGAAAACCCCTGATTATATAGCTGTCTAAGAGTTATTTGTTTCCAAAATTAAAATTTTAATTGTTGATCTTTGTTATATATTATTTGCTTTTAAATTTGTTTTCTAGCACCAATTCCTACTCCCCGTTAGGATTATATGTATTTGTAAAAAATATCTATCATGATAGGGATAAATAAGGAAGAATTTAGAGGGAGTGCACCCGTATTTGAATGGGAAAAGAGTAAAAATATTTGAGGAAAAACCTCCCTTAGTACAAACGAATGGGATTCGAATCCCAATATCCCATCGTAGTTAGTCCAGTATATTGTGAGAGTGACGTACTAAACCTTGCTGCCACCCAATAAGGTGGTTCTATAGTTAATTTAAATATATATTATCATTCGTTATATTATTTAAGTATATGTCATTAGCCATTGCTACATCATCTATAAGCCCTACGATTATTGCGCACATAATTATCTAACATACATAGTCTATAAGTGTTTTGGATTAAAATAACACGTTACAGAAAAATGTAAGATAAATCTTAGAACTTTGCTTATTAACTCTATTTCATTAGGAGCTCAAAAGTTCATTGCCGCACTTACATGAGTAAGCCACCTAACCCTATCTTGAACTTGTTCTATCCAGATATCCTCTTTACACCATATCTCTTTTAAGTCCATTATAATGTTGTCTGTCCATTTGCGACTAGGTCTTCCCAATAATCTCTTCCCATTGGATTTGCAGGTCACTACCCTGGGGAAGATTCTATAATCTCCCATCCGTGCTGAATATCCTGCTCACCATAATATACGAGACTCGATTATCCTAACAATGCGTTGTCATTATTACAGAATATCTAACGCATCATTATGTACTGTACCTCATCCACTTCCCAGTAGCCATACCCACTTATAGACCAAATATCTTCTTAAGCGCATTGTTTTCGAACACCATTAATTTGTTTTCATCATGTACGGTAAGAGACCATGTTTCCAACCCATAGAGAACAACCAGTAAAATCATTATTTTGAATAATTTGAGCCGTATATTCCCTGAAAGTAGATGTCAACAATTTGCTGACACTGGCCCAGTGGTATAGTGGTCAGTGCACCTGGCTATGCGCTTAGGGGTACCGGGCTTGATTCCTTTCTGGTAGCTTGGATTTTTTCCCTTCAAAGGGAATAATCCCAACGGTCACCAGGCTTTAGTAAATTAGGCTTAAGTTAGTAATATTATTAATTATTATTATTTAATATTTAGCGTTTGGTTTATACGCTTAAGGACTAATTACGCTAGTGGGTTAGGAATTGGAAAGGCTAAATACAGAGGAAGTGAACCCGCATTTGAATGGAAGGAGAGTAGAAAACTATTTAGTAAAAGCCACCCCCAGTTCATCCGAGAGAGTTTTGAACCCTGATCTCCCGGTCGTCGGCAGTCTAACTCAACACAAAACTAGTGCGTTAGCTAGCTACGTCACCGAAGTGGGTCATGCTGATGTAATAGGTGGAATGGAGTTTTCTTTCTTTAAAATGTGCCAAGCACAAGAACACATCATGTTTACTGGCCTATCAATGAATATAAAAGAAGTTTGTTCAATTTATACTCCTACGTCACGTTATCTCATACGTTCACTTAATTAGGATGTGATAATCCTGGAAGGGTCCTATAAACGTTCCAAAATCCTTTTCATCCAAGTGATACATTAAACACCAGTGATTCAGTGGAGACTTTCACTCACTAACAATTAGTTTCATTTGCCTTACACACCTCTAAATACCAACATAGATTTGGATTATGGTTTTTGATTCAATTTTCTTTTGTACACTCATCCATTTTCTTTTGTGTATATTCAATTAAGTGTATTTACAAAAAATCAGTATGTGACCTAAAGTTACGGGACATGATCATCATTTGTTCTTGTGATTTTGTTTCAGAAAATATCATAGCGTGCATCTAAGCAGCAGAAGCGTGCATGTTTTATTTGAACGCCTGCTCGAGGGTATTCCAACTACATTTTCTCCATCACCCCCTCCTACTAGTTTGACGCCTTCTTTAGCCACCGGGTCTCATGCTTCACTAGACGTGCCATAAACCTGCTTTATATTGTTCAAACTCATCAACTCTACCATCAAAATGACCGCGAATAAAGTCGACATGAAGAGCAGTAAGGGTTATTCTGGGTCTCAAACACATAAAAGCTCACGAAGATGAGGCAAGGTAAAGAAAACCACCATTATTATTATTCTCGTGGCCTTTTATAAAATGGACTACCTTGATGATTGATGGAAAGTTATAATGCATGTTTTCTTACAAAATAAGAGGAGGTGTCCATCTCAAACTAGAAACGTAGTGATTGTTATTTTAATCTTTTCTATAGTAATGTTGAAGTGTGCTTAAATCTATTTGGTAGACACCTACACATTACTAGACATTTTTATTTATGAAAAACTATTTGAGATGAATAAATAAGTTAACCTTGATCTGAAATACAATTGAAAAATTCCAACTGGACTGAGGGATTGAACCTTGTAAATGGCTGTCATCCGTACTATTGATAATTTCCAGTTACCAGGTTAATCTCAGTTGATTACTAAGGTTATCTAAATAATTATTATATTGTGTGGAATTATTGCTTTTAAATTCGATTTGAAGAGTTGATTTTTTTATTTAAATTTTTTATTCCAAATCTATATTAAACCGGTAACAATTTTTTTGGCAAGTTTAAAGATCTTAATTATAAGGGCACTCATTTGGGTAATCTATTATGAAACTCATATTTAGTTTAAATGTATGCTTTCATTTTCGTACACTCTATATAAGCCCATTACTATTTCACACTAGATTTTTCATATAGCTACTTCAATATCATTAAAACGGGTAACCTGGTGTTCTAGGAGTAAGGTGTCGGACTTCTGTGCTGGGGGTCCGGGGCTCAATCCTCGGTCCGAGGACAGATTTATATAATTACCAAACCATTTCTTCATCCCTGACAAGACATTTATTAAAATAATGGTGTCTAGAAATATTACATTTGTGACATAACTAAGTAGGAGGGTATGCACCCTTTGTTTACACTGATAACCATATTTTCTTTGCTCATTAAATTATGGCCCTATTTTATAAATCAGACCCTAGCATAATGATTAAGATAAGTTTGCTTTCTTTCGGGGTATACGAAGTGCACCTACATAAATACTCTAAGCTATAGCTAATAAAATTGATAAAAATATACTTTTTTCAATAGGTTTTAAGAGTCGATAGTGGTTTCGTTAACCACTGAAGTACTTTGAATTCGATACTTATTCCTCTCTCTCTCTCTATACTGCTTATTTGTTACTATCTAACATGTCTTTAGAACAATAATAATACCGGCAGTATAATAATATTATATTAAAACATTAGTAAATTTGCCATGGAATTTTTCGAGAATTTGAAACCCGCCAGCCTTCTTGTCTCTCCCCTGCCTTCTTTTGATCTCATGACAAGATAATTGCCATTAAACTAGTTAATGGTTATGGCACTAATTAATTAAATGCTTCATTTGATTACTATAATAATTAATTTATAGTTTTTATTTATTTATTTGAGGTACTTAATGAGTACTTTCCGAACCGACTAATTATATGAGAAAACGAGAATGTATATGAGCAAGCTCAAAAGGGCCTGCCAACTTTGCCGGGAGAGATATTTTCACATACTTCCAGAATTCTTTTACATGCCACAATCGACATGACACCAACGGCTTTACTTCCCGTTTGAAGGAAGATGTGATACGTATTTTTATCGCTCAAGAAAAATCCATCGAACCTGGAGGGGTTTGAACCCACGAACCTCGTAACCTGATCAGTGCAATTATCTAAAGACCATCGAGGTTGACACTATATTCACAAACAACATTAATTAAACTCGTTGGTAGACGAGTAAAATGAATGTCAGGCCCAACTACTTTGGATTAATGGTAAAGGTAAAGTCTGAGTTTGAATACTGACAGTATTTAAGGTGTTTGGTTAACTTAATTGGATTCCCACTCTCCAACCACATACATGTTGGTATATTTCCTCTTAATTCTACTGTAATCATTCCTACTACAATAGCGTAAATAGCGTGAAGCCTAGATAGGATAGTAAGATTCAGTGTAAATAGAATGCCACCCAAAATTTACAAATCTTGACATTTATTAATTTTAACTGGCAATTTCTGATTCTAATAAAGTCTTATGATATTTAAATAAAGTGTACATTTATTTACATAAAGTAATTGTTATATTAAAAAGTGAATGATTTTTATTGGCTTTGTATTGTTATTTGGCTATATTAATATTGTATTTTATTTTCAACAATATTACAAACAAAACGAATAATAGTGCTAAATTTACTTTAAGAACTTATTAGATCAAGCATAAAGTGGTTTCGATTAAAACAAACTTGATTAAGAAGACGTTAAAATCTCAAGCTTTAAAACTGTAAGTGATGATTGCTTGTATAAATAATTATAAATATAAATATTTTTACAAAATAATCCCTTAGGTCTATATAATTTAGCTATGGTTTTTATAACCTTACACAATTAGAACATCTAGATAAAAAAATTCAAAACGTTAAAAGGTAAAGGCTGTGGTAATTTTAGGAGACCAGAAACAAAGTGTAGTAACGTAAACGATTAGTTTAAAACGAGAGACAAGGCATTGGACAGAAAGAAGTTGGGGAAGGAGAGGGAAAGACTTATGAAAGAACAGTCGTACAAGAGTTTAAGAAGGGTTAGAGGAAAGGCGTGTAAGAAGTAAGAAGCTAATGTCCAAGGATTTGCATTTCATTCAGAACTTGGGGTATAGGCAACTAAAATGTTGAAGCTACTGCAACGATCGTTCTAATACAAGCACTGCCTAATCAGCCATTAAGAAGAAAATGTCCTCTAGCCAAGCCTTTCTCGTAGCAGTTTCCACCCTACCGATAAAGCTATATGTTAGCCTACGTGTTCACTAGAACATCCAAATGGTTTCCAAAACCCTCCCATTCATGTCGTAACCGTTCTCCATGATCTAAAGACTCAAAAGATCGCTGTAAGATACTGATAGAGCTGCAAAAGAGAGAGGTTGTTTTAAGGGCAACTAATCACCCGAGGTTCACATGGATTTTGATAAAATAACAACTTATTTCAATTAAATAGACACAAAAAATATGTGTTGCTATAATTTTTTTTAAAGAATCATACATTTATAATATAAATACAAACCCTATTAAGGTGGGAATATAGGGGACGCAAGACAAGGTCACTATTTTTCTAAGTTTTTATAGCAAGTCATTTTAAAGGTAAAAATAAATGAAATAATGCTTAAGTACAAAATATATATTTTTTTCACATGGTAACCTCATAGTGTGTCCTGGAAATTAATGACAACTATTTTCTTGATTTAAAAATTGGTTATCTAATGTTGTTAGGCTAATGATAAATATTCAAGAACTGTTGATATCGTCACTTAAAAACATTAATCCCTACGCTTGTAATGAAGCAATATTTTATTTATTTTGACCAAAAATATCAAAAATGTGTATAGCTATAAAAATTGTATAAAAAAACAAAACTGGCCTCACTAGCCTTTACTCGTGTTTCTTACACCCTCACATTAATTATCATAAGTTAATTTATCTCTTCCCTAAAATACAAAGTCGGGTTAGTCTGATCAGGCAAGACTAGCAGCTGATCCTATAAGCGTCTCCTGGCAGTCGTCTGGCAGTCAACAGTCCACACCCTCCTACAAACGATTGATAGGTAAATCCAGATCAGACTACACAAGTACAAGGGTATAACTTGGCTACGAATGACGGTCTGATCTTATTCCTCGGTCTGCCAGCTGTCCAACATGGCGGAATATTTCCTTGTGTTGTTACGTGAAGTCAACCAAATAATTGAAAACTATTAATGAAAGCAAAGAAATAGGAGATAGATAATCAACTATTCTTACAAAGATGTACCCAGGATTCTATGAATGTATGTAGAGATAAGAAATTTAAGCTTAATGCCGATTTTATAAGCAAGCTGCGCGTCCGCTCATTCAGCACCTACAAATATGGAATCATTACCTCTAATGCGTATTTAAACTAACTAACAAGTTAAGTTGAAAGTGGTTAAAAGGTGTTATGTAAGTGATTATTCAAACAAAATATTAATGTGTTTCAGATATTAAAAATTATGCTTATTTAAGAAAGGACTAAGGAAGCTAGTTATTATTAGAATAATGATCTCTTTACATAATATGTTTTTTAATTTAGAGAAATAAACAATAAAACTATACCAGGGTTTCCAAGAAAAGCCTAAATTGAAAAAAGGCAAGACGTGGACTGAATTTAAAAAGGAAGCACACCGAAAACGAATGTGTGAATACTGGGAAAAGTTAAAGCCGAAAGAAGAAAACAGTTGAAATAACGTTGTCCATAGCTGGTTGAAACAAGAAGAAGAAGAAAACTATTTTGATAATATAATTGATTCGTATTTATTGGAAATATTCAAGAATATTGGATTCAGCTAGAGGGAAAGAAGGCTGATTACCTGTCCCTGGGACAGTGAGTGAAGGTGAGGCTGAATGGTTGAGACACCAACAGCAAAGTGTTAGGAAGATGAGAGAGACAAGGATGCTGTTAGTCACCCAGTTGGTTCAACTTGTATGGCGAGTGGCTGGTCAGAATAGCCTTGGAGGGATGTAGAAATTTCAGGATAAGAGGACGCATCATCAACACGATAAAATACGTAGATGATATAGCCTTGCTGGTTAAAAATAGAGAAGATTTATAGAAATGATGGACCAGATGGTGGAGACAGGGAGAAGATATGTCATGGAGATCAACATTGAAAAGTCAAAAGTGATGGTGATTTAAAAAAATAAAGAGCCACTGAAATACCCAATTGGAAACCAGGAGTTGGAAATAATAAAGCAGTTCAAGTACCTGGGAAGACTGATAACAAAGGATATCTAATCTATCAAGGAAATTAGGTCGAGGATCGCCATGGCCAAGGAAGCGTTTTACAAGAAGAGGTTATTGCTGACCAAAAAGTTGAGTTTGGAACTGTTGAAATGCTACATTAGGAGCATTATGCTGTATGGAACAAAAACCTGGACTCTTAGAAAGATGGGGAAAACGGTTTGGAGAGCTTTGAAATGTTGTACTGGAGAATACTTGAGAATATCATGTAGACACACAGGGTGACACAAGAAGAAGTCCTATATATAGTTGTTGAGAGAACCATTATGGATATGATTCTTCGGTACAAAGAAAACTGGATTGTACACATCCTTAATAAGAGTTGTTTTCTACACGACGTCATAGAAGAAATGGATGAGGGAAATAGGAGCTAATGAATAAGGAGGATTCAAATATTAAATTACTTGAAGGAAAGAAGAAAATTCTGGTAAATCAAATAGGATGCATTGGCGGTCTAAGCTGACTGACAAAAGGAATAGACCGGTCGTAAGACAGAACATATAATCATAATTTGTTATTCATACGTTTTAAAAGTTTCCGAGGTCAAACACGCAATCATATAAATTAGGATAGCTTAAGCTTGAATAACAACATATTTTAATAAATAGTTAACTATTTCCACAATTTTCAAAACAATCATCTTGGAAGCAAACGAATGGAAGACTTAAAATTAAATAAAAATAGATTAACCGTTTCTCACTGTGCACTCAATGGAATGAAAGCGTTTTCTTTTGTTTACATATTTTATATCATGACACGTTACAATACCATTTGGCGTATTTTGCGATTGACTTGGTATCACTTTAACGACAAAAGCCTTTTAACGGTTTTGGTACCGTGGCTGTTTACGAGGGCTTATGACCGAGAAGATACCAAACTCTGGTTTGGTAAGGCTTTCCTTAAGCCATGGTACTATGGTTTGATGATATGTACATTTAAAGAAACAATTATCTTTCTAGATGGGTTTCAACATGTCTGAAAACATTATTGTTGCAGTTAGATTTTTCCATTGTTTTCTCCCGAGCTGTTTTTTTTATCAGAATTCAATGACGCGTCATTTATTTTCTAATCATGTTTTTATATTAATGTACAAGCTCCAGATTGACATTTTTTCTCATTTGTAATGTACGGTATGAGCCTCTTGGTGAACATTGTTTCACAGATAAGTTTGTAGTCGTACCAAAACTTATAATAAATGACGAACTTAGGCAAAACTTGCTCTAAATCTTCCAGAAATAATTCAAAGCCGTATTTCAAACTTGGTTGAGTTGCGCTATATAGCCGAATATCCTCACCGCTATTACATAACTATCACCTAGCATCGAGCCGTCTAGCAGTCTCCTAGGTAGTGAATGTGGGAAGGCTTGTCAATCGCATCACAGGCAGGTTGCCAAAAGGAGAGCTCCTATCAGTCTCCCTGGGTACAACAGCTCCACGACTATAGTCGCGGCTCTAAAGTTGGGTCTTACCATCTGCCCTTAATTTAGCTTATCACAATTAGACTTTATCCCTTACTAGATACACATATTGTGAACATTTCCTAATTTAATATTATCCTTTTAAACAAATCAATTTGTCATCTAGATTTAGTATCAACAGTATAATTACATGAAATATTACGAGAGTTTTCACTTATAACGTAATTCTCAGTTACTAATTTAATATCACATATGATTATAAAGTGTCTTATTGGATAAATTTTTAGAACCTATCAAGGGCAATTCTTGAACGTTTGATATATTTAAATTAGAAAATAAATATATATTTTTTAATTAGCTCAGCTTTTTTTAACTATTGAATCGACTATAAACTCGAATGTATCGGTACAATTTGCAGCATAAAGCAACAACCAAGTCACCGGTGGCTGTGATATCAATCAATGATAGCTCTCAGTAGCCGAAGATATTCATACGTCTATCACATATTCTGTCTTTAAAAAATAAGAAAATAATGACCCTAATCACGGGACGATTCCTGGCTAGCTCACTGGTAGATTATAGATGTGCTTAGCCAAATATTCCAGGTTTGATTCATGAGTCCAGGTGTAACTTTTCAAATTATTTGAAAATTGATGTATTTACTTGTGGATAGTAAGTACTCTAACCGTATTCATTCATAACTTTGCCAAATACTCACTCCGATGGACACGTGATCTGAAAGGCTAGATCATTTGTTTAGTGGAAAAGTGATGGAAGTGTCAGGGTTCTATTCTTGACTGACTTTACTGAGGTCGGTTACTCCTAAATAAATATATACTCCTTATCCACACAAATGTATTTACTTTAAAAAAAATTACCATACTCATCATTACTTCATTATTATATTATATACGTACAACAAGTGGCGGCTCGTTTATAGGAACTGCGGAATTGCAGCACCCCCTATTTCCACTTGATATTATCGATAATATTTAATATAATTAATCCTTTTTTCTTTAATTCTTTCTTTATTTTTGTAGTACAAAATATATTCCTTAAGCTTAATGTCAGTACTTCAGTAGTCATCCCCCAGTTTATGAAAAAGATACAAAAAATCTTTGTATGGAACTGTGCGCTTCACAGTGCCAGCGACGTGGTGTTTGACTGTTGTGCGCATGCGCACATAGGAGGAGAGTGGGGAGAAGGGTGGAACTGCCTGAGGGAGAGAGCACTGTAGCTCTGGTAGTGTCGGCTCTGGCGTGATAGTGGAAGGAAGTTATATTTTTACTCAGCGTGTGTTGTGCTTATAAACCGTGTACCATATTCTTGAATGTGATAAAGTGTAGAAGAGTGTAGAATTATATATTTTTTTTCTGCTTCCATCCTATTTGATTCATTTTTTTCGGTTCTTTTATTTAACAGAAAGACGAAATGCACTTGCATTACTTTCAATGTAGAAACAATTCCTTAATTGTCATCCAGAGATCAAGGAGAAAATTATTGAACTTTTTGCGCAAATTAAAACGAAAAGAATGGATTTCATTTTTAAATGAATAGATCAAGCTTGAACTGTAACAATTTAAGTTAAAGTAAGTAAAAAAATGTTGGGTTATTTATTTGTTAAGATTTTATCAAGTTCCTGAATAAAATTTTTTATACATGTTTTTTTCTTTTTACCCAATTTTAGAACAGAGGCTAAAAATTTTCTGGAAGACCACCCCCACTAATTTTAGCTACGAGTTGCCACTGCGTACAACCCAAACGGGTTGAAAATACGCGGTGAAAAAAAACCGGTTGTTGCCTAGCTTGAATCGCGATAAATGTAAGTAAGTTGAGCCTAAAAGTTATATATAAGCTTAGGGGTGGCAACTATAGGATTAAGAATACTTTGTAGTTTGGAAACTGTCACACAGAAACCAAACAAATAGCATACTTCCATATAATTTATATTAGTTTTCTTAAAATAAAGTTTGGGCTAGCAAACCTTGATTTTGTGAAAGTGTCCTCTAACAACTTACCGCAACTAACAGATATAGGGTCGCCAAAATTGCTACATGATTTAATTTACAAAACAACCGTTGGGAGTACAAATATAATACGTAAATAGTAAACGGATGAATATTGATGGGAGGAATTTGATACAATCTCGCTTTGATTCAAACTTTAAGTATAGGCCCTATATATTTAGCACTCCATCTTACTATCCATTTGGGTTATATGCCTATGTACGAAATTACGCTTGTGGTCTTAGGGATTAGTAAGGTTATATTTAGAAGACGTGTATCCGCATTTGAGTGGAGGAAGAGTGGAAAACTATTTTGGGGAAAACCAACCTCAGTTGACCTGTTTGAGATTTGAACCGTAACCTCTCCTTTATCAGCAGTCTATTCAACTGCGTGAGTCATGCGTTAGACCACGCGGCCATCTAAAAATTATATATATATATATATATATATATATATATTATATATATATATAATTTAAAACAAATGCCTTTAAAGATATAAACAAAATTCAATAATATTGGTTCAAGAAAAAGGAAAAACCTCTTAACAACCATAAAGAATGGGATGGCCAAAATGAGAATAACATTAAAAGACATTTTATTCTATCAAATCATTCTCTGGATTAAAGCTGTTTCATGACATAATATAAGCCACCAATTTATTTATTTATTTTTGATGAACAAAGACGCTGAAACAATAATACATAAATAATAATTATAAAAATAATTGTGAGTAAATTAATTAGTTTTTATCATTGTTTCTTTTAATCATATTTTTACCTCATATCTCATTGAAACTTTACCTAATGTGTAAGGACAACGTCACTTTACGCATTTGACCAAAAAACCACACTTAGTGTTGAAATATTTTCCTAAACACTATGAAATGGTAATCTACCGGACGTGACGTCTGGAAAGAAATGTTATTCTGTACCTTCCTGAAATGTTTCTAAAATGCAGTAAATGGTATGGTAGACGAGCTTTATTACTATTCTGCGCAGAACCCAAGTCCTGCCGCCACTAGCATCAGACACGACTGCACCAGGCATGCGAGTGAAGCAACAAGTCCCTGGTACGGCTCGTTGAAGACCACAGGTTGTTTGTTAGCTCGATACGTCATTGGAATAGAAAAGCGGTTGAAATCATTCACTGTCACCCCAACGTGGTCTACCCTACCCTGCATGCAAATGGGCTAAAACATGCTTGACTCTTCCCCTCTCTCGCCAATCTTTCATCCTTTTTCTCTTGTCTATTTTTAAATTTTCACTTCATTGGAGGGAAAGCAAAATGTACATGAAATAAACCTGGTTCGGTAGCCGCTTGGTCTAAGGCATCATTCGCGCAATGAACTGGACCGTCAATTATGGGGAGAGGTATTCGAACACCAGTCGTGTATAGAGAAGTGGCTTTTCTTCAAATGGCTTCCCAACCTCCCTCCGCGCAAATGCGGGAATATTTCATCTAATTCAATCTTTCTCATCCATATCACATACGTGTAATTAGTATGTTTGCATATAATACAAAAGGATAGTAAGACACGCGGATGAGAAAAAAACACACACATTAAAGTAATCGATATCTCGTAGGTGTTTGTATAGTTAGAGATATGTGTTTTATTGTAAGTAAAAACGTGGTAAACAATAAATTGTTACCTGTTTCGGTGGCAGCATGGTCAAAAGCGCTACTCTCGCAGAAGATTATACTGCCGAAGACGGAGATATCGAGGTTCGAATCTTGTACGGGTGTACTAAGGGTGGTTTTTCAAAATGGTTTTACACTATCCCTCCACGCAAATGCGGGTACACTTCCACTAAATATAACCTTCCAAATCCTTAAAGTCATTAGCGTAGTTAATGAATAATTGTAAACCCTACCGCAGAGTAAGACGTAGTACTAAGAAAATAAATAGTTTATTACAATCAGCCTGTCTTAACTAATTCTGTGATGTACGTGATTTGTAAGATATGGAACAACTATCTGAAACCGTTGGACAACGGAGGTAATTGATTAATGTTGATATAATTATATATTATTATAAAATTTATTCTCCCAATAGACATACTATCAAAGACAATATTCTACATATCAGTAACAAACCCGTAATGACCATTATTACTTAAAAGTTAAATACACTCTGCAAAGTCTATGCCGATACATTTTTGACACTTTTTTTCATGTTTAGTCAAAAACTTGATCTATTCTTAGGGAGTAATTTAAAGAACATTATGAAAAACTGTTACCTATATCTGAATCATTTTAAAGTACCCAATAATTTTTTATTTGAGAGAATACATCAATATGGAGTAAGGTCTATTGATGGATCATTTGTTAAGAGATGATATATTCTTTACAAACATCTGTGTCTGAAACATTACTTGCCCAAGGGAAGGTTAACCACTTTCCAATAAACCATAAACTATGAAATGAAGCCCAGAATTCAGTGCTCTTTGACAGTCTTTAAAGTTACGTAAAATGTGTATCCAAGATATTGTTTAAGAATTCATTGATTTATTATTATATTTGTTCTTCTACTTTCAAAAGCTTTGGTATTTAGAGAGAAAAATATAAGATAATTTAATTTCCTCAAGGGTGACCTGGCGGTCTAGGGGTAAAGTGTCAGACTTCTGTGCTGGCGGCCGGGGTTCAATCCTCGGTCCCAGCACAGATTTATCTAATTACCAAACCCTTCCTTCACCTATGGCAAGACATCTTGTGAATGTGGGGAATGCCAGGCCACCACCCCAATATTACCAATGATCTCAACAAGAGTATACAATCTAATACTTTACTAACAGTGTATGTATTAAATATTAGAAGGCAAACCTACCGGTTGAAGTTAGCAAAAGTTTTCCAAATCGCTCCTGCCAGAAAATCCTTCTAGCCTGTAAATGGATCAAAATTTAATCACTGAAGATGCACCATAATATACTGTTTTGTCGCATGACGGATATACAAATATGGCTAACGTCGTATTCTGGTGCTTCTTCCACACGCTTCCTCTCTATTAAAGCGGATGCGTGCAACATTTGGATGCACAGTGTTTCGGCATTTCCCCTACGGCTTGAAATTTTCCCATACTGATGCATAGAAGGCTCGCGGGTGTATGGATAATGTTCAAGAGACTGGTGGGAAAATTTCTATGCCCATGTGGTATATTCAAAAGTATGGGAGAAATTCAATAATGTCGTATGGAAAAATGATTATTATTTTATTTTTTACAGTGTAGAATAAAAGCTCCACAGTTGGCTGGTGATACATTTCCCAGATATCTGTTCAAAGATCCTTCCCATGCCATCGATTATAAAAGGCTGCTGTAATGTTTTTCTTGTTTACCACACTGAAATGGATTAGCTATTCTTTAATTCTTTCTATAGTATATTGTACCTGCAATTGATCAAGCGAAGCGAGGTTCTGTTTCAACTTAAAACACTTGGTATTTAGTCTGCACATCTGGGAATCTGTCTGTGTGGATTTTGTTTCGAGATAACTGTCAAATTCGTAGACAAAACGAAATTTGGTTGAGACATTCTCTGAAAGTAGGCTAAACAAACTATGTTTTGAATGTACAGGATTTTTAAATCTTGTTATCTGTTTCAATATGGCAACCAATAAAAATATGTCGGTCCATATATTTGTTCCGCTATAATTTCCAAATGCGTAAGCCAGTTTGAACTAAATATAGCAGGGTTATTCTTTGAACCTAGTCAGGACGATCTATATACTATAATGTATAGCTTTTAAATCTGTTTTTCCGTTTCAATATGGTGGCTGGCCAACAAAAAGATTTTCTCTTAAAAACTCATCTCAAAGGATTTTAATTTATAATTTTAAGCAATATATCAAGTGCCTAAAACATATTTATTTAAAAAAATTGACATAGATATATTGTCTTTCTTAAACCCCGTGAAACATGGTTATGAATTTTTTTTTTAATGTTTGACTCTGACTTCAAATCGAAGGATATATGAAATAATTTAAATTTATTTTATTGAATTAGTTAGGGCTTAACATAAGGTTAAATGATAGCAACCACTACATTTGATTTTACAATATTTAGTTAGCGCTAATGTCCACATTAACAATGTTAAATACTCCGCCATATTGTTTTCAAGGTGATTGTTGTGATTATTATTATTATTATTATTATTATTATTAATAATATTTAGCACCGCGTCTTACTAACCGTTCAGGTTATACGCTTTAAGTACTACTTACGCTAATGGATTAGGAATTTGGAAGGTTGCATTAGAGGAAGTGAACCCGCATTTGCGTGGGGGGAGAGTGGAAAACCATTTAGGAAAAATCACTTCCAATTCACCCGACCGTGATTCGAACCTCGATCTCCCCGTCCTTGGCAGTCGAGCTCAACACGACAAGTGCGTTAGCCAACTACGCCACCGAGGTGTGTTGTTGTTAAAGTGAGGTTATATTTATTTATCTTATGAAATTATGAAAATTTCGTGTTTGATGTGAGCAGAAACTTTTTCCGTCCTCCTTTTTAAATTATAGTATTTGGAATTTAGGTTTGAAATTAATATTGGAATTGATCTACTAACTGCATTGAATTCACTAGAGGTTTTGCCATGATTCATTTTGTTGCCTGCATGTTTCAACATAGGTTTGTTAATTTTCAATTATTTATTTGTATTTATCTATTAACCTTCAGGGACTGGAACTAATAAAATAACATGAGGATTATTGCCATTGCATTTTTGCATTAATGTTCTAAGTAGTAGTCAAAAACACATACTTCAATACATAATACTATTATTGAAGTAATATTATTAAATAAATATTTAAATAATATTGTATTTTTGTAGATTTTATTAAAAAATGATAATGAAAATAATATTAAACTATTACAAAAATATAGATTATTATTAGAAAAAAAAATAGTATGTGATAATTGATAAATACAAAACTACATTATCTAAAACTTAGTAACCCAATCTACAAAATACCTAACAATAATAAAATAGAAGTTTCAATTAGGACGTATTTTGAACAGAAAAATACATTACAAACAATATTATTTCAAAAAGATACTTAGATTTTGGTTGAAAAATGACTTTTTATCCATGAGTTCCTTCCTTAAATTCTTATTTTTATGAATAGTAGCGACCACACGTGTAAAACTACAGCAAACTAAAGAAACGTGATAAAACTTTCAAGAACTATGCAATGTAAACACATGGTGGAAATGAGCCAGAATATGACATAACGACTGGCGCCGTTGCATGTTCACAACATTCCTGCATGGCACCAGTTAAAACTCCCGTATGTCAGAAAATAAATGTTTTTTGAATGTTTGATTACATCATACTACGCAGCAGGAAATAAATGAGTAATATTTGGAGGGGATCCAACTTAATTACCTTTATATTTCAAAAAATTGACAGCTCTTGCAAAAATGCAATACCGCCAATCACAAGGTCAATTCAATCAGCAAAATTCCTATTCTTTGCGTAATCTGCATCAGGGTCTTCCCAGGTATATTTTTCCATTTGGTTTGCCATTCAATACCTTGAAAGTGGTTATAGATATTACCATTCGCAATGCATGACCTGACCACCGTAACCTGCTGGATGTTTTTACCCTAATAATGTCAGGTGATGATTACAGGGTATGCAGCTCATCATTATGTAGCTCCTACACTCTCCAATATCTTCATCCCTTTTTTGACGAAATATCTTCCTAAGCACCTTGTTTTCGAATACTTTAAATTTATTTTCATCATTTAAGGTAGAGGCCATGTTTCGTGCCCATAGAGAATAACCAGTAAAATAATGGTTTTGATATATTCTGAGTTTTACATTTCTTGACAGCAAGCTAGACGCCAACAACTGATCGAGTAGTTACAAGCATTTCCCGACTGTATTCATTTCTTATTTCTAATCTAATATTGTTATCGCTAGGTAAAATTGTTCCTAAATATTTGAATTCATTAACCCTATCAAATTATATGTTGTTTGCTGTAATATCTAAATTACCGTCCTCACCTATCACATACGTGATAAATTGGACTTTCTTTGATAGATTTGTTTTTATAAAAATTCCAGAGACGTTTTAATGATGTGCTTATATTCTCTATGGTCAAATTAAAACAATCAAATCTTTGAAATAATTCTAGCGCCACAAGAAAGTTAATGATAAAAAATAATGCTAGGCACCTGTTCGTAATTTGACGATCTCATAAAAATAGTAGTATAAAACACAACGCCAAGTTTAACCAACAATTAGATTTTACAAACAGTTAATTTACGAGGACTTTGACGAAACATTGTAAAATTGGACCTAAAACTGGTTTTGTTGCGTACTTTTAACGTCTGCTTGGTTTAATTATATATTAATATATTTTACTTTCTCTCTATTTTACAGGTAGAGAAACTATTGTGATCATCAAAAAAATCGAACTCGAGATTTTAATGAATCTCGACGTTTCATGACCCCCAGCATCCAATAAAGTTGTTTTGAATTTCCGTCTGGTTATCTGTACCTCGGACTAGAGCCTAAAATATTTTACCTATCGGGCAAAAACTTTGTATCTAGGGTTTTCATAGGGTTGCCCCATGGAGTTTCTGAAATTGGATATTTAACCCTAAAATTAAGGGTAGCTTACTGAAGGGCAAAAAGAAAAAAAGTCAATTTTCTCAAAATCGGCTCTAACGATTTTGATTAAATTTCATTTAAAAACATTAATACATTTTCCAAAGAAAATGGCTACTCTCGCTACTTTCAATATTTTGGTAAAATAAATTTAATGGTTCCGGTCTGAGGCGTTAATTCTCTTTTTTTTTTATATCATATCTCCGAAACTATTTGACTTGTGAAACTACTTATCATTGAAAACATGTAGGGCTATTTATAATACAAATCTTTTATTTGAAACATATTTTTATAAAACCAATTAATTTCAAGCAATAGGAAAAAATATATATTCTAACTTTTTTAACACTAAAGGTAAAGTATTGCGACCGTAAAAGAAATTTAACCCGAAATGTTGATGAATGGGGACGTCTCATGACACCCCGGACCCTAAAAAGTTGTTTCTGCAAAGACGTCTGCCTGTATTTCTGTTTAACCCTGAAATTAAGAGTAGTTTAATTAAAAGCATAAAGAGAAAAAATCTATTTTCTCAAAATCATTTATAACGATTTTGATTAAGTTTCGTATCTAGACATTGATTAAGATTATAGATAAAATTGTTATTTTGATTTTACCATGAAAATGACTTTTAGGGTACTTTACAGAAGTGGAAATTTATTTATCTCTGCAACTATTTGAGATATTAAATAACTTATCACTGCAAAATTGTAGGACTGTTGAAAATAAAAATCTTTTATTGAAATATATTCTTATAAAACCAATAGTTTTTGAGATATTGGCAATATATTAATACAATTTTGAGAGTTTTAGTTATAAAGAGATATTATTTATGTTTTAACGCAAAATTTCTCTAATGTCATAGAGTAATTAAATACAAGTACGTCTCTAATAAAAATTTTTTTTCCTTTAACCACGTAGGAGAAATGTTTGTACAACAATGATCTATCTCCCTCATTTTAGACTCATTAGTCAATAAAAAAATAATTTTTATTGGTCAAAATTTATATATGAGGAATTTAATAGCAACGCAATGATAAGAAGATGTCAACACCTAATAAAATGTCAAATATTTTAAACGGAAGTTGAAATTTTTATACGAAGTGTTGACCCTTTTGGACCCAGTATTGATCTTTTTAATCGGTCCAAACATACAATTAAGGACATTAATTCTTTAAAAATAAAATTATAAAATTTATACTGCAACACAAAAAATGTTTAACATAAGGATAGTGCAATTTATTCTTGGATTTGCTAATTTTTTACGAGTTATGAGTAAATATTTCCATTTTTAAAATATAATGCAAGAAAGTCCGTGCGTAGTTCCATAACATATTTTTTTTATTACAAGAGGAACAACCAAAGCTTATTAAACTTATTTAATAAGTTTCCAGTATTCAAAGACGATTGCAAATCATCAAGCTAACTTCTATATTAAATGATGTTCTTAACAATAAATTAAAAAGAATATTTGTTTTTCAGAATATAGAGGCCTTAAGATTATTATACTGTCTACGTTTTGTATTTAACAATTAAGACAAATTTTTGCGCATTGAACAGGAAGCCAATACTTGTATAAAATCAGTTCCCCTGAATTATTTTATTTTATGACTAACTTTGAACGTGTTCAAAACTTAACTAAGTCATTTATTATTTTTAACGAGGTTTGTTTGTACATAAAAGATTTCTTACGATAAATCATCTATCACGTAAAGTGATAAAAATATTATTTATATTATATGGTAGTTTCTAAATAATCAATTTGATGACAAATTATTATTTTCATATTAAATGGAAATTAATCATCCTTATTTTATTTATTGTTTGTATTAAATTTTTAAGCCATCCCGAATTATGGAAAAAATTTTAATGTCTCGATATATTCAATAGAGTGCACCTTAAACAAGTGAATTATAATAAAATTTAAAATCATTTATATTAAGTTTTTCTAATATATATGCCGGAAATTATAAGTGATTTGTGTTTCATTACTTAAGGGGAGGTTGTAGGGGACGCGAGAATAGTTAAGTGTTTTGCAGTTTTTATATCAAAACCATTTTTAAGTAAAAATAATTTAAATATTGCTTTAGTACAAATATAAAGTTTAATTTTCTTCACATGCTAACCTCAATATTTCTTTAATATCTATCAAGGTGCCCTGAGATTAATTTAAAAAAGTTATCTTAGTTTAAAATGTGTATCATAATGATGCCGCTATGATCGTGACATGTATACAAGAAATGTTTATATCACCATGTAAAGATATTTAATTTTTATGATTCTACTGAAGCAATATTTGACTTATTTTGGGCCGAAAAAAATGTGTTTATATATATTTCTGATATCTCCAGTAATAAAAGTTTCTAGAGCAGGTATTTATGAGCAACCGAGCGTGTTAAGTAAGGTGCGTGGATGGTAGCCAACTAGACGCTGCACGGCGCTGATGTTGATTCCCTGAGCGCAAGACACTAACCTCCCTCCCTTTACAACCCCACATTACTAAGCTCCTACCAATACAAACTGGATCATTTCACCCCCAAATACAAACAGACGCTCGCATGGTCAGCTTGTCCCCTCGACGGCGGCCCAGGACGTCTTTTTATGATTTTTGGTGAGGAGCGACCAGCGTCGGACTTGAGCCACCTCTCAGGGGGTGAGGGATGATTTATTCTCTACTGGAGAGGTTTTTTTACTGCCCCCCATGACTTTGTACGTCTCATTTTTATTGCTTTTTTCCCTTATTCTACCCCTCCCCCTTCTTTCCACATCCCCTTGCTTTTTTTTATTTCTTTACTACTTTGTACTTCCTTTGTAGTCATTTTTCATAAATTCGAAAAGATGTTACTTCGTTTTATACATCGTGACATTTTAAAGGTTTAAAAAAAATAAAAGAGCTAAAACGCCATATATTTATTTTTCATATAATTTATTGTTAAATATCTGTGAAATATTCAATGTCTACAAATGGTTTCTTTCTAATATTGCTTGTCATCGACAAAATAACAGTAGACCTCTTATGTTCAAAATCATAAAATCTTAAAATGCATTTCCTTTCATAATTCTTTATCTTTATTAAAAATGCTTACTCGAATTTAAAGTTATTATAATTAACATTAAAAATATATTTTAAAATCATGTAAATATTTGAACGTAATTGTATTTTTTATTATGTACAGTATTCTCAAAATATTATTTGTATGGAAAAGTAAAAACTCGTACATATACTGTACATAAATCATATTAATAAAAAGTTCTGTGGTCTGGGGTTCAGAGTTCCTGGCTACATATCCAGACGTCCAAGATTTGTTCCCCGGCACTTCTAGATTTTACTGTGAAGTAGTAGTTCTGGAACGCCGTAAGCTTTGCCCCGTGAGGAAAAATAAGTGATATTTGAATGAGGAAGTATCAGCTCCGGTCAAGAAAAATAAGATTAACGGCCAAAGGTTTCATTGCGCTGACCATTTGACACAAACTATACTCATATGCGCAGAATTTGGTACTGTTTTCTTGGCTGCTCGATCGGTATAGCTTGAATGCAGGCTGACTTCATGTAATTTTTTTTTAAATACAAATTAGTAGAATTTGGTTATAATATGTATTTACATATTTATTCATTATTACTTATTATCTAAATTAAAACACTTAAAACCATTGTCATTAAATCGATTAGAGATATTTTAATTTGCGGAAAAAATAATTATTAAAAATCATATTTGATAGAAATTAAATATTTGAAAGTAAATGTAATTTTTATTATATCCAATATTTTCATGGGAAGAAAAAGAAAAGCAAACAAATAATGTTAATACAATCTAGTAGAATATGGTTGTAATAGGTATTTATATACATACTACTATATAATTAAATTTAAACACTTAACACTAAATTCATGAAATATATTTATATGCAACAGCTACCTTCTATTTATACATGACAAACTTTCAAAGTCTGAAAATAGTATTGTTTAATTTCTAAATCTAAATACTAATAATATATATATTTTATGGAAAAAAGCCACTTTTATTTGAACATAGGAAAAGGTGTTCATTATGACTCCCTTCGTGAAATATATCTTCTGTATAAATGTGAAACATGTTGGACCTTCATCTCTCTCTCCCAATTTCCTACACTTCTACCGGAAATATAGAAAATGAAGGCGGGGACTATCTTGTCAGTAAAACTCTTGGTCAGTTGGATCCTATATTTTTCCAGACCTCCGTAGCATCTTCCAAGAGATCGTAACCACCTTCTATATCACTTCATATTATACAATGACCCAAGAAAATCAAGCTATTCCTCCTTCTTCTCCAACAACCCCTACTCGAATCTACACTTTACTCTCATCCTTTCCACCCTCTAACAGTCTCCCTTTCCACACCATTCCCCCATTCCTCCCACCCTCTTCCTTCTTCTTTCGTACCACGAGGCTCCGTTCAAACTTATTACTTATGGATACTGATGACTTTCGTCAATGAACTGCTTCTATTTTTCCCCGGAAAATAAAAATATAAAAAAAGATTCTCTCTCTCTCACGAGCAACCTTATGGAGACTTACAGAAGACTTCACTGTATAAGTAGGCTATGGCCAGTCTATATAAGGGATAATATTATACGTTACATTAGAACATTATGCAGGTCTCCGGGCGCCATTTTCGCTGCCGTGTCTTCGCCAGAACTTCTGATGATGATGGTCCTTCTGCTCTTCTTTTTTCTCAAGGAGCGATGTAACTTCCACTCGGGTATAGTCACAGATATGAGAGCTTTTCACACAATTTGCCACTTAGACCAAATTGAACTCGGGATGGTAAGAGTAACTGTAGACATTTTAAAATATTAAATATAGAAATGATATGTAATCATCAATAGGGAAGTCTTTATTTATTTAGTCATTAGTTGAAAGATATTTCAAAGTAAGTTATATATTGAACAATTCAAATAGGTAGTTAAATATCTAAGCTATTATAGTTGTTAATTACTGGTATAGCCGTATCTAAATATCATTTTCTTTCAACTCTTTTTCGCTCAATTATAGCTGACGATTTTTCGCACGTCCATCAATAACTTTACCTTAAAATATGAGGGACGAATTATCATGAGTACGAGACGACTCCTGGATAGCTCAATGGTTAAAGAATTGGCGTACTAGGGCAAAGGTTCAAGGATCAATTCCCGTGTCCAGGTTTAGTTTATAAACTTAAGAGAATATAATTCTAATCATGTTAAGAACATTTGGTTCATCAGTTCCACTATCCGCAGTTGAGTAAATACGTGAGCTATCGAAATGTTAATTTGTTAAATGGCTTCATTTATTTAAACCATTATATAGCTAATGATTACAAAGAGTAATATAGAACGATTAAGGGAATTGTATATATTGATGCTCACACAGATAGGCTGCATATAGTGAAACAACAGTGATCGGTGGCCCAAGGGTTTCCTATAATGTTTAAGGGACTATCCTTACGTAAGCTTGTGTTAGATTTGAGAAATGCTCCGTTTCTTCCCTCGCATTTCCCCACTCAAAACGACACAAAACTCCAAATGTAGTGCAATAGTATATATATTACATCTCCTCTCAACCAAAATGTATAAACTATTTTTATCTTTTTACTTATCTTTTATATTTATTTTTACAGCACACTCGTCCATTCGCCATCTCTTACTAACACTAACATGTACTGTACAGTCAGTTTTCCCGTGAAGTGTGGCAATATTACCTTGGCTGAATACAATATGGTCCTATCTTATAAGATGCATCAAAGAGAAACCAAGCAAGTTAATCTTAAAACATTTTTGTGTGAACTGAGTTTATAATGATATCATAGTTCCACATTTTATTGTATATGTATATATATATATAAATTTGATTCTTTTCTTTATATCTTAAAATAACGTGGATATATTTTGTACTTTTTATTGAAATGTTTGTTTTTTATCTTCCTATTCCTTCTACTATTAAATTAATCAGCCCTTACGATTAAAAAGTCAGCACAAAGATATCGTAATATATATTTGTTACTAGAATAGTTAGTATATATTAATATTTTTTAGAGTACGATTAATTATTAGCTTAAAAGCGACCAAATTCTTTTATTTTAACAATTTATCAAAATTAATTTCACATTGCTTATAGTATTTAATTATAAATAATATATTCACATTTAATCATATCTTATATAGTGTAGGCTATGTTAGATCTAGTTTCATATTATCAAATCTGTCGAAAGAGTTTATGAAAAGATTTCGGCTACCATGGAATAATAATATGTAGATATAACCGTTTATGAATCCACTATGTCACAAGCTTTAATAGGTTAATAAGTTATATCTTCAATTCATTTAATTATTTATGTTTTAATTCAGTTCGAGAATATATTCGTTACCAACAGAATTAATTGGAATACCAGTTTTTTATTATATATTTATTAACAAACTAACTGAACTAGATTTAAACTAAAATGCTTATTTTTACCAGATTTGAGGAATAAACCTTCACCTGTAGTATTTAAATTCAAGACATGTAGGCTATTCTTTGAAACTGACTTAGTTATAATTTATAATTATTTCATTAGACAGATGAAACAATTACTGAAACATAATTATTTCATTTGACGAATGAAACAACTACTGAAACATAATAATTATTTCATTAGACAGATGAAACAACTACTGAAACATAATTATTTCATTCTACAGATGAAACCACTATTGAAATTTTATTATTTTATTCACAGATGAAACAAATACTGAAACATAATTATTTCACTCTACAGATGAAACAACTACTAAAACATAATTATTTTATTCACAGATGAAACAACTATTGAAACCTAATTATTTCACTAGACAGATGAAACAATTGCTGAAACATAATTATTTCATTTGACGGATGAAACAACTACTGAAACATAATAATTATTTAATTCGACAGATGAAACAACTACTGAAATAGTTTTAAGGATTGCAAGGCAAGTACCGTTAGATTGGTCGATAATTTTAAGGTGGAGGGGACTTTTACTGTAGATTTATGAGACATTATGTATACATACACATATATATATCATCTACATATTTGATAAATATCTATATATTAGCCAAATCACACATCATTTATATATTGCCTCGTAAATTTCCAGTTTTGTTAAGTATTTAATGGTCTTGTTTAGTTTAACCGCTATTTATCCTGAAAGATAGTGAGATTACCTTGCTTGTTTCTACAACGTTGTAGGTGACCTGGTGGTCTAGAGGTAAGGTGTCAGACTTCTGTGCCGGCGGTTGGGGTTCAATCCTCGGTCCTGGCACAGATTCATCTGATTTCCAAACCCTTCCTTCACCTCTGAAAAGATATCTTGTGAATGTGTGGAATGCCAGGCCTCCACCGTGGTTCGGATTCCACGTTAAACTGTAGGTCCCTCATTTCATCTCACAATCACCCTAACATTACACATTAGCGTAAGTGCGTATAACCCGAACGGGTAGTAAGACGCGGTGCTAATAATAATAATAATAATACAACGTTGTATCATAATATAATCAGTCAAGATAAAACGGCTCCTTTCACGGTAGAAATATTTATAATATGTTCTACACAATATATTCTAAGCACTTTCTGAAAAATAGATAAATTTTAGGGTCATCTTTATTTGGAAAATATTAACCAAGAACAATAAACAATCAAAATAGTTTTCAATATGCTCGCAAGAAATGAGGATTATACTTTAGAATTTGTTCTAGAATTAAAGAGAGGAGATCAGAGAAATAAGAAAAATTTTGACTGTGCTTAGTTTCCCTACGCTTCTGTAGAAATTAGTTACAAATAAAAATTCATTAAAGAAAATATGTTCCACTTAACAACAAATGTATTTTTTTTTTGTAATGCGTCTTAATATCCGTTCGGGTTGTCCGCCAAGCATAAGTCAAGTTATTTGAATACTATTATTTTCAGGAAATAGTATCGATATTACCCATTTTAAACAACTATAACGGAACTAGTCATCAAGTGCCTCCAAATGATTTAATTCACCATGAGATAATTAAGGTTGGCCTACCTTATAAGAAACCATATAAATATTATAAACCCACTTAGGTGGCCACATGGTCTTACGTGCTACTCTTATGTTAGACTAGACTGCCCAAGACGTGGAGATCAGGGCTCAATCCTAGTCAGGTGCACTGAGGATAGCTTTTCCTAAATGGTTTTTCACTCTTTCTCCACTCAGATATTAGTGCGCTTGTTCTAAATTATAAACTTCCTAAGCCTAACACATCAGTGTAATTATTACACAGGTGTATAGACCGAACGGGTAGTAAGACGTGGTGCTAATATATATTAAAAATATTAGCATATCGTTCATGAAAGGGCAAAATGTCGTAACCCAAATATTTGGCAAAGTTGAGATACAAGGACTTTTTTGAATTGTGGTCTGTATTTACACTTTCTGTTAGTATATAATACTCCGCAAAAAGTTTATCTATTTTATTTTTGAAATAAAGAGAATATCGTAATATCAAGTTATATTTTGGTTCAGTGACATAAGCCTTCATCCAAAGGTGCTATTTAAAGACAAATTACTGTCACCAGTATGCTACACACAGTCATTCTATTAGCAGTGACAAAAAAAATATATTTTATTTCATAGGTTTGAGGGCTATATATTGAAAAAAAACAGAATTATTTATTTCACTGAGATGTTTAAAACAATATTATCTTTAACATTAATAGGAGAGTTTATTCTGGGTCCTGTGATTAAATCACTGTTGGAAGACATATTCCCGTTCCATTGATGATAAAACTATTTTTATTTAAGGATTTAAATCCATGTTTTGAACTTTGTTTTATGACCCATGGAAGATGTAGTTCATTTAATTAAATAATTCAATTAGATCTTACTATTGCTTTTACTTTACTTTGATGCAATGAAAAAAAGATCTGCATGTAAAATACGAATGGGTAGAAAGATGCGGTGCTAAAAAAATCTAATTATAATAATAAATAAAATTTGACACTTTGAATATTGCCTTAAATGTAGGAGGAAACATTATTTTGAGGGAATAGAAATAATGTTTAACAATTAGTGTGATCTTCAGGTAAGAAGGTCTAGGTTTGCTTAGAGTATTAATGGTGGTTTATGCTTAAACTTTGGCTTAATTAAAGGGAAAATTTACAAGGAAATATGTTGGATATTTAATTGCAACCTCAATGTCAAGGAGATTAGAGAATACACCAGTTATGCCGGGAAGAAAAGACGGAGGATGTAAACAAACTAAAGATTTCACCTGCCTAATTCAACAACCCGAATGTTGGTTTGATGTTATATCCATCCATTCAGCGCTCATTCCTTCAGCTGGTTATTTCTGCCTGCACAATCTGGTAAAAATATCATGTACTAGGGAAGTTCAGAATGTGTGGTGGTTTCGCTTTGCCTTCCACACTGAACTTCTATGAGCGAGTGAGAAAGAGACTACCAGTGCTGGGAAAGGTATTTTCCCATACCTTCTAGGGTTCTTTTAAATGTCATAATTGACATGGGACCGAAGGCTCTACTTTCCTTATGAAGGAAGTTGCACTACGGATTTGTATCACAACAGAAAAATCCGTCAAACCCAGCTTGGTTTGAACCCACGATCATCGGGTGATGAGGCAAGCACTTTATCCTAAGACCACCGAGGTCGATAAAGGTTTCACACGCAGCTAAAAAGACAAATATAAGTAATATAATGACCTGAAAAGGTAATAGAATAATGTGTTACATACTTTAGAATTATGAATTGAAAAGTTTTTCCACCCATATATTAAAATTATATGTTTCCAATTTTAAAATATTGGTTTTTGCTAGTTTTTATAGAAAATAAAATACAAGCCTCAAGAAGTTGATCGAGTTCAATGTATCCAGGCCCCCATCAAACCCTCCCCCTTCTAAAATACTACCCAAAAATAGATGACCAATTTAAAAGTTTTATTGTAACCCCATGAGATGAAGATCTTGTCTATGCTTATTGAAAGAATAGACCCAACTGTTTCACCTGTAAAATCACATAATGTTCCAGATTATCTCAACTTGGAAAAAATTTCTATATTTTTTTATTTGTCTTCGAGAAGATTTGAGAGCTACAAACTTTATTTTTACCCCTTTTAGTGATCTATGCAAAGAGTAATCCCTGGAAAGAAGAAGGTAAGGAATAAGAGGGGAGAAAAGTTTTTTAAACCGCTTATAGAAAAGGAATAAAGAAGAGTAAGTACGTGTGAAAAAACCTGAAGAGGATAAAAGAAAGAATAAATAATTTATTTTACTTACATTCACTGACAATTTTTTGTAGCAGACATCTTTCCATTTTTATATACAACCAATGTTTTTTTATCTATTGTAAATATTGTTTTTATTAAAAAAAAAAGGTTTTGTTGAATACAAATAAAGATACTTTTAACCGATAATTCTATAGATATTACAATTTACTTCAATTATATTAACATTAATTTATATTTTAAATAAAATATTTCCATTCTAGCTGTCCATTTTTATACCGTATACTCTTGTATTACATGTTGGTTTATTCAAATGTCCTCTCAATTTTCTTTATTATATTTTTGTAGGATGCCAATAAAGACATTTTTAAACAATAACATGAAGTCTTTGATGATATTTTAATTTCCATTTAATCAAGTTGACATAATATATATTTTTACAAATAAAATTAATTACAATTTAAGGTCGAAACATTTCCTTTGGTTGAACCCAGTATACTGTACAAGAGAATAGTAATTCGCGAATACGGACAGTATCACATGATTAGGTGGGTAAATATAAGTCGAAAATACTCTTAGCAAAAAATCATTTTTTCCCATACCTTTTGCGAAAAACGACATCATGTTAGAGGGTTGATGTGGCAACGCTGTGCCTGAAACTTACATCGAACGTATATGTTAGTTCATAGTAGGTGCTCGAAGGTTGTTCCTCGCATGATTATGTATTGCTCCAAATGGCGTGGGGATTTGGTGTGTACGTGGCGAGGCATGTTGACGTCTACTGTCGCAACAGCCGCATGGATTCATGCCATACTGTCCTCGGATGACTGCGGTGGGTCGTCAGGTGGGTACACCAGTGCTTTGAGGTGACCCCACAAGAAAAAAACGAGTGGTGTGAGTTTCTGTAACCTTGGTGGCCAAGCCCGATTCATTGGTTGGTGTGGACTTCACCACACTTGTGCCCCAAAGTGGTTGGGGGCATCGTCACACTGATACCACCTCCTCTGTCGCACAAGTAATGATACGTCCTCCAACAGTCCAGGTAATACTGTGTCAAGGAAGAGACGGTATATGTGGAAATCCAAACGATTTAGTATCAAATAGGGGCCCACAATCGAAACCCGAACATTGCTGTCCCCCAATATTAACGTCTTCCGGGAAGCGATCAGCGTACAGCCACGCTTCACTGGTTCGGCTCAACTTTCCGATGCTCCCATTGCCATTACCATATTCCAGTATTCTATGTGTGTGTAGTTCATTGCTGCTTACACAATACTGACCTTGCATTTCTGTCTACTTCTCGATATGAAATTTCAGGCACAGCCTTGCAACAGCAACCTTCTCTAAATTTAATGTTATTTTTATCAAAAGTATTTTTTGCGAAAAGTATGTTCGACTTATATTTATATACCTAATCACCTGGTACTGTTCGTATCCGCGAGTTTATTATTATCCTGTATATTCATATTTAGGTTCAAGTAAATGTGTTTAGATTAAAATACTAATTGTGCAGCTACAAATGTTTTGATTGAATATTTTTGTGTATGTGTACCACGTCCTAACGTTCAGTAAGGGGTGGTTATCACCTATCCGTTTGTGTACGTTTTTTAGTGAGTTGGAGAATTTAAGTAAGTGGCATGAAAACATGGCTAACTCATTTGGTAGAGTACGTAAAGCTAGATGACAAGGAAAGAAATATCAACTCTTCTGTATTTTTTTCTATAAATCTATAACTTAATTATGCTTTGAATATCCTAAAGTAAATTTAAATTTCTAACATAGTTCAACTATCGAGTGTTTGAGCTACTTACAATTGTCATTAAAATAAAACCCGCAATACTTCTTTAAAACTAACGCTTTTCCCAAAATTATCCATACAAGTGATTATAAATTTTTTTAAATACCAAATTGGCAGCAAGACATAGCTAAAATAATATCTGAACTAGCATAACTCAAAAGGTAACTTTAAGAATAGTTATTTAAATGTAACCTAAGCTCATTAAACTTCACCGAACTTGCTCCACACGCGGCAATGTATGTGTATGTGATTAATTAGAGAAAATAGATTTATCTAACAACTATGATAGCTATCAAAAATAACCATCCAAATGGATAATACTAAATTTACCACGCGCAATCAGTCTGAAATTGTTGCCATAGTTGTTTTAGCAATAGTTCGTATTTCAAACAAAATTGAGATTACTCGCAGGAAATATCTGATATATGTACAGTACATAAATTAAAGCACTATGCTGAATTAAATAGTAAAGTTATTATATTTAATAATTATGGCTACAGCTGTATCTAAATATCATATTCTTTAGATTGACAAATTAAAAAAAGAACAAGGGATTAGATCTCGTGAACTTTGGCTTGGTACTTATATTCTTTATTCACTGAGTTATTCAGGAATCGGTCCGTGATAAGGGTCATTCTTCACTCATATTATAAGGCAGTGCGTGTAATGGACGTGTGGAGATTGTGAGTTTTATATGTGTGATCATTTAAGATCATAAGCTATTAGATAACGCAGCCACCCACGACTCGGTAAGGCTTTATGCTGCCAAATGTACAATGGCCTTAGTACGAATGCACATAATATCAGGATGGATCAAATATAAAATCTATTATGTTTGATAGTTACGGTTACTACCGCATCTAAATATCGCATTCATTAAATTTAAAAATAACAATGGCATTAGACGATTCCTGGTTATCTCAGTGGGTAGAACATTGGCGTACTAAGCCAATGATCCCGGGATCGAATCCTTTGTCCAGGTGTCATTTTTATATTTAAATAACTCTAATAAATGAAATGAAGAATTTAATCTGGTCTTAGATTATGCTATTAAGGTAATGAAAACAGTAGTGAAGGGTTGAAATTAATCGGTACAATACATCTATTAGGATATGCAGATGATTTAGCTATGTTGGGTAATAATAGTAAGAAAGCTTTTGCAAGAAATGCATACATTTTATTAGAGGCTGGTAAGGAAATAGATTAAGAAATGAACGCTGAAAAGACTAAGTATATAATCACAAACAGCACACCGATTGAGGACGATAATTTAGATACTACTTCTTACAATATATCATTGGAAATGGTCAATGAGCTAAAATATATTTTAGGAAAAATTTTAACCTACAATAACTATATTAGAGTGGAAATTATGAAAAGAATACAGTCAGAAAATGCATGCTACTACTCGGTCAGTAGGCTGTTGGCAACTTACCTGGTTTCAAGGAATTAAAAACTCAAAATATACCAAATGGTAATTTTACCGGTTGTTCTATATGAGTGTGAAACGTGGTCACTTACCTTACACAACGAAAATAAATGGTACGGAGCCCCACACGGACTTTCTCGCTCTATATTTTAAAAATGGAAATATTTACTTAAAGCTCGTAAAATATGTCAATCAAAATAATAAACACTATCATACCCAAGAATAAATTGCTCTATCTTTATGTTAAACATTCTTTGAGTCACGGTTTTAAATTTTATAATTTTATTTTTAAGGAATTAATGTCCTTAATTGTATGTTTGGACCGCTAAAAAATATCAATATTGGGTACACAAGGATCAACACTTCGTATTAAAATTTCAAGTTCTGGTTAAAATTTTCGACATTTTATTAGATATTGCACATCTCATGTCATCGCATTGCTATTAAATTCCGACCAATAAAAAATGTAAATATAGACTATTGAGTCTAAAATGAAGGAGATTGATCATTGTTGTACAAACCTTTTTCCTAAGAGGTTTAAGGAGAGATAACATAAATTTTTGAGAGACTTACATCTATTTAATTACGCTATGGCATTGGAGAATTATTGCGTTAAAACTCAAGTAGTATATCTTTACAACTATAGCTCACAAAATTGTATTAATATATTTGCCACTATCTAAGAAACTGTTGGTTTTTTAAAATAATTTCCATATAAAAGTTATTTTATTTTTAATAGTACTACAATATTGCAATTATAAATTATTTAGTATCTCAAATAGTTGTGGAGATACGTAAATTTCAGCTTCTGTAAAGTACTCTAAAAGTCATTTTCACGGAAAAATGAAAATAATCAATTAATTTATAATCTCAGTCAACGCCTAGATACGAAGTTTATTCAAAATCGTTAGAGCCGTTTTTGAGAAAATCAATTTTTTCTCTTTTCGCCCTTTATTAAACTACTCTTAATTTTAAGTTTAAACAGACACACAGACAGACGGCATTGCAAAGACCACTTTTTAGGGTTCGGGGGGTCATGAGACGTCGACATCCATCAAAATTTCAGGTTAGGTTTTTTTTAATGTCGCAATACTTGACATTTAGTGTTCGAAAAGATAAAATATATATATATATATTTGCGTTTAGCTTGAAAGTTGTTGGTTTTATAAAAACCTGTTTCGGTTAAAATATTTGTATTATAAATAGATCTACATATTTGTAATGATAAGTAATTTCATTTCTCAAATAGTTTTGGAGATATGATACAAAATGAGAATTTACGCATCAGACCAGAGCCCTTAAAATCATTTTGCTGAAATATTAAGAGTGTCAATTTTGTTTGGAATAACTACAAATGTTTTGAAATGAATTAACTTAAAATTGTTATAGCCTATTTTGAAAAAAATCTACTTTTTCTCTTCTTGCCCTTCAGTAAACTACCCTTAATTTTAGAGTTAGATATCCAATTTCAAAAACTCCTCGGGGAAACCCTATGAAAACCCTAGACACCAAGTTTTAGCCCAATCTGTAAAATAGTTTAGGCTCTAGTTGGAGATAAAGACAGACAGACGGAAAGTCAAACACCACTTTTTTGGATTCGGGGGTCATGAAACGTCAAGATTCGTCAAAATCTTGAGTTCGATTTTTTAACGATCACAATACTTTCTCTACTTGTAAGATAGTGAGAAAGTAAAAAGGGTGTTTGAAAATAAGGTGTTTAGAAAGATAGTTGGTCAACAAAGGATACTAGGTAGTGGAGGAGGTTACATTTTGATGAGTTACATATTTAGAATAATCAAGTTTTGTAGATTAAGGTGGGCAGGATATGTAGTGTGAATGGAAGAATCTAGAATTATGTTTAGGGTATTTACTGGAAAACTCAATGCGAAGAGACTATTGAGAAAACCTAGACACAGGTGGGTGGATACCATTAGTATGCACTTGAAAAATATAGGTTTTATAAGAGGTGGACCATATAGAACTAACTCAAGATAAAAATAGGTATCCTACTTTTTTAACTGTGGCAATGAAATTTCAATTTCCTAATGCCATGGAGTAACTAAGATATTTCGTTTTACGTTGTTGAAAAGACAAGGAAACCACTTTTATACTTGCTAGTGTATGAAAACTTGTATCCCTCCTTCGATTTCATATGTAGGCTACTCAACATAATCGAAAATTATAAGCTTGCCTATTAGCAAATTAATCACAAGTTTCAATAAAAGCAACATTTTTGCTAACAGTTGAATGGTTGTCATTCCAAAAGTACTAAATACATTATTCAAACATTGCCCTGTATACAGAGTATTAGGAGTCTAAGCACGCATGGCAGGATTCAATTGAACTATTTGTAGCTGAACAGTTATTTTACATTCTGCGTGTCTTACTACCCATCCAGGCTATACACATAATAGGGATGAAAAATTTATAATTTCGTAAAATATATACCCTAATTAGCTTGGAGGAGTAAAGGGAACCATTTATAAAATAAAACACCTCATTTAACACTACAGGAACTCTTTAATACAAACAACCCGCCTCAGTGGCGTAGTTAGCTAATGCGCTAGTTTCGTGTGTAGCTACACTGCTGAAGACGAGGAGATCGAGGTTCGAATATCACTCGGGTGAACTGGGTTTTTTTTTACTACATGGTTTTATACTCTTCGTCCAAGCAAATGTGAGTTCATTTCCTCTCTATTAAACCTTCCCAATTCCTAACCCATTAGTGTAATTAGTACAAGCGTACAACCCGAACGGGTAGTAAGACGTAGTTTTAAGTATTTAATACAAACCCACTGGTGGTCTCCAACCAACCAGATAATATTGGAAAAACACAAAGAGGTTTCATTATACCAATAACATTCCTATTTGTGAGCGAGTGGACACAGATTATGTAGTTTAATGTCACATGAATTAAAATTTTATATCAATAGAAAAATATATTCAATATTTTTTTTGACTAGTTTTGATAAGAAATGGCAGGAAATTTATTTTTCAAAGAGTTTTTGGATTTTTTTTCAAAAGTCCTTTTACACCACAGAATGTTTTTCTAAAAACAAAATCTCGATCATGAGATCAATATTGATTGATATATTTTTTTTTCCATCACGTCTTAGTCCAGGGTATCCAAATTAAATCATCCTAAAACGATAGTGATGGGAATGGTCGAATTTATAAGAACAGTATCTTTATTTGTATGACGGTAAAGTGGAGAAAGCATTTGGAAAAATCTACCCTCAATAAACCCATCAAGGATTTAATATTTGAACTTTCCGGTACCAGAAAAGCATAACTAAAAGACCATGACCTTTATTCCAGGGGCTCACTGACATAGGTAATTGTTGTAATCGATATTTGACCAAATTTTATTTTAATTGCCATTGATCACAATAATTTACTCCTCTTCCTAAATTATCTTCTTTCAATAAAATACAAACTTTTGTAATAGAGAGAGATTTTTTTAAGTTAGTGATTTATTGCTTAACACTTCTATATTTTACATAGATAATTAAGTAATTAATGAATTAATCATTTATATAGAGGAGAGTTGACTTTTTTTTGGTTAAAATGAGATATCTTCTTGAAGTGTCCTCGAAAGATGACTCATCAATCAATGCACAAACAGCAAGCTTCTGATAATAGTATAATGTTGGAATAATTTCCCATAACGTCCATTCTGGGCCTAAAGAGGGTGGGGCCAATGACTCATCCCTTATCCACAGTGATTGAGCGTTACTAACACCCTCCATACATACTAAGGTTTATTATTTCGTATTCTAGTGGATATATGTTGATACTTTGCTTATTTCCAACTACTCGATACTCATATATGTATGGTAGATTTTGTTTAGCGATTTTATTGTTTAATACTTATTTAAGTTA
Organism: Timema cristinae; assembly: GCA_039000515.1. NCBI lineage: Eukaryota > Metazoa > Arthropoda > Insecta > Phasmatodea > Timematidae > Timema > Timema cristinae. The sequence goes on along the minus strand of JBCFYV010009882.1, from coordinate 71,015,393 downwards.
TATTTTAATTTTTTTTATGAGGAATTGTTTTCTTTGCAATAAATACATTTTATCTAGGTTTTAATAAGTAATAAAAATAAGGTTTAGGAAGATACTAGATGAATTACAGTTTGCACATCTGAAATAAAGTTTGGCACACACTTGTCAGCACCGCATTGTATTGGCTTGCAATGGTTATGTTGAGTCCATCCAGCATAAGAGTCGTGGTAGGTAACAGCTAGCAAAAGATTTTTATTGCATATTGATTGAAAGTCACTATTGTTAAATTATATAGAAATAATTATCACTATCTTAATAATACAAGATTATCAATCAAAATTGTTTATAAACGCTTCTTATAGTAATCCCCTTAATAATTAATTCGTAATTAACTTTTTCGTATAGAATTTAAAGAACAAAAAATATATTAATACAATATTTTTTTATAAATGTCAACGTTTCATGACCCCCTAAAATAAAAAATGTAGTTTTCGTGATGCTCTATGTATGTACCTCAGGCTAGAGGTGAAACTAATTTACAGACTAGGCTATAGCTTGGTGTCTGGGGTGTTCATAAGGTACCCTTGACGGGTTCTTAGTATTAGATGTCCAACCCTAAATTTAAGACCGAGAGGAGAAAAGAGAAATATTCAATTTTCTCAAAATTTGCTCTAACGATTTTGTTTAAATGTTATATCTAGACATTAATTATTACTCTAAACAAGATGGCAGTTCTAATTTTCTCATTAAAACTACTTTTAGCTTACTTTACACGTGGGAAACTTTCCGATTTTCATCATTTCTCCGCAACTATTTGAGATACGAAATAGCTTATCATTGTAAAGTTGTATTACTATTAGATATACAAATCTATTATTTGAAATATACTTTATATTGCCAGTAGCTTTTGAGCTATAAGCAAATGTATATACTTTTTAATTCAAGATTATGAAAATGAATTTGATTCTTATGCTATTTAGTGGACAAAGGATGTTTCTATTCTCTCAATTTTTCTGTAACAGTGTTCCTAGTTCCTAATTCTGTAGAGTAAGTAAATAAGAGTGCATATTGTTTCATTTAGGATATTTGGTGTAATGTTTCTACAACAACGTCTAGACCTAGTATTTCGTTTTATAAATCTTACTTGTTATTAGTTAATGTCTATTTATCGATTAAAGTGAGATCAATTCTGTGCGGTGCGCCGTATCATTTATTTCCTTAGAGTTAGGTGAACACAGTAGCGTGTACGCCTTACCGTGGCAATATAAACTTTGACCCCGATTTGGAGAGTTCATTGACCCACTGTCCACATCCGCTTATTTTAACGTTATTCCCCCACCCACATCCCTCTCCCCCGAGGTTATTTTCCATGAGCAGTGTATTGTTATGTCAATTAACCTACTTTCCACATCCAGTTAATTTCCTCCCCCACCCCCGAAACCATACTTCCCGACAGAGGTCACCACAGCGACTCATGGGTTTAGCCCATTTGATTTTAATGTGTGCCCATTAATGTGTGCCCAAAGTGTTTTGGGTAGGGGGAGCATGAAGTCTTGGGAACTTCTCCCACGACGTGCCTGTATGGAGGTTCAAACCCTGAAATATAATTAAACAGAGTGTTTGGAGCTCACCCCTCGGAATCCACAGACTGAGGAGCGGACTTGGGCGTCGGGCCTAGTGTGCCCCAGGGTGTGGGGTATGTGTGGTCCATGGCGTCGGGCACTCCTCCCACAACGTGTAGAGAAGCATCCTCTCTCGACGAATATAAAATATCAAGTGTGAGCTTTTGGCAATGTCTCGCTGTGATTTTCATTGACCCCATTTCCACATCCGGTGCCCTACTAAGTGGCTGAACATACTGGCTGGCACTGGTTCAGTACGGCTATGTGAGTTATTCCCCGGGGGGTCCTTGTCATTACTCAGTCTGGGTGATAAGGCTAATTTATTCCCCATACCATCGTTTACGACGATAAGCAAAACTATTTTGATGTCATAACATCCTTGACAGCCACATTTAAGTGCTCGTACTTTTGCCGCGAGTGTCGTGTGCCATTTGAACATAAGAATGCGTACAAATGTGAATCCGAGTGAACAAAGTGCTACGAAAAAGTGGTTTGCAGTGGAGGTCGAACGGTGGCCTGTAAAGACTGTGGGCATAGATTCACCAACAAGATTTGTTTTGATATCCATAAGCGTCCCGGATTTGCAGAGGTCACATGTTGATCTGTGATGTCAAAAAGGTTTGTGAGGTATGCGGGATATTTCAGTTTGGAAAGAGCAGAATTTTCACATAGGTGTTATTAGACTTTTTGTAGAGTATGCGAGAACCATCGTCCTTTTGGTCATTTCTGCTATATGAAGCAAACCCCAACCAAGCTGACACTGGAAAAGAGCAAGTTTATGTTCATTTTCTATGATTTTGAATGTCGAAAAGAAACGCTTTTTAAAGATGTGGCCAACATGTTCTTGCACGAACCTAACCTCTGTGTCGTACAGACGTGTTGCAAGGCCTGCCTTCATATCGATGTAAATGACCATCATTGCACGGAATATGGAGGCGATAGGACTCACACATTCAAGGGTGATAACACAATGGCCCAATTTTACGGATTTCTAGAGAAAATTAAAACAAAAAAATTAAGGACATCACCCTCCTAGCCCAAAATGGCAAGGGCTATGATGGAAATTTTATTTTAAAATACATGATGGAGGTAAAAAAAATGGACTCCAAAGCTCATAATGAACGGTGGGAAAATCATGTCCATTAGTTACGACCCTCTCCAATTTATTAACTAGCTGAACATTCTACCGATGGCGTTGTCTAAAATTCCAAAAATATTCGGCTTGGACGAGTCCTTGGCTAAGGGACATTTCCTCCATGTTTTCAATAAAAAAGAAAACGTGGGGTATAGAGGTCCCTTGCCGCCAAAGGAAGACTACGGCATCGGTGAGATGTCAGTTGAAGGAAGGAGCATTTTGAGAAGTGGTATGACGCACTGGTCAAGGAAAATTTTGTCTTTGATTTTAACTGCGAGTTGGAACTATATTGCGTGAAATATGTAGAGATCCTGTGGAAGGCCTGCCAAAATTTTTAAAGATATGCTTATGTAAAAAGCAATGGTGGATCCATTCAGAGAGGCGTGTACGATCACAGGAGCGGCCATGTTGGTTTACAACCAAAGTCACCTTAAGGTGAATACCATCGGTATAATCCCTAACTATGGCTACCGGTGTGCGGACCAACAGTCGCACATCGCTGTACAATGGCTCTGCTGGGAGGCCCATCAACGTGGTGTCTCTATCCTTATTCGGACAACGGCCGTGAGGAATATGTATTAGGGCAATGTGTAGACAGCGTAATTAAAGCTCGAGATACCACCACTGTCGTCCAATTTTGGGGCTGTTATTGGCACGGGTGCCCTATATGTTATTCCGATAGGACCAGCCCTATCAAAAACAGCCGTCACGAAACCATGGAAACGCGCTATTAAGTGACCATGGCCTGCGTGGAAAAGTTTAAGAATACCGGCTACATGGTCGTAGAGATGTGGTTGTGTATATTTAATCAGATGAAACGCACAGACAATGACTTGAAACAATTTGTACTCCAGCACGATGTGTACAGAAAGGAGCCCCTCAGTCCCAGGGACGCATTCTTTGGTGGGCGTACTAATTTTATTAAACTCTTCCACGAAGCAGGCCTTTCTTGTGGAGAGAAGATCAAGTACTTGGACGTGTATTCATTGTATCCTTACGTTTGCAAGTACAAAATATTTCCAATCGGCCACCCCAAAATTCACTTGGAACAGAATTTTTCGTCTAAACCTTAGGCCAAATGCATTTTAGGCTAAATTAATTTAGGCCAACTGACTTTTGGTTAAACGACTTTAGGCCAAATGACTTTTAGGCCAAATGACTTTTAGGCCAAATGACTTTAGGCCTACTGCCGCGTCTCCGGTGATTTTAACGATATCTGCTTTAGAGAGTATTTATTTCGGAATTGTTAGGATCTTAATTTATTTTATGTTCTTGGACGCCTTTAACATATAGAGATTTTTACTCTCGTTTGGATTTTGTTGCAAAATTTAAATTAATTTTAAAGATATTCTATGCTTATTTGTCAAATTCACTGGCGCAGCCAAGGGGGGGGGGGTCAGCGTTGAACCCCCCTCCAGACCTTGTTACCCACCTACCTCTTTCTCGTCCCTAAAGCTGTTGAAATCCTATAAGGGGAAGTCTACAAATAAAGACAGACTTAATGGGCTTCATGTACTGTACATACATCCAGAGGTGTCAGTTACAGACCCATGTGTAAGACTGCCAGATCTGGCCCAGAAGTGGAATTGGCCATATCTGGGAATGCCAGATTTGCTCCAGATCTGGCTCAAATATTGACCAGGGAAGCCCCAGTTCTGGGCATATCTGGCCCAGATCTGGGTATATCTGACCTAGCTCTGGGTATATCAATCCCAGATATGGACCAGTTCTTTCCAGATATGATATTTCCACATGTGGAGGATAAAGTTCTCAATGAACTTTCTATGAAGCCAAGGAAAATAACATAACACTAAAGTGAATAATTACAAAAGTGATTTTGTGAGTAAAGAGTTAGTGCAAGTTGCTTATTTGAATTTTCAGATTTTAGCTCATAAAATAATTATATAATTCAACTTTCCCAAATACAATTTATTGAAACTTGCATGTTTGTATATTCTATCAGTATGCATGGATAAAAATGTGTTCATAAAAACTTACTGGTCATAATAATTAAAGAATTATGAACATTTTTATAGATTTTAAAATATTTTGGATATTATTGTATTTCTTTTGATGCATTTGCATTTTGCAGTACTTAAATTTTCAAATTTTCCCGTGGGAAAAACTAATGCACCCCACTTAGTTGGTCAGTTAAACCAACCTTCCCCCCACACCTACACAAACAAACAAACAAATCCTGGCTGCGCCAGTGGTCAAATTATAACACTAAGTTATTTTTATACTAATACTTTCACTGTCTAAAGAATTGAGATTATTTTTTGTTATAAATCTCGGCAACTAATTTTTTCATAGGCCAGAAATTATTTTAAAAAAAGAAAGAACATGTTTGTGGATTGTCAACGTTGTTGTTTTGTTGACTCGAGAAAATTGTAAAAAATATATATAGAAGGACCCAATTTGGGCCGTCCTTTAATATTGAATTTTATTAACGGAATTATCACTTTCAGTATTAAAAACTGTGTTAAAAGTAAGGGCTGGCCTTAAAGGAAGAAGTAACGTGAGTTTTCATGAAGAATTAATAAAATATAAGCCACAAAAAAAAATGCTACCAGATATTATTAGTCTACATTATTGGGTGCGACTAAATTCATCATCTATTATCATCCTGTTGCTAGTTTTTTAAATTACATTTTATCAATTTCATTGTGTAATTTATTTATTTATTTACAATATTAATGTACATTGTATTTTGAACATTGCACTCCATTTAGAGATAGTTTCAGTAGGTTGGATGTCCATGTCAAGAATAATATTCTGCTCCAGGAAAATATGCAGTCCATTATTGTATGTGTTCAACTTAAGTTAAAGCTTTAGGTAAAGTCCAGGGGTCTTGAGAGAAGGGGTTTTTGGTCTTTCCACTGAACAGTTTCTGGGGATTTACTGTACTTATTGAATAAAAAATCTACCTACCTCAAAGAATAAAAGGAGATTGTAATTGACGTACAATATTATATAAATTAGATAAAATTCATTTATTCATACCTAATAAATTTAAATAATATATATATATATAGTCACATAGTTTTACAATACTGTGGTGCCTTAACGTGGGGTTATTGTTATACATAAAGTTTTCTAAGGGCTGATAGGCTGAGGCCTGATTACACTAGGGCGCATCTGTGATTTTATGAAGCAGTTGATGTATTTTGCGGCCTTATTACACTAAAGCGTTTTAATTATAAGGCAAGATTACATCAATTAAGTTTTATGTCATTTATTGTTTTTCGTATAGAATATTATGTGAGAGGGGCAGTACTATACACGTAGCAAGAAACGCAAGCAACTATAAAAGGTAGATATGGATGCCCAGCGACCATCTGTCAGAGTAGAAGCAGAGGAATCGGAAGAGGAAGTTGTCTTGCCTCAAGCCGAGCCCTGAACTGAGGAATTGGATAATAGTTCTGTCACATCTTTTGAGCAAATAGTTGTGGCAGTTGTGCGACGAGTAGTTCCACACATGGAAGATGGTACACCCTTGGGGGCAGATGCCCTGGATAGCAGTAAGGGTATTTCAGCTGTGGAGAAGTTAGAAGAAGCTCCAAGGACAGTAAAGGAGTTAACTATGTTTGACTTATTGCAAGCATTAAAAGGGGACATTAAATTGATGGAGATAATAATGGAGAATAACATGGAAAAAATGGATACCAACACAAAGTCACTGAGGGATGATGTGATCTCAAGAATAGATTATCACATCGAAGAACTTAGGTCGATCCACGACCAGTTGGCGGAAAAGGGGAAAGAGTTTGAGGTGCAAGTACAGGACTTGTCAACGACTGTGGAGAAGCTAACGGCAGCAGTGGAGAAGTACCAGAGCAAGTGATAATAATGTCAGTGAAAGACTCTTCGACGAATGGTTATTATATTTACTCTTTCACATATTTAGGTGCTTACTACAAGAAATGTGATTCACGTGTGAAAGCCCTAGTAAGAGCTACATAAGTCAGTCACGTGTTCCAATAATGGGTAATTCTCGCAGTCATTTAAAAATTTTGTCTGGGAAGTTGATTACAAAGACATGCAGTTTAAAGAGTCGAATGAGTCATTCTATGTAAAAACAAGTGTATCTAAAGTACAGAATTTATAGTGCACTTTATGGGTAAACAATGAAGTGTTACTGTCAAGTTGTTTTGATGTGTCATCAAATGGACTCACACAGACAAAACTTGTAGATGTATTGTCAGCTGCGATGAAAAGCCAGGATGCAAGGAGCATTCTAAGAGTAGAACTGTACACCGAAGTTACTGCCATCGGGAGGAAGGTTAGTCATCAACGCCCCAGCAATGAAGAATGCCCTAAATATTTTGATGTTCAGGATGTCTTATTTAATATCCCCTCGCATCATTGGACCAGGAACAGGGTCACAAAGAAGCCATCGAATCAAGATGATACCTGCAACAAAATCAAACCAAGGATCAAGAAACGAAACCTCTGTAAAAATATACGACAAAGATTTATTTAAGATCTAGGGAACGTATGGGTAGTTGGAGGAAGTGGAATTAGGCCCTATCTTTCACAATCTAAACCTAGGGATTGTAGGAGGACAATTTTTGATCCTGGAATAAGTTTAAGGACATCATTTCAAAGATTCGGGTGAGTAGAGAGATCTCTGAAGTTCGGGTTAACTTACTATTTGAGGAAGGAAAGTTTTATAACAGAAGAATTTTGTGGAAGTCGAGAAATCCCTGAAGCTCGGTTTACGATTGGAGGAGGAAATTTAGGATAATTGGCAACATCAGTTTGGAAGGACAAAAGAGGTTCCTAATAACTGTGTATTATAAGGTCGTTATAGGTACATGTCTAGGTAAAATGATACATATTTGTCTACATATAGGCCTAATTCACTTTTGTAGAAAACAAGATCTTTCTTTTTTCAACAATTATTATTTATTTCTACAGTCAAAAAGATAAGTGACAATTCGTTGCGAAACTTGAAAATGTATGCATCTTATTTGTTCATATTGTTTGATAATTGAACATTCATATCTAATCGAATCGTCCTTTCTCTCTTGATACTGTCTAAGCGTTACTTCACAACCTATGATCCCTACCAGTAGCATTGATGGATTCATCTAATGAGGGAAAAGCTATAATCCTTGAAGATGTGTGCACTGAAGACACCTTAGCTCAGTAGGTAGCGTGTCTGTCTACTGAGCTAAGGATCATGATTCTGATTCCTGATTTGGCCGAAAAATGTATCATTGGTGAAATGTGACATTACCCTATCACAGTGATGAATTAACGGGCTGGGGCTAGATGTTGTGTCTGTTTTAGATTTAAGTTAGTTTATAGGTCAGGTACTGATAATACAGTCAACTCTGGTTTTAATGAACACGGTTGTAGTGAACATTCGGCTACAGTGAACCTAGTTCATTGGTCTCAACCCACATATATTTCATTGTGTGTTAAAAACTCGTTTATAATGAACCTTCATCTTTGGTTTTAGTGAACAGAATAATTGAAACTTTCAATAAGAAATGTTATTATAACATCATCATTATTTAAAAACATAACTATTTGGTTGTTTAAACCTTAAGGCATCAATTCTCTACCTGAGTTCTTGTTTAAGTAGCACAAAGCTTGACTGAAAGTACGGTATGTTGATGGGAAGTGGGGAGGGAGAGAGGGTTGAGGTTAAACAGTCACTGTACTCATTGATATGGCTTAAGTTTTAATAGTAAAGTAAAGGAAGACAGTCTTTTAATACTACAGGAGTTAAAGGACAGTGAATGACAGTCTGTGGCCATTTAGTAATTGTTTTTAAATTCTTTTCTTCAAGAGGGTATATGAAACTCAAAAAATTAGACTTTTCTACTCAGTTTAGTGTTTTTTAATGCATAAATAGTGTGTAATCAAGTGTGGAAAAAAGCACAGAATTTATATAAGGATCTGTAAAAAATATTAACTTAAACAGTATACAGTAAACAACAGCATATGAAAAAATTTTTTGAAGATTAATTAATATATTTCAATAAAGAAAGATTTTATTTAAACTCCTATTATGTTTGTCACTAACCCACCACTTTCAGATTAAAAAAACTGTTTTAGTGGACTTCGAACATAGTGAACCAAATATATCAGTCTGTAGATGTTCATTATAACAAAAGCTGACTGTATAATCAATCGGTTCAACAAGTACACGCTAAACACCCCAAATAAATGAATAGAGAATTATGAGAATACACAGAAGAGAATGCTAAAAAAAGTTAGCTGCAGCACTAAATGTAAGTTGATAAGTTGTAGGAATATTGAGAACTTGACGGAGAGTAAATCTTTTGAGTTTGTTCAAATTAATTTCAATGATGTAAAATATAAGTACTACACAATGAAATATAAAATAATCAATGCACTGTGTGAAATTATTCAGCTCATATAATAATATAACATATTTTGACTCACTAATAAAATTAGATATTGGGTGTGTGATAATATTGACCACGAAGTGTGTTTGAATGGTAGAAGGGAGACACGAAAATACCCGAAGTTTGTAGTCAGTTGGATGAGCAATGTTTCATTAAAGGAAATATTATCTTTCCACAGTAATTATTTGCCGTCCAATAGGGGCTATATCAAGCTTATACACCAAACTTTATTTTGGGTTTAGTAATTGTTGTAGGCTATATAAAATAAATGGTACGGTGCAAAGCAAATTCTTTCTCACTCTTTTACCTAAAAATGAAGATATTTACCCAAAACTCGTAGAAATAAATAACATAATTTGTTGCTGGAACATTTCACCAAAATAACGCACATGAAATATTACACTCTGTTACATAAACATATTGAGAAAAAATGACATCTCTGTTCAAAACCGAGCATAACAATCAACTCAACACCTCATAGGGCGTATAAATCAAACGGTTAATAAAACGCTGTGCTTAAAAAAAAAGTCACAGATTTTAATTTAAAATGTATATTTGCCAATAGCTGAGAAACTACTCATTTAAAAAAATTATATTTCTATTAATGGTTTTTTTATATTACTACAACATTACTCTCGTAACTCAAACATTTGTGGAGATATGATCAAAGTTAAAGCTATCCTCTGATTTAAATTACCCTCTAATTCATTTTATTGGAAAAATGATATTCTTTATCTTGTTTGTAATGTTAAACAGTGCCTAGATACTAATTTTAATCAAAATTTATTAAAGCTTATTCCGATGAAAATAATTATCTTTTGGCTGGTATGTAAACTTTTCTTTTCGGGGTAGATTTATTTTTCCAAAATTACTCGATATAGCCTTATGACAACCCTAGATACCAAGTTTTAGCCCATTCTGTAAAATGGTTTCTTCTCTAGTTCGAGATACAGACAAACAGGTGGCGTCACAGAAACCACTTTTTTGGTTTGCCGTGTTCATGAAACGCCGAAATTCATCAAAATCTCGAGTTAAAAATTTTGAAGATCACAATAATTCTCTATTCGAGGGGTTGGGACGAAGTAAAAAGCTATTTTTAATATACATATCGGTATAATATCTAAATTTTAATTAATCTATTCTTCCTATAAATAATAATGTTTTAAGTTATAATTTCTAATTTATTTTGTTTAAACATATAGAAAAATTGGAAAAAAACTTGAATTTCGACTCCCCCCCTCCCCCCAACCCCAAGCCGCTGAGACATGCCAAAGTCTGCGTTTACTTCAAGTGGATTTGAGATTGGCAGTAGCGATTCTTGTTTCACCCACAGGTAAAAACTTCAGTAAACAAAATGTATACACTCATTTTCATTAGTGAGCACGCAGACCAAATGTAAAACTCATCTACTCTGGTTTCACGGTGTCGAGGAAGATAGGTCTCAAACCCCAACCTGATACACAGGGAGTAGTAGATATTCCTTAATAAATTTACACTCTTCCTCCACCCGCGATAATCAATTTACATCTTCTCAATTCTACCTTTCTCGTTCTTAGCCCACTTATATGATTAAATGTGATTGGACCAAACGGGTAGTAAAAAGAGATGAAAAAAATTGGCTACTCAATCAGTTGTTAATAGATAATATAGCTGGATAATAAAAATCATTAGTATTCGCCAACAAAAAATATTTAAAAATTGCATTAAAACACATTTTCAAAACACACTCAAACGTTCCTTCCAATACCGATTACAATTTGATAGCTATTTTCTATGTGGATTACCATTTTATAGGTATTTTTCTATGCGGATTACTAACTAACTTATAAGTATTTACTATGCGGATTACCATTTTATAGGTATTTTTCTATTCGGTTTACTAACTAACTTATAAGTATTTACTATGCGGATTACCATTTTATAGGTATTTTTCTATGCGGTTTACTAACTAACTTATAAGTATTTTACTATACGGATTACCATTTTATAGGTATTTTTCTATGCGGATTACTAACTAACTTATAAGTATAAGTAAAACTATGCGGATTACCATTTTATAGGTATTTTTCTATGCGGTTTACTAACTAACTTATTAGTATTTTACTATATGGATTACCATTTTATAGGTATTTTTCTATGCGGATTACTAACTTATAAGTATTTTACTATGCGGATTACCATTTTATAGGTATTTTTCTATTTGGATTACTAACTACCTTATAGGTATTTTACTATGTGGATTACCATATCATATATATTTTACTAAGAAGACTATTATTTTACAGGTGACTATGATTTAATATGTGGATTTTCATTTTTAAATGTAATTCAATTTCATGATTACCATTTTATAGGTATTTTACTTTCCAGATTACCATATTAGATATATATTTTACTATTTTGATTACCATTATATAGGTAACTTTGTGGACTACCATTTTTAAAAGCATTTTTCTATGCGGATTACCATTTATAGGAATTTTTCTAAGTGTATTACCATTCTATAGGTATTTTATTTTGCGAATTAATATTTTAAAGGCAATTTTCTTTGCGGATTACCATTTTATAGGTATTTTTATATGTCCGCTTCTTTCTTTTATGGTCAGTAAATGATTTCTGCCATTGGAAAAAACGTAATCATTTCAATGCAAAAACAACTAAGTACTCTTATTTTACTTTTTTATTAGCACCCAATTTAAAAAACGTAATCATTTCAAGGCAAAAAACACTAAGTAATCTTATTTTTACTTTTTTATTATCACCCCATCTTACTACCCGTTCAGGTTATACTCTTATTATTTTCTTTTTACTTTCTCATATATTTTAAGAACAAAGTATTATAACCGTGAAAATTTTCTATTTCAATATTTTAATGAATTCTGTCTGACCCCATCCCATATCTATCTATATGTCAGTCAGATAAAAACATTTGCTTGTATTTTGAAAGAAAAAATTGGTTTAATGTCATGCTACCATTAACATTTTATTAAATAAGTTTAATAAGTAAATGATTATTTATTAGTAGGTTTTATATCTTACGACAGGTCCATTCCTTTTGTCAGTGAACTTAAACCGCCAATGATCCCTGTTATTTGCCTCCTAATTCATCTAACAGAATGTTCTTCTTTCCTTCAAGTCTGCAAATATTTGAATCCTCCTTCTTACTAGGTTACTCTTTCCCTCAACCTTTCCTTCTATGACGTTGTGCAGAAGACAGTTATTCCTAAGGATGTGTCTGATCCATTGTGATTTGTTCCGAAGAATCACATCCAAAATGGTTCTCTTCTCACACAATATTTTTACGACTTCTTCATTTATATAGCTATAAACTAAAAATATTGATTCAATTATTTCCAATAATTTTAGCTCACAAATTATAAGTAATAAAACTTGATATTTGTTGCTTTCCCCATACCATTGTTAAGATAAATTAATTAATGTATGGGGCTGATATTTTGTGCAGCCATACATTCGTACGAGGTGTACAAAACTAAATCATAGATTAATAATGATATTATAGTTGTTAATATTGTAAATATTTCATTGACATAATATACTGCCGAGCGATTTTTTACTGTGATGAAATATATCTTTAAAATGGCTTCATTTAATTTAAAATGGTTATATGGTACGTTTTTACAATATAAATCTTATATATAAAATTCTCGTGTCACAATGTTCGTTCCCGTACTCCTCCGAAACGGCTTGACCGATTCTCATGAAATTTTGTGAGCATATTGAGTAGGTCTGAGAATCGGCCAACATCTATTTTTCATACCCCTTAGTGATAAAGGGTTGTCCACCCTTAACATTTTTCTTTAATTTTTAGACATTTTTTTAATTTCTTTATTTTTTTTATTATGTCGCATTAAAAAATACATACAACCCTAAATTTTTACCCTTTTATCACCAACCCCTATTTTTTAATAGCCATTTTAGTAATTTAATAAAATAAAATTTAATTATACGTGGCATGCTCTCGAGTGGGTAAACCATCCAGTTTGTTTGTGTTAGCTAAAGATGGACTAACAAAAAATATTGTTCACGCTATAGCATTAAGAGATTGATATTGTTTGTTAGTGTTACTGTCGTAATTGATTAATTAATGATATATAATTTTAAGGAATAAATTATAATAACTTAAAAATAATGTTTGCCTTTTGTTATTTTTATATTCCCTCATCGTTCACAGCGCTCCATGCCTATTTCACGCATATACCACATTCTTACACACTTACAATAAGTAAGCTATTTTTTGTCTACACTAGAAATTACTTTAAAATTATTTATATGGCAAAACAACGTTTGCCGGGTCAGCTAGTAATTGTATATATTTGTTTTTTTAATTGATTTATAAGTAGTTAACTGAAAACTAACTTTTTTAAGTTAATATTTTTAATATAGCTTTCATAATTTGGTTAAAAATGAATTTTTATAAATTAGTTTACATTATAAATAATAATTGATGTTTATGTTTCTAAAATAAATTAACTTTATAGTAGCTTACAAGACAAATTATAGAAAATTTAGTTTATAAAACAATCCTTTATTATTTGGTTCAAAATGGGTCTGAAAATGTATTTATATGATAAACATGACATTTTGCGCTATTTTACAAAAGATAAATGATTTGAAAAAGTTTACAAATAACTTAAATTTGAAATTTTTTATTTTTTAAAAACGATCACTGCAGTTTTGCTAATAATTTACACATGAAAGGTGTTTATTGTGATTTTTACTAGAAAAACTTAAAACTAGAGAAGGGTAATTTCCTGAAAACCTATTTTTGAAAATTTTGTACCAAACCACACTTTATGAGAGCAATTGTAATATTATTTCGTACCGTTTAATTACTTAATTTCATTCAATTTAATCCAATTTTTTAATTTTAATGTGTCTATTTATTCTGGTGAAGTTAAGGTGTAGCACCTTGTCTTGCTCTCAACCATGTTACAAAATGTAAAATATATAATACCAACGTATTTTAATACTTGATTTTTTGAATGACTATGTATTGTTCATGAAAATAAATGAGAGGCACATTAATGTTGTGATGGGTGTTGGTATATATAAAACTTATATACATCCTGTCTTTGAAATATAAATAACATTAATTATTATCAAAAACTACGTTTCTATAAGTGGGCATTCTTATTTAAATATTAACCAAAAATTTCACGTCATAATATTTTATGCAAATAGAAAGAACACGATTAATACAAATTGGTATAGAAAATTATTTCAAATAGCCTCGATTTTTTTTTTTCTAAACAGAGTATTAAAAGACGTAGTTTACTTCTGTTCATGTGCGAGCTTAATAAAATTGTGAACAAGATGTGTAACAATATAATCTAAGTTACGCCAAAGCTTAATTTATTTTAATATTTAGATACACTCAAAGGATTATATCAATGTTTGATAAATTTATTTTAAAATAATTCAAAAGGGAAATTATATTATGCTAATAAACATGTTTTTTCTCACACCACGTATCATTAATCATTGGGTCTAACCTCACTTAAGTATTCTAATGGAGTAAGAAGAATAAGGATAAAGTTTAAAGAAGTGTAGTTTCATTTGGGTGGAAAACCACTTAAGAAAAATTACCCTCAGTACACCCGGACAGAATTTTAGCCCCAACTTTCCCATCACCGTAAATGCAATCTATTGTGAGTGTGGCACCTTTAACCTTGTGACCATAAGTTCTTATCTCATGATATGAATATGAGGGAAGAAAGACCTTGAACAAGGTACAATATCTGGATAGCTCAAGCAAAAGGTTGTGGGTTCAATTCCGTGTCTATGTGTCATTCAATTTAATCACTACATCTAGATGCGGCTATAACCATAACTACCAAAAATTAATAGCTTTGCTATTTGAACCATGATAATTGAAGGAGGTTTCGACGTCTAAATATTGGTTTGGATTAAACAACAAACTCGGTGGTGGGGTGATTTTATTTTTTACCATTTTTATTTATTATATATAATTTCTTGTAGCGTATGCCAACAGGGTTTGTCGACTAGACATGCCTTTTCTTTTACTGGCAGTGGAAGAGTTGACTGTAAATATCTTCTGAGGTTGGGGCAACATGTAGGTGCGGTCACACTGCTCCAATGAGATGAAGTAATATTTTCAATGATAATAGTAATGTTGTGACAGTAGACATCTTAAAACTAATTTAAGCTCCATTAAACTGACCATGGCAACCATATAAACAATACTTCTTTAGGAAAAATACCTACGGTACCGCTAGGAATCGAACCTGGGTCCTTTATATTAGTTGTCAGGAAGGCTGACCATAAGAACCAGAGGCCAGATAATTGATTGTTTATAAATATATTTAGTTAGTGAGTTTGACACTAAAAAATGTAAGCCCTTAGTAATATATATATAGCGTGTCTTTAACATTTCATGATGATTTGTTCAAGAAATAAAATAACATGGCAACAATAATAGTTTTTCGTAGTGAAAATTAACGTAGGCCTATTTTTATCCTGGTATTTGTCTCCTAATAAATCGATTGGCTCAGCGTCTGGAAGCGCTGATGTCGTTCTCAGTAAGACTCCGTAGTTCGGGACTAGGCTCAATTCGAAACCAGGAATATTAGCAATGGTTTCTCAATACTGTGGTTTTACCCGCTTCGGTGTCTGCATGGTCTGAGGCGTCACTCCCACAATAGACTAGACTGCCGACGATGAGGGTTATCGGGGCTCAAATCTCGGTTTATGTATTGAGCCTAGTTTTCTTAAATTATTTTTCAATCCTCATCCCTGCAAATGTGGGTACATTTCCACTAAATTATTTTTTATTATCAACGTAATCATTACAGGGTAAAGTGGAAACAATCATATGATCTATGATGAGGAAAGTAATGGACAACATATTGAGGTTTGTCTGACGTCCGGTGGAACTCAACTGAGTTACATTATCTTCAAAAAGTGAAAAAGTGTATTACGTAGTTTACTTTTATCTAGCTAGTGAATATTTACTTTTCAATTAAAGTGTTAATTTTTAAGTTTTTTATCGTCTAATTGTTTCCACCACATCCTGTACATAAGCATATAACTTGAAAAGGTAGTAGAATTTGGTTCTAAGGAATAACAAAAAGAAAAAAAACGTTATCTTACCAATATAAATGTCGGAAATATTTATCTTAGTGTTTCTCCTTCATCCTGTGTTGCTATGTTACTGTAAGTTTCGGAAATTAGAACATTTAAAACTCACATCTGGGGGGGCGCTTTCTAAACGTTAGGTTCGTCTGAGATTTTCGGTCGATGATGGGGAGGTCTGGATCCAAATTCTGGCTGGGTTTACTGAGGATGGTTTATTCTAAATGATGTCCCACTCACTCCATGCTATTGCGGGTACATTTTTATATGTTATAAAATCCTCATACTTACTCCAATATCGAAGTTAAATGTGTATAGTTCAGACAGGTTGCAAGACGTGGAGACAAAAGTATGCCTTTGTGAGTGAACTATCTTTCACCACATACTCAAATAAAACAAATTTTATTAAATTTAGTTTGATTCTTTAAAGTCGACCTCAATTAGTTCTAAGCTCTAAGCGAGCTTACACCAGGTGTTTCAATAGACCTACAATTTGGCATTGGTGTCTAAGACATAACTCTTGCTATATACTGGATTTCTGATGTTGGAAAAGTCAGAGTTCGAATCACGTTGGGGTGTTACCCTCTCTCAACAAACAAACTTGTGTACACTTCCTCTTAGTAAAAATATTATAATACTTACCCTATTAAATATTAGGATAGCCCAAATGGGTATTTAGACGTGCGGTGAAAAATAAAACTGATACCGACCAGGGTGGGACTACTTATATCTTAGCACCGCAAACATTTGAGTTTATTTCTATTACAACTGGTAGAAGCAATGATGTAATAAAAGTCCTCTACAATATGTGGCCCAGCAAATTGTAATTGGACTCCAAAGAGGGGTCAGGAATTTGACTTATAAACCTCAGCAAACTCGATCAAAATTATTATTTTCTCGCAATAGCTGTAACTATAATCTTTACCCTCTCATCGTATATTAATTTTAATTTGATTCTTTATGATATAATCTACTTTAGTCAAACTCTCATTGGTGGGCACCCAAACTAAACGTCAAGGTCATCTTGTCTCATTTGCCGATGACAGGAAGGTAGGAGTTTTAATCCTGGTTGGATGTACAGATGATGGTTTTCCTAAGTGGTTTACCACTCGCCCTCTATGCAAATGAGGGTTCACTTTCCCTCAATGCTACCTTCCTCAATTTAAATGTTTGTGTAGTAAAATGTGAATAGCTTGGGTGGCTAGTAAAACGGGGTGCATAAAATATCCCATTAAATTTATATTTTTCCCACTGTGATCCGCCACTTGTTTCGCTTCATCTTCAAGACAAAGCTCCCTAAATATTTATCGGTGCAATGAATTGTCCAAATTCAATCCCGTGCCAAATGAAGCCTCAAACAACTACCGCGGCCGTATTTTTCCAAAGGACAGGCTTTGTTCAATATTTGTTTGGTTGTATTTATGCTCAGTTGGAAAGTGTACAACATCAAACCAACAGACCGGAACGTTGCCGGGAATGCAAATCAGCCACCCATCCCCAACGATGAAACCGAAACAATGCTTCGCATGGGGTTCTGTCTTTACAGGCTGCGACTACCCATCCATATATGTATTATCATTTATTTTATATTCAGATTTTGATATTATTCCACCGGCGACGACTACCGAGCAACGCTACTGCTCGCCGCTAAAATGAATGAATGTATAAATGAATATGTTTTGACATGACTTTCCCCTCCCACATTTCCCCTCTGCCCTTACCCCTATCCCCCTCTTCCAGAATCCTTCTCATTCCTTCTCCACATCCCGTTCTCCGGCAATTCATGAAGCATGCATACGTTATGCGACACACGGCCTCTAACGAATTGATCCTATTTCCCACCACAAAACAAGTTTCCAATCCATAACATTCCCTTACGTTCACACACACACACACACACACACACACACACAATTGACAACTGCTGGCAAGAGGTTTTAGCGTCGCGTGTTTTCTGTAGTCCTCCACACTGCCACATTCGACAAACATCCTGCCCACCATAAAACCTAGCCCGATCCCGAATTCCTCCCGCGCTTTGCCGCCAGACGAGCGTATAAACATCTTGAGAAGCAAAAGCCAAACCCTCTGTCGCCTCCACACCTCCCGTTTTCATTATTTTTTTCCCCTCCCCCCTAAAAAAAAGCTCTCTTTCTTTCTATGTCCTCACTTTTGTAGGTCTCTTTCTGACTGCCGCATAATCCTTGCCTTCTTTAGCCTTCCTATCCCTCCCCCCAACCCTGGTTCTCCACCCTCAACCTCCCTTGTTGAATAACGGCACTTTAAATTGTATGAAAGTTGCATGAGCAAGCAGCGTCTCGGGTCTGCACGGGAGCCACACTGAGCCTCCTCGTGCATGCCGGCAGCCGCTAGAACACTATATATCCACTTCGCCCGGAATATACCAGGCTGGTTAGTTTACAAATGAATACAGCGATTGAAGCAACTTATAATATCAATGTAGTTTCCTCGTCCCTCACCCACTTTAGGAAGATCGATAGCGCCTTCTCTCTCTAGCCCCGCTGGCTCCAAACCAAAACCTCTCTTCTCTTCCCCCTCTTCCTCTTTATACTATAGAAAGCCTCGACTGCTTCCCCATACAGAATGGCCATATTAACTTGATAATTAGCTCTGTTATAGGACTTGCAGATGAGTAGAGGAGCCTGCCTGCCACTGCCTGACTGCCTGATGGGGAAAAAAAAAGCTTTTTCCTTCCTTCCTCCTTTACCCCTCCTCAGGTCTTCGAGCTTGTGACTTACATATAAAATTGGGATGGGACGTCGGTGATGGTTGCATTCTTGTTCCAGACGACGTCAAGTGAGGAGCTCTTTCTTGCGTGTAGGGTCCCGCGATGACACCCCTTCAAAGGGAGAGGACGGACACCTTAACTGATCGCCATTGCATTTCTTAGGTCGTGTCGTATTTACCGGGACATCCAGAAGGACACTAACCCGGTTTCGTTTGAGGACCACGCGGGAGGGGGTCAATGACCCCCTCACTTGAACCATGTGTGTAGTCTGGCTTGACGTCAATCCACCTTAAACAGGAGCAGCCTGACTCATCCACTAGATCAGATTGAGTTGGCGATATTGCCAACAATGGGAAGGTTGCAACGAAACTATCACCTCACATGTTTGCGTTAGAGTTTCCTGCCTCAAGTTCTCGAGTATTTGAATGTGTCTCAAATTAAATAATGTTTTAATTGATTATCGATTGTAACAAATTAACTGACCTTTCACAGCACCTTAAAATAGGAACATCAATCCATACTTAGATTTTATGAAACATAAGCTACTATTTTATTTTATAGACATTCAAAATAAGTTTGGTTGTGGTGTCTTAAAATAATCGTGAATCGATATGAAATTATTTTAAAATACTTATATAAATCATATATCTATATTTACATATATATTTCTATACATTATAATAGTAAACATATTAAGTGGATTAATAATACATGATCAAATTGCACAAAAAATAACAAAACCAATATAATACAAATAAGGTTAAACAATACACGACAAAAAATAAATGAGTGGTTTTTTTTTCAATTTGAATAATCATCCTTAATGATTTCAATTTAAAATATCATATTTAATTTTAAATTATCAATTGACATTCTCCCAATAGAAGTCAATCACAAAAAAAATAATGAAGGAGTGACTAAATAGTATCAAAGATCAAACTAAACAATGGTTTATTTTATATTTTGAAATAGAAGTGATTTGTTTTATAAGTAAAGCTCTAAAAGCCTTTTGAGTGAAGAAGTTGCTTGGTGACGTCTCCAAAAGACGAACTTTCATTGGACAGCGAGACTAGAACAGTGTTTGATGTGTTTTAGGTTTGATAAACTAAAAACATGGCGCAGTGATATTTATGAAAAGCTTTTTCTCTTGATACGGTCGTCAGCGCTACATTAGGAAGTGACTGAATACTAAACTAGCGACTATATAAAAACTAAATTTTAATAAATGAAGGAACTATTTCTATTGAACGAAGTTATTATTCGGAATTTCTTAATTTTAAGCGAATCTAGTGGATTAATTTTAATATTTTACTTTTAAGTAACCAAATTTGAACATGGATTTATCCTTATCTATCAAAGGTTCCGCCATATTTGTTAAGGTTTGCTTAGATAGTCTCTTAGAAAAAGGCGTGCTGGTATGGAATTGTTAGAAGATCAATCATATAAATAAATAAATATTAATGTGAAATTTACCACTATTCATAATAAAGGTGGATAAATTCTACAGAATTTAATTGAAACAAATTTAACTCAATCAAAATGTAAACATTTTTCAACAAGAAACAAACACAGTTTAACATTGTTCCTATCATATATATATTTAAAATCTATATGTCATTTTATATAAACGCACTTTAAAGTGATTGTTAAGGTATAATGTCTAAGAACGAGTGAAAAATCAAACAAGTTGGAGTTAAAATGAAAGAAAAACACTAAACTCTAAACGACTTCTAGGTCAACCACCAATAAAATGAAGAGTTTATGTTAATATGCTTTACTCCTTTATATTATACTTCTCTAGAGAAAAAGGGAAGGATATCATTTCACGTAAGTAAATTCAAAGTTTTTAATTTTTTTATTTATTTAGCACAACGTCTTACTACCCGTTCGTGTTATACGCTATTTCAAAGCTATTTTTAGTTACTTGGTCAATAAATAAACCAAATCTTTTTTTATGATGTACCATTCTTAGTCTAAACATTATTAAAAAGGGATAAATCAATATATACACTTCACAAAATACTTTTGCAATACTCGATGTGACTTTTTAAATAAAATCAAAAGTATGTCAAGTATTAGTTCAACTTACTAATTTACAAAGTATATTACTTTAAATATCTACATCATATACAGAAATAAAAGAAACATTTCTCCATTAACTGTTGAATATCATTTGTGAAGTCACCGATAGTTAAAATCTTCTAAGCTAGGCTAAGTTTTTAAAAGCTAAACCACGGCTAAAAGTAATTGGTTAGAACCGATTCGGCTATTATTGGTTTTAATTTAAAGTTGTTCTTAACCACTAGCGAGTGTGGGGAATTTTGGGTAATACGTTGTTAGGTTAGGAGGATAGTTCTTAGAAGAAGCGATATACGGATATAATTAATTTATTAATAAATATTTAATATAAGTAAAATATCTTTAAATATACTCAATTATCCACAGAAGTTATAATGTTAAATGTTATTATTTGAAAAGTTATAATAATAACAAATATTTATATTATAAATGATAATAATATCGTGAGGTTGACATTATAGTGGTAACACTGATGTGGTTCTAACTAAATATGTGTATTGGACAGGAAATACTTTAAAAATACCATCTTTATATTAATTATTAGCTAGAAAACGTTCCTAGTCATATATACGTGTGATCTTATTATATTTTATATTAGTCCTCTTATTTATACATAACATTATGAAATATCAGATAGATCTATGGTATCTATGGAAGCTGAATATAAAAGTGGGGGTAGCCGCCATTTCACCAAAACCTATAGAAAGAAAAGTAGATCACACTGTTGTGTTCATCTATATCTAGCCTAAGCTAGAACTACACTAATTTTGAGTTTATGATTTTATTTAAAATAAGCTAGTTACATATTCAAACTAGATCTCGGGTATATTTCAGAAAATGTGATTCCATATTTAACACATTAAACAAAGTTTAAATATCAACGTAGTGAATATTTTTGGGAAAAATATTTTTGCTTCAGATATATTTCTACCCATTCGAGCTGTAAGTACATTTTCGAATAGAAGTATAATTATTCTAAAAGTATAATTGAACAATTATTTTAAAACTTTTAAAGAATATTATTGGAGGAAATTATCAATTCACAGAATTACCTTTTCAATTACTATTACTGAATCGGTAAATCAGATTCTAGTTAATATTTTCAAGAAAATTGTTTTATTTTAATTTAATCTTATTTCAACATCATTTTTATTTCACTTATTATTAAATATATAGCTAAGATTTCTAAAAATGGTGTGATTTCTTTCAACATCATTTTTATTTTACATATTATTAAACATATAGTTAACATTTCTAAAAACGGTGTAGTATCATTGATATAAAATTATTTTAGCAACTAAAACTTGGTTCATGTGTTCATATCTGAGGTGATAATTTAAAAATAAAGTTTCACTTTCTTTTTTCTCGACACGTATCGAGTTATACGTATATATTGCGCATATAGGTTAGGGATGCGTAAGATTGAATTTAGAGGTATTGTTCACACATCTGCGTGGAAGGAGAGTGGAAAATAATTTATAAAATCAACCCTCAGTACACCCGATCAGGTGTGAGCCCCAATATCCACGTCATCGTCAGTTTAGGCTATTGTGAGACCGACGCTTCAGACCAGAGGTCCTCAAACTTCTTGTGCCCTAGAGTACATTCAAGACTAGCGGTAGTGCGGCGGGAACCATATGATTTTCAAAGGAAAATTTAGATTGTGACAAAATTAATGTTACAAATAACACTCAAAAAGACCTATATTATTTATAAAAAAAAGTGTGAGTTTGACATATAAAATTTACTTTTTATATTCTTAATATAAAATAACTCAAATATACAGACGCAAAATTAATTCAAAACAAATTTAACTCATAAACAATTTTTACCAGACTAAATTCAATGTGATCTTTGGTACCACATTATATCGGGCAGCAACTCATAATTCGGAACGTAAGTTAATATTCTTGTTATTAAAAAGTCGTACAGAATTTCTTTAATAAGTTGAGATCTGTACTTTGATTTTACAATATTCATGGTCGAAAACTATAATTCACAAAATTAAGTGGCACTAAAAAAACATTTTATCTTTTGCCCTGCATTTTTCAAGAAAGGAAACTTTATCCGTCAAACAAATTCCAAACGCTCTCAACTGCTATATATAATTTTTAACACAATTTCATTTTGAAGATCCAAAATCTTTAGCAACAGTACTTTTTCCCTTACTTGATTAAGTCTTGAAATGGATGCAGCTATTTATTTATTTTAGATTTATTTTGCAAGTTGTGATAAAAAAAGTGGTGGGCCCATGAAAAAGTAAAGGGTTAGTGAACTCTGTCTTTATAACATTTGACAACCGAAGCGGGTACACACAGTTTCTTAAAACTATTTGAAAATGCTTACGGTTTTAAACCAACAACATAGAAATATATTTAATTTGATTCTTCTGATCTCAGGCTAAGAGTCAAGCTAGGTAATCATTCGCCTACCAGCAAAACCAATTTTTGCAAGGTTTGATAACAAAATTTGTAAATGGCCGATATAGATGATTATTTATGAAAGATGACAGTTTATTCTTTATTATTTTTACTTTAAAAACTGCTGTAAATGCTTTTTTAAATGCGTCTTACAACACGTCTGGACTATACGTAGATCTACACTTACAACGTAGGGATGATTAAGGAAAACCTAGAAGAAATATAGCCGATTTTGCGGGGAAGAGGTGTTGAAAAATCCCCGAGGTAAAGAACACTATTAGTATACCTAATCAGGACTCAAACACCATATCCCTGTAATCAACAATCCAGTCTATGGTAAGAGTGACGTCATAGAGTGTACGATAACCAATGTTGGTAGAAATACTTGTTAATATTAGTTTCAATTCAGCTCATTAATTCAAATCATGATTATAAATATCAAGACAACTTTTTTTGGTGGAGGTTATTGCTATTTTACCAACACTGTATGGCTAAGTTTGAATTGGAATTTTATGGGGGAAATCTAATAGTTTTACTTTGTATCGAATGTTCCTTATTTAATTTTGTAGCTAAGCTAGCTATAAATAATCAAACCATCTATAACACCTTAGTAAAATAACAACTTTCAATGAAGTACTAAATTGGTTTACTCAATAAGTCTTAGCTATAGATATTAAATACGGCGGAAGTAGATTATTTTGCACCGTATCTGATTAACAGACCAGGCTATTTATATCTAAACATACTAGTTTGGTAGGAATAAGGATCGTAGATTTAAGAATAAATGTGTCCTCAGCGAGTTAGAATTGAAAGCAATCTAGGGAAAAATCTCAGTACATTTGGCCAGGATTAGAACCCCTACTTTCCCTTCCATATAAAACCCAAATAAATGAGCATGACAATTATTCAACGGGCTCTGATACTAGTGATATTATAGATTTAGTGGACTTAAATAGATTTTTATTCATCAATTAAATATTAGTAGCTCAATTATTTTAATATACTAGATTTAATTTGAGAAGGTATAGTTTGAATAATCTTATTAACTTTTATTTGTATATATATTTGATGCTTAGAAATAGAAACTGGGACTAAGCATATACGTTTGATATAGGGTTATAGCTAGATGATATTTCCTTAAATTTATTGTTGTTTTTTTTTGCTTGGGATTTGGAGCTTTAATCAATTCTAAATCTGTATCTAATTTTGACTACATATGTATATATATATGTATTTATGTATATATATGTATGTATATATATATGTATATATATGTATATATATGTATTTATATATATATAAATATATATATATTTATATATATATATATGGAAGTACTTACTGTTCTAAACCAACAATATAGAAATATATATATATATCATTTGATTCTTCTGATCTCAGGCTGAGATTCATGTTTAAATATGGTGGAATATATATAAAGATATCTACACGTTACCCATTACATAATATAAAATTATATAGCGGGAAGAAATATATTATTAGAAATGAATCTATGGCGTGTAGAAATTGTTTACTTTATTTTCACTGGCATTACTCTAGGATTTATATGATTTATATTTAAGAAATCTATTTTACTATTTGTAAATATTTAATCTAGGCCTATACAATAATGCCATAAGAATATAGATAAAAACTAGTGGTACTTTACCTACTGAAATATTAAATATATTGATATTTTAGAAAATACCTTTATTTACTCTCTGATGGATGTATCTTTGTATAAAAGGTATGATCAAAACCAATACTACACATATAGCCATGTCCTTTATATATATTGAATATAAATGAATATATATATATAGTATATGGTCGGTACCGGTGGTAAAATGCATTGAACAACGCGATATTTCAGATCTTAAATAGCCTAAACGGGAGGTAACAGGCTGGGCCCAGTAAAATATTAGATGAAGTGAATATCTCTGTGGTGCAATAGGAAGAAATGCAACCCAAAGAGTGGATAGCTTAGACAGGCGGTAAGACGCAGGACATAATATAATAATCCAGAAGGTAGTTAGCTTGGACAGGTGGTAAGAAACATGGCATAATAATATAATAATCCAGAAGGTAGTTAGCTTGGACAGGTGATAAGAAACAGGATATAATAATATAATCATCCAGAAGGCAGTTAGTCTGGACAGGTGGTAAGAAACATGACATAATAATATAATAATCCAGAAGAAAGCTAGTCTGGAGAGGTGGTAAGAAACGTGACATATTAATATAATAATCCAGAAGGTATTTATTCTGGACAGGTGATAAGAAACATGACATAATAATATAATAATCCAGAAGGTAGTTGGCTTGGACAGGTGGTAAGAAACAGTATATAATAATATAATAATCCAGAAGGTAGTTAGTCTGGACAGGTGGTAAGAAACAGGATATAATAATCCAGAAGGTAGTTAGCCTGGACAGGTGGTAAGAAACATGACCTAATAGTATAATAATCCAGCGGGTAGTTAGGTTGGACAGGTGGTAAAAAAACATGATATAATAATATAATAATCCAGAAGGCAGTTAGCCTGGACAGTTGGTAAGAAACATGACAAAATAATATAATAATCTAAAAGGTAGTTGGCTTGGACAGGTGGTAAGAAACATAACATAATGATATAAAAATCCAGATAGCGGACATCCCGGACTTGTGGTAAGCCGCCTGCCATTTTAAAGCAATCAGTACATTGATTATATTTTTTGTTCACATTTTTTACACAGAACCAGCTTTTTTCTTGAATATCATTTTGTTTTTTACTACAGAGCCAGTTAAACATAAACGCACAAAGATACAAATTAAGAAAACTCTAAGCTACAAAAATTAAAGTATATTTTTATAATTAGTTTTAAGATTTTATTCGAATTCCCTCATTTGTTGACGAGTAAGGTCCAATGTGTTTTGTTGACCCTTTAGTACAAAATTAACAAATTGAAGTTGGTAAATAATGTTCTCGAAAACTATATATAATAATTAGTTAGATGCAATTAAAATTATAAATAGCATTTTTTTAAATACTTATATTATATTACGTATAAAATAAATGCAATAATTTTATGTTTATTTAAGTACACAGAATGCAATAAAGAGACACATTCCAAAATTAAATATTTCATTTGGTTCCTAACAAGAAAAATATTACTCTTTTATCATTAATGTCAAGTTCACACAAACAGTTCATTGAATGTATGTGAAACACTTTAGTTGATTGATTGTATACTGAGCAATTAATCCATTAGAGGCCTACTGCCTACTATTTCAAGCATTATAGTTTCAATATATGACTATAAATTGTATTTATGTAAATACACAAATATAATTATTTGCTATGGATCAATTAAAATTAAATGTAGTTGAAAAATGACACATACCTGAATAAAATACAGAATCTCTGGCTTAGCGTGCAAATATCTTACCTCTGATCTATCGAGGAAAATATTGAACTGACTCTTAAATAATTTGGTATAAATATAATTGGGGGAAATGTTATAAATCACTAAAAGGTTGTGGTGTTAAAGGTATGGCAGTATTAGGATACCTGCCTCGGTGGCCGCATAATCTTAGGCGTCATTCTCTCTAAAAAACTATATTGCTAATGACAGCGATATCAAGGTTCGAACCCCAGTCAGGTGTACTGAGAGTGTTTCTTCCTAAATTATTTTACACTTTTCAGCCACGAAAATATGGATACACTTCATCTACATTCAACACTCCCCATCCCTAACTCATCAACATAATTAGTATATATGCGTATAGCCTGAAAAGATAGTGAGACATGGTGCTAAAAATAAAAGTATTAGGATGTTAATTTGATATCTTTACTCATAAAAAAGGAAATATTTAAACTCAAAAAGAATAATATGCACATGAATGTAGATATAATATAATAATATATAATATTATTAATGGCATATTATTCTTATAACTATCATTTGGTTACTCTGCACACATTGTACTTGTAGTTTTCTACAAACAATCAAGTATAATTTTGCATTTTAATTTTGATAGGAAAAAATTTGTTTTTAAGTAAATGCTTAGTCTGATTATAAATAGAAACGTTGGAAAGAGACCATATAAAAGAGTTTTGACTGGTTCTAATATTACGTTCAAATATAGTATATTTAATTAATAAAATTTGCATTAGTAGCCTTTAAATTATTCCTACCAAAGATAATGTCCTTCTATTAGAAATTAATAGGCCTTAGCTCTATTTGATTCTAAATGAGATATTTGACACTCAACAAAATAAAAGTTGAGTAGATACAATGGTAATCACGATAAACTCTGATAAATATATTGTTACTGAGCATATTAATATGTTTGATCCAATGCCATTAAGAGTACTGATTATAGCTTTATGACAATACTTACCACCCAATTATTTGATATAATAAATATGCATCGTGTCTTACAAACCGTTCAGGTTATAAATCTATGTTTTATTTACGCTATTGGGTCAGGGATGAGGATGGTTTAACCTAGAGCCGGCGTGGGCAACCCCATCGCCAATCGCCACAAGTGGGGAATCGTCAATAAAAGTGTTGCAAATTTGAGTTTGCCATTTCTCACAATAAAATAAACTTTTTCCTGACGATGTGTGCTAATTGTAATTTGATATTTCCGGATATTATTGGAAGCATTCCTCTTTTGGAATGAGTCATTGGCGCAACACTGCCAACAAATGCTCTCTTCCATTTTTCTGATTAAAATTACTTCAAATTGGCATTTAAATTATTGCTTAATCCATTCCACTTTGATATTAAAAATTCAATTAAATAAATCTGAAAACTTTTAAAATTTACCAAAATTCTTAAGTCACAAATATATAGAATTATATTATGACTGATAATGATGTCCCAACTTTGAAATCAGGCATTTTGAAGTTATTGTTCTTGTTTGGATCAATGTGGGTAAGTCAATCTACATTATCTACGACGGTATTCATAAAGCCAAAACAAGATCTCGAATCGTTGATGTAAATTTGGAGGTGATTTTAAAATGTGCATAGATCTCAGATTAGATATTCAGCCAATGTTTTTGCAACTTGTCAGAAAAAAGGATTATCAAATTTCACATTAAAGTGTATTACAATTTAAATTTGAACCATTTTCATAGTTTGCGTCTGAGGCAATTGTAAATTAGTAGTCAAAGTGTAAATGTTTTGAATAAAAAAGTTCAAAAAGGGTTTGTTGTTTTAAATGTTCTATTGAGCAACCTAATTCCTCAATTTTTACATGGTGTGGCGAATTTCACTTCTCATTCACCACACCTTTGACTAAATTGATATATATGTTGCCCACCTCTGATTTAGAGGATGTGTAAATGCATTTGCATGGAATGATAGTGAAAAATCATTTAGAAAAAACACCTTCAGTTCACCCGACCAACTCCAACACTTAAACTATGTTGGTAGCGTGTCTTTATGCTGTGTTAAAGGTCCCGAGTTAGATTCTTGGTATGACAGAAAAAATTATCAGAGGTGTAATGTGGGTTTCCCATTTCACAGTGAAAAATTAACAGCCAGGGGCTGGGTATTGTGCCTCTTATATATTTAAGTTAGTTTATATGTCGTGTTATGATATAAACAATATGTTGAGAAAATGATCTTTAAGTACTTCAAAAAATTAAATTAAGTAAAAAAGACACCTGACCTAAATTCTAACCCTGGTCTCCCTGTCATCAACCGTCCAGTTCATTGTGAGAGTGACCACCTAGAACATTCAACAATCGAAGAGGATTATAAATTAACATTTTTTTAAGATAGTTTATCTGATGTGTCAATGATTTTGACCTTAAGGGTTATAGTTTTAAGATCAAATCCCGGCTAGTTACAATGGGGATGGTTTACGGTCGATATACAAATTTCTCTTTTTATGCAAGTATTGTTGAATATAATTGATAATTTACCTTTATCAACCTGTGTCCTCTAATTGGTATAAGTTACGGCTAGCCTGAATGAACAATAAGATTTGTAATGGTAAAACACTCCCCATTCAATCAATAAAATCAATAAAATTGATCAAATAACCATCAAAAGATATTTATTTTCCAGAAATTAACCAGAAATTTAAATGCTTGGATGGAGGATTAAATATTTGATGAGCTCTCTTAGGTATTTTATTGTGTGTTAAAATAAGTTTTTTTAAAAGATTTCAAAATATATACCCAATAAAAATACTTGATTGTAAGTCTTATACGTAGTAATTGTATACACTCCTTTTACCATACACTATGGCAGTTTTACTTTAATTGAATACACCACGGCCCTTTCTCATGATCTACATCATAGTGGAACCAAGAAAGGTGGGTGTGATAACTTTTAGAAAAAACGAAGGCTACAATTCAGAATATATTATAATAGTCACCGCTAATATTTATTAAAAACACTATTTCTGCACCCAGCTAGAATTCAAGTTTAATCCTACTGGGTCAATTCAAGATTTATTCACTTGTTTCCATTTATTTGTGGTATTTAACGTGAACTTTTTGAACCAGATGATTATATCAGCACACAAATTAAAAACTAACTTAAATCTATAACCAACACAACATCCAGCCCCCAGCTGTTAATTCTTCAATGTGAAAGGGGAATCCCACATTCCACCATTGATAAATTTTTTGCCCATGCTAGGACCCTAGCTCGGGACCCTTAGCTCGATTCAGAATTTATAACCACTACGCCAACCCTACCAATCCCACTTCTAAGACGTGTGTGATGATCTTATCCCCATATGTCTGTATAATGGTTTATTTGAGTGACCCAACAGTTGCCGAATCCACATGTGTGTCAAGCCATCATGGTTTTCTGGTACTTAATAACAATACCGTGGTTCACACTTCCGGTGAATGGGATTTCACTTAAGCTGCCCCAGACCCAACTTCCATTCCAGACCCGTTCTGCCAACCAGATGACATTAACAACACTAGATATATATATATATGCACGCTCTCTATCTATATCTGTCTGTGTCTGTGTGTGTGACCACAGGAAGAATGGAATAATAGGACAACACCTGATATTTCCTCGAAAAAAATCTATAAATTTTCCTCGTGCAGTTTTTTTTAACGACGCCTCTCGCTCTTATCATGTGAAGTTTATCTTTCATGAATAAACATACTTCCTCTACAATTTCCTTTCCTGTACACACTTTATATATATATATATATATATAAGCTCGTTGGTAGAAAAGAACTACACTGAGAGTTTTTTTTTAATATACCGTATTACATTTGACGATTGTTTCATATTTGTTATTAGATATATTTCCTTACACCACAGACTAATTTTGTTAATCTAAACTATTTATATACAGCCTATATTAAATTATTTGTATTACTTCTCTAAGTAAATTAAATTAATGATACTTTTTATAGTGGATTATAATTTTATATATTATAATTGATATATGTTTTCATAAAAAAATATTATTTGTACAACCAGCATATGACTCCCACATTTCACAGTAATGTCAATCAAAAACTATACCACTTCTATCACATTTAGCTAGTGGAAAATAATATTTTTTTATATCAATATTAATTTATTTCAATATTAGTGTATTCAACTTTGATGGTCGAATTGTCCAAGGCTTCACTCTCACAATAGATTGAACTTCCGATAGCTGGGAGATCAGGGATCAAATCCGAGTTGCTTGTACTGAGGAGATTTTACTTAAATGGCTCCATGAAAATGTGTGTACACTTCCTATATATTCAACCTTCCTCATACCGAACATATTAGTGTAACTAGTACTAACGTACTAGCATGAACACTAACTGTGACAAACGTAACGTGATGACAAATAAAAAAAGTATGGATAGAGTTTGGGAAAACCATAGTGATAAATCTCTTTTGAAACCAACCCCATTGCACCTGACCAAGACTTGAAACCTTACCTCACCGTCAACATTTACCCAACCAAAGGAGGTCGCCGGTAAATCCTTAGAGCCTGTTGCATGAAAATAATCAGTGTCGTTATCATAGATCAGATATAAGTTAAGCTTCAATCAGTGTTTCAAAATTCATTTTCAGTTGAATCACTAACAATCGTCAATATAATTTCTTGTCAAGTTAATCAGCTCATTCTCTCCCATCAACTGTTTGTCTCTCGGATCATCTTGTTGATGGGAGACATAATCTATATGTTTTAATCAATGAATTTGCTTTTATATTCTTATTTAAATGATTTATAAATCTAAAGTGTGTAATTTACATATTTATTTTTAATGTGAACTATTTTTAAAAGATAATAGTTTCAATAATGGGATCTTCAGATGATTTTTTTTAAACTGTATATAGAATTAATAGAAAATTGTTGATCTCTAAATTAGTTAAAGGAAATAAATTAGATTTTCTTTAATACTAGAGAAATAAAATTTGAGTAGATGCTCAGACTGACTTTATTTAATTGTGTATATTAATTAATAACAATACAAAATTATTAAAAAAATATTTTTACCATGCAACGTACCTGAATTGCAATTCATTGAAATTAATATATAAATATCAAGCAGCCGAGACCACTAGATGCAGAGTATACATCACAGCCAGTCCTTTGTATGAATTTAGGTCACTTCACATTCAAATTGACCAAAACAGTACTTTGTGCAATGCTGCCATGTTAGTTTTATTTGATTTGATTTAATCTATAGTCAGGGGATAGGAGATTTTGATCTCTAATTAAATTTGCTATAACCCAAACTTTTATTCCTCTATGATAAAGCTGGTTAACAATACTCAATGGGATTTTGTTCAATTAGATCTTGCCCTGCGTGTCCATTGTCTACGTTATATCAATCTTAGAACACACATGATAAATATTTAAGAAAAACATCAACTCTCTTAGAGTTTAAAAAGGGGTGTGTGTACTTATGTACGCGCGGGAGAAGTTATACTTCTTTGGCATCATTAAAAAATAGTTTTTAATTGCATGCAAATAATTAATTACAATAAAATGATAAAAATACTGGAAAAGGATAGTCAACACAGTCAATAAAGTTCAGTTTAAATTTGAAAAATTAAATAAATAAATATTTATTTTCTTACATTAAGTGTAACATAAATTCTCTCATTATTCGAATGTTATTTTTAAATTATGTCCACTGCCATAGCATCTTCCGATATCAATAAATAATACATACGGATAGTTAACCTCACTTATATTGGAGCACTTGAAAAAGTCTATAAGCACAATTTTTTCACTAATATTTACGAACAGTAAATAATATTAATCAAAATATTCAATTTAAATCACTACTGAATATAATTTATTAGCACATATATAATTCGCACTTGTATGAAACTAAAACACGTGTTGTGAATGAAGAAACTAGAAACATGTGGATAAATATTATATATATGAAAACAGTGATCAGAGGCGACGAGCGTACCAACATGCGCGACTAACAGAGGTTCTATTTCTATTTTGTTGGTAGCTTTTTTTTTCGAGACTTAATGAGTGGTTTAGCTTCAACCTGTTACTTTTGTGTTACCGTGATGCGCGCGCATCTTAAATTTTCACTCTCATCATTTTTTCATAACGCGCCTAAAGACGTATAACTTCAAAAATATTGGCTAAGTTTTTGATACAAACCAAGTTTATTGACTCGATAGTAATTATTATTATTGTGAATAGATAATTTAGTAAAATTTTGCATAATATGTTTTAATTAAAGTATAAGTTTTAACATTTTGATAAGAAATGAAAGGGTGAACATAGAACTTATAATAGTTCACATTTGTTTTAACAACAAATCTGTTTTGCCTTTATAAGTCAAAAAGAGTAATAGCGTAAGATAATAGGTTGGTAAATATATTGTAACAATATAGGCTATTTATATGTAACAAATAATTATAACAAATAGAATGGGGCAGTTTGATTGTTGAAAATTTGAATAAATCCATATTAATAGAATAAAGAGTTTAATTGTCATGAACACTGCGTGAAATCTACCGCACGCAGAGTCTTAAATTTTCAAAAAGTAGTCGCCCCTGCGCATGAACTTGACTAACTTAAAATTACTTTCCACTTTCAGTACAAGCCTTAAACTAAAGAAATTTCTCCCGAGAAACCCCAGGTACTTCGGCCAGTTTTAAAATAAACATTAGAATGGTTAAATAAGTATATGTTTATAGTTTCGGTTTGGATTTGAAAAATTCAATAAAAATAAAGTGAAACATAAGACTTGTGAGGTACCATCCATCACAAACTCCCCCCTCACTTTTTCCCTACAGTAATTTGATGTTTCTCTCTTTCTTTTACTCCCTGTTTGCATCTTTCCTACGCATCCAGCTCTACCGGTCTAGTTCAATTACTGCTGCAACGAAAAGGCGGGTTGCTAGAGATAATGAAATGTAATTACTGGCACGTAAGGTAAGTGGCCCCTACCACAAATCGTCCTTGCCACCATGCGTGCTAAGCAGGCGACCATACTATGGGCCAAACTCACTTTGCAATATCACATCGCATTTAGCTCCACTTCTGTAACTAATGTTTCTTTAAGAATTACTAAAAAAAACCCCGCATTTATGGTAATGTGCTTTCTTCACGGTGTCTCGCTACATGCTCGGGCTATACGCATATGTACTAACTATGCTAATGAGAAAGGCATGAGGAAAGTTGAATTTAGATTAAGTGTACCCACATTTGTGTGGTGTAAGAGTGAAAAAACATTCAGCAAATAAAAACACTCAGTTTACCCTACCGGAATTCTAGCTCTGAAATCCCCGTCATTGACAGTCCAATCTATTTCGAGAGTGATGCCATAGACCATGCCATTCGAAAGCTGAAGCGGGTCTCTAATATATTAATTACATTAATGGGCATGGGATGAGGGAGTTTTCATTTAAAATAAATTCACTTGTATTTGATTGTAGGAAGAATAGGAAAATTAAAGC
Source organism: Timema cristinae (assembly GCA_039000515.1). NCBI lineage: Eukaryota > Metazoa > Arthropoda > Insecta > Phasmatodea > Timematidae > Timema > Timema cristinae. Next base: position 70,981,006 of record JBCFYV010009882.1, on the reverse strand, counting down.
AAAATCACCATCAGTACTCTGAGCCAGGAGTGAAACCATACTTATCCATCACTGAAAAAACAGACTAAACGAATTTGACACATAGACCACACGACCACCTATGCGAAACAGTCCTGTTATAGACGTGAATTTTATATATACAACATTATTTAACAAAACTCATTTAAAACAATAGCTAGCTCTGACCAACATTAGTGGACACGAGGATTAAGTGTCAGACTCGTGTTCTGGTTTGAAATTTACGAGCTCATCTGGGTTAAAATCTCGGCCAGGTTTACTGAGTGTGATTTTTCCTAAACGCTATCTTACTCTCCCTCCACGCAAATGTGGGCATATCTTCTCTAAACTATAATTTAATCATCCCTACCTCATTAGTGTATTCAAATTATAATAGCAGAATAGAGTAGTAAGACCGAGTGTCAAAATACTAGTTAAAAAATTGATCTCTATCCACAAAATTAAAATAATATACTCTTAGACCGAGAAAAATTATGTTCTCATTTTAGTAAGAGCCCATAATAAAATTTAACCATATTCTTTATCCACTTATAAACAATAGTCAGAATAAACTTAAGAGAAAATCTGGGAAAATAATTATTTACAATATAACATTTTTATAATGAGTTTACTCACCAGTATTAAGTAACCTAGTCTGTTATGCCAGTGACAGGAAAGTATTAATTTAAATCCCGTTAGGTTGTATTTAGATTGATATTTACTAGATAATTTCCCACTTTCTCTCAACGCAAAGGAAGATATTTTTCCTCCAAACTTATACTTTACTCATCCTTACCGCAGTAGCAAAATTAATATAAGATTATGCGCATTACCCTAGGGAGCGTAAAGCTTTGGGGGGAAAAATGTTTACTACCACATTAGAACTTATTCGCCTAATCTCATAATAGAGAAATTGTTTAAACTCTTGTAAGAAATTTGAGAAATCAATTTATTGTTAAAATAGTTTTGTGCCAAACTAAAAGTTAAAACTACCTATTAAAAAACTCAATTGTTTAAGAACACGTTCTAATCGCTTTTATAGGATCATTCCCTGATATATGTGTGCAAATCTCTTAGTCTCTTGTATCATGATTAAAAATATATATTTGAGGTATTTTACATGAAACTTTTGGACACGTGTGATTAAATCAACACTTGATTTATAAACTAACTTAAATATAAAACAAACACAACACCCAACCCTCAGCCATTTATACCTCATTGTGAAAGGGGAAGGGAACATTTCAATAAGATTAATTTTTACCCGTTTTGGGACTTGATCCCGAGCCTTATAGGATCAGCATGCAGACATACTACCGACTGGGCTATGTTGCAGTTCACTTATTGTGGGAGTGTAAATAACCAATGTCAACCTAATCCGAAATGATTTTTTGTTATGCTTACATATACTTATTATCCAAATAAGGTGTTATTAAATATATAATAATATTTCTAGCCCATGCTTACAGTAAAGAGCCTTCTGTTAGCTGTCACATAGCTACACTCCCACCTTAAATGAGAAAAAGTGGACTTTGATCAATATTATATGATTACGTATATAAATACCGTTCTCTTACAGGGAAGGCAAGAAACTGTGAATACAACTCAAAAAACATCTCTGTACTCAATCCATCTTATTTAACTTTCTCCCCTTAGAAATATTTCGAGCTTAGTTACTCTAGGTGTGCTCTATTCTCACTTAGGGCACTGTTTTCGATGTGTTTAAATAAAATAGGCTCATCTGCTCAAATATTTCTTGCAACCCACATAAAATTTATATTTACTAAAAAAAAAAAAGACTGATATATACGTGTTCATTAAATATAGATTCGATTTAACTCCATTTTGGTGTCTAAATACATAAAAGAATATTGCACTGTGTAGTTGTTCACGAGTCTGAATGTGAGCTAGTGTTCGTAAACATTCTAAATATCCTTAATTGCAAATAACCGCCCACCAATCGTTTTGTATCCACCTTATCTATTAACAGAATATAGCATATTTTGTTGTTACCACGTCTTACTATTAATTTGGGCTGTATTCATAATTATGTATTAATTAAGCTTATATGTTTAGGGATAAGGCAGGTTGAATCTAGAGGAGGTATAAACCAATTTGGATGGAGGGTGAACGGAAGATAATTTAGGAAAAAATGCCTTCAGTACAACCAGCCGGGATTCTAAGCTGGTCTACTGGTCATTGTCAGTCCAGTCTAGTATGAGAGTGATTGGCCACCGAGGTTGGTATGTAGCCATATTGAAATCCATTATGACACCCCGGTCATTTAGTTGTTTCTAACCCGTTTCGGTAGCCGCATGGTCTAAGGCGCTACTTTCGCAATAGACTAGACTGCTAAAGACGGGGAGGTCGGGGGTTTACCTGTAATGAGAGTGGTTTTCCATAAATGGCTTTACATTCTCTCTCCTTGCAAATCAGTGTACACTTCATCCAAATTAAACATTTCTAATCCATAACACATAAGTATAAATAGTACATAAGCGTATTACCCTAATGGGTAGTAAGACGCGGTGCCAAAAAAATAGTTACAATTAATTTATTTTCAAACAATATTCTCCCCGTTTTTGTAATACTTTTTCGGGGCTTTTTCATAGGATTATTTTAACTTTCTATGCAAGGTTAATCATATTTGCTATAAATATCCTGTTTCAACATTTTTTGTATCAGTCCAACAAAAAATGTCACTTATCACCAAGTTTGAAATTAATTTATTAAAATTTTGAGTTGATTTAGCTATTCATTTATTGGTAAACATATTTAAAATATACATCACTCTCATTTTTAAAAAAATCTCACCATACGTTAAGTTAGAAATACTTCCAAAAGAAATCGTTTGGTATATTGAAATAACATTTTCTAAAAATAAAGCTATTTTATATGAAATAGTTTTGTATAAATCATAGTTTTATACAAAAACTCTACAAATGAAGTGTGCACTTTTGGTTTTGATAAGTTTCCCTTTCCACTTATTTTGTTTTCTTACATATAACTCAGCCAGGGCTCCACCAAGTATAATTTTGTGTGCCAGCTAACTTTAATTTTGGTGCCCCTTTTCTAATGTATAATCTCTGTCCAAAAATTGTATCATGACAATGAAATAAAATCATTACAAGACAAAAAATAATAGATAGGGGCCATGCCAAATTCTCTTTATTGAACACTGCTAATAGATTTTTATGCAAGCTATATAAAATATTAAATCTAAAATCTGTGGTTGTTTGAATTGTATGTAGTTTTGTGACATAGTTTAGGATTAAATTTTCTATGTTGTCTAAGTTAAATAATGATGTAACATTTTTCAAAACACTTGAGTTATTTGGTATAATGTATCTACAATACTCTAGATATTTCACATCTATATTGAACAACTTTAGTTTTATATGATTTTGGACATAATTTGTTATTAAATGGTTCGATTTCATCCAAACAATATAATATAGCTCATCTCTGTGGTCTAATAGAGTTCCTGTCTACAGATCCAGTGGTTCTAAGTTCATTAACCGGTGCTTCCAGAACTTTTCTGTGAATTAGTGTTTCTGTAACGGGGTCAATCTCAGGCTGTAAGGATAAATGATGGGCTACTTGAATAAATTAGTAGCAGCTCCAGTATGGAAAACTGATATTAATGGCCAGAAGTTTTGTTATTCTGACCACAGGATAACCTCTGCCCATAAATATTTGCATTATTATCTTTAACATTGGCGGCCGCTCGATCGGTATAGCCTAATTGTGGGCCTATGCCATTGAGTTAATATTCATTAGATTTTTTGAAATACTTGAGGTAGCTCATAGGTACATATTTGGAATTAATATTCGGTATAGTGATCTACACGGCCGCAAAATATGTTATTGGTTGAACTGGAGCTTCTCCTTCACGGGGATGAATTAACGGCGTGAGACTTGGTTTTGTGTTCGTTCTAGAGTTAAGTTAGTCTGAAAGTCGTTTACTGACATAAGCAGAAGGCTTAGTAAGTTCAATTTAAATGACAAAAATTAGAAAAAAAATAGCAAACAGGATTAACCAGTATTCAAAAAGTAGTTTAAATATATTTTAGGAAATGTATCCAATAAAATCATCTATGGTCTATCATTTGGACCACTTCACCATGGGAGCACGTGTTTAGTTACTATAAAGTCAACTAGAAAAGGTTATAGCTAGCAGAGGCATGTCATGTTATGTTGCTAGGGTAATCATAGCTCATTAAAACCATAGGCCTACCTATAGTAAGTTATGTTCTTGCCTACTTGCTCCCTATTTGATCAATCATACTTAGGCTCTGCTGTACATTCCTCAGATGAGAATGATTCTTTGTTGAGAGCTAACCAATGAGGGTTCTAGTGAGTCATGATAACAATTCACAGGTAGTTTAAACTATCTCAGAATACCCTAACAACTATTAACGTCACGCTACTGTCAGCTAGTAGGCCTACTTTGTACTATTTAAGCTCTATACCATCGAAGTCAAATGCTCCTGTAGTTAAAAAAGAAAAGAAAAACGGTATAATTGACCAAGGAATGAAATAAATTTGTATGATGTTATTTATAAGCTATTATTTACCACCAATGGATAATTTATGAACATTCATAGTTTGTAAACAAACATGTCTAGCTTAATACAAAAGTGTTTAAAATCATTTTCAAATTTAAAAAGGCAAATATCGTAGAGTATTTAGTTGTTTAGAAAACTAATCATGTACACGTTTCAAAGCTTTTCAAGTATAATCAGTAAACAAATCATGTTCCGATACAACAAAATGGCCGTCCCGTCTCGCCGCGTGTCCACGAAGTGCGTAGGGTAGGTACGTGTTTATAGTCTTGCACTAGGCACGTGACCTCATGCGTTACTGGCGGCCTGGGACGGTACTACAAGACTGACGTGCCGTCCCGGTTTGTCTAGATGACAACATTTTACTTCCTGCTCAAATGTTTAGTTGGTTATTTAGTTGATGTTAATAAAAGGTTCACTTGTTAAATGCAAGGCTATATCAGAAAACTAATCATAAACCAACATATACTTGAGTAGCTACGCTTAGTTTTTATAAAATGGGAACAAAAATCTTTGTTCCACATTTAAAAAAATGGTGCTATATTTGTGATCATTTTATTTTAAAAATGTGATTTTGATAGCACCATTTCTTGAAATGTAAAATTCCAAACAACGATTAAACTGACTATAAAAACGCCTTAAGAAATATATGCCTAATACAAAATAACTATGAGTGTTTTGGTTGACACGTAAACAAGTGTAGCTCAGATAAGTTGTTATTTCATCTTGTAGTCTGGTGCCGTAGTGGGGACTTGAAGTGTTCCTACTACCTTCTTTATTTCTCTCTTAGTTCACATTTTATCCACAAGCAATGTTAACGTAGCTGGGTGTTGATACTGTCAGTGAGCTGGTGAATTGGCGTGTTCCTCCTTACTTCAAACGGGAACAGTACAAGTGGTCGACAGAAAAGTGGTCAACACAAATTTGGAATACTGAGGGGGTCAAGTGAACGACACGAGTAGGTACATGTGGTCGGCAAAATATAAACAAACCTTTAGAAGGCTGGGTGGTACTAGTGGTCGATACGAGTAGGTACAACCGGTCAACAAACCCAAGTATTAGAGGTTCAAGTGATCGACAGAAAAGCAATCGACAAAATTAAAACAAATATTTGAAGGCCAGGTGGTACAAGTCGTCGACACGAGTAGGTACAACTAGTTGACAAACGGAAGTATAGGAGGTTCAAAGGTCGACAGAAAAGCGGTTGACACGAAAGGACCAGGTAGACAAACGTTACAATGGCTATGGCTCGAGCTAAGAATAATCCAATTAACCGACAATAAACAAAGGGCTTTACAACGAATTTATGAATGGAAGAGAACAGATAAAATAATATAGTTCATCCTATCAATAACTATTTTGTAATATAATATTATTTCTAAATATAATTTGTGTGTGTGTGAGTCTTTCTGCACCCTCCATAGGCCCCCAGATGACGTAGAAAGTTGTATTTTTGCAAACTTATAGTAAAGACCACGGGACAGAATCTAGCAGAGGCGGATTTCTGATAAATTTTTTTCTGATAGTAGACTACTAAAGGGCAAAAAAAGGTTAAAGTTGGTTTTCTTAAATTCCGCTCTTGTAATTTTGATTCAATTTTGTAATTAGTCACTGTATAACTTTGCGAACAAAATGGCGACTGTCATTTTCTCATGAAAATGACTTTGAGGGTACCTTACAGACACGAAAATTTCAAATTTTGATCATCGCTCTTCAACTATTTGAAATACCAAATAGCTTACCATTGTAAAGTTGTAGCACTTAAAAAAAAAATTAAATCTCATTTGAAATATTTTTATCAAACTAATAGTTTCCGATTTATATACACACACACACACACACACACACACACCGCTTTTCTGTCGGCCACTTGAACCTCCTATACTTGGGCTTGTTGACCGGTTTTATCTACTCGTTTCGACCACTTGTACCTTTTAGCATTTTAAAGGCTTGTCAACCACTTTTTTGTGGACCTGTCTGCATGGTGCCAATTCAAACTAATATTCATAGGAAGTAAAAAAATACTAGATTTACTTTCATGTTGTAATATGTAATATTATCTGCCTCGGTCACTTTGTATATATTTTACCTTATAAAATATTAAGATATTATCAATTCTAGCAGCCAAAACAATTAATTAGTTTGTATACTACTAAACACCCTTCCTTCGAAAATTGGACCGTACTTTCTTTCTTATAGTCTTAGTTCACATTATTTCAGAATGCAATATTGAAGTATATGGTGATTCTGTTGGGGAGCTTATGAATTTACGTATATCTCCCTAAACAAACCTTTCTTTTTTCTTAGTTTACATTCTTTCCTCATCCGTCCTATATCAGTGTCTCCTAAACCTTTCCATGGCCTCCCTTGAAAGAAAAAAAAACTCGTGGACTAGTAAAGGTAGTAAACAACTCTTAAAGAACGTCACGTAGGTTTAAGAATAACAACTATTTAAACTTATGGTAATTATTTTGTAAAAGAGCTATATGACATGAACATTTAGACAATTTGTTCCTGTTTGTTCACTTAGAAAAAAACACATTAAATAATTTCCATGGGAGGGAGTAAATTAACTCTGTACATAAAAAACACCAAACAAGTTGTTTGTGTGGGCATGTCTCTGTTGACAAAAGCGCAGTTAGTGATTGACATTTACTATAAAGTCCAGTATACAAGACACAATTTAATACACAAAGCATGTGGCCACAAGATTTTCCTATGTGAACACACAAGATTGTATAAACTTTGATTTGTAAATAATATATATAATATATTGTATCATGTAGAAAATAAAACACGTCATGTATAGGTCATTTTTAATGCATAACATTGAGAGGTAAACTTTCTACTAGAATTAGGATTTTATTAAAGTTAATCCTTATTTTATTTACTAACAACTAAATACTTGATTGAACCTCAAATATACAAGTCTTCAGAATAAAAAAAAAAATTGAAAATAACTATTTATTCACATTTATGTCTCTTAGGGATATTAGGTAAATATTTACTACAAATGTTATTTTGAAAGTTATTTACAGATAAAAATGTGCAAAAAAAAGTCTTCGTATGATCTATATATCATATTAAATATTTCGTGGCATGTGAATAGACTCTGGGGAAATTTTGTTTCCTATTATTGTGACCAAGATCGTGTTCAAAATTTGGTACAATATATTGTGTCGTATCATAGTTCTGGAGATTCTTAAAGGTTGAGGGAGGTTTGAATAGCTAACAAATTAAAGGCTATCCTTTCCAGTTTCCCCAAGATTTACATTTCTCGTCGTTAATACAGAATAACGCTGGTGCATTTATTTTAAAAAATATCAGGCTCACCTGTGTTTAATATTGTAATATTTTTGTGTAAAAATATTGACCAACGAATTGAGATATATTGACTCTAGTCCCAGGTACAGTTTTGAGGTGGTTCTAGGTCATGTCAAGAAAATTGTGGTGATTTTGAGTGTTTACGTTTTAACTTGTGTCATAAGATGGCTTACTCATTTGTTCTTGGAAAAGAGTGGTAATTTTAGAGGAAGTGGACCCATAGAAGCTTTCATATGGTATGGAAAGCAACAGAGATAATATTATATCAGATGGGAGAGAACCACTCACACTGCCCCGAACTAGATTCAAAACTCAAAACTCGAAGTCTCAATCACGGGTAATCCAGTCTATTGCTAGTATAAGGCTTAATATGCATTATTATTTATGTGAGTTACAAGGGCTTCATTTGAACGTGTGTGTGTGTGTGTGTGTGCACTGCATATTACTATCCATTCATGCGTGGGCACTGAACTTGTAACAAGAGGGGAATGGTTACTCCCCCCCCCCTTGTCTCTTGCTGGCATTATAGGGAGGGGCCAAGTTTTGGTAAAAATTGTGCATCCACTTAATCATGATTCTCTCGACAAGAAAATGTTTGATTAGTATTATTCTTTAGTTGTATTGCTTAATATCTCCTTATATACACACGAGTCCAACGAATGCCTAATATAAAGTTTTGTATCTATGTCAGATAAAATAAAATATGTGAAGCCTCTTTATAAGCAACATTTTTAATTCAAACACGTTCCGATGTTTTTATCAATCACATTACTAGTCTATATTGAAACACTCAACTAAAAAGAGCAGTGAAGATCATAATGAAATTATAATAACTGTACATTCATTATGATTATGAAATTTGAATCTTATTGGTTACTAAATGTTGCTTTCCTAAGGATAGGACTTATATTTTCTATTGATTGGTTTTTGATTATTTTTTTTTCAAATTTTATTTTTACTTTATTATATATATATATATATATATATATATATATATATATAAATGTACACATAATTTTTAACTAGGCCTATGTATACATATGACTTACGTATACACACATTCACTACATATACAACCACACACTAAATATACATACATACATACACTATATATACACACACACATAACCTAGCAAATAGTCACTCAGTGGTAGTGGTGTTAATAATATTAACGTATTTTTTATTTTAATCAATGTAAAAAAGCATGGGCATTACGTCATTCCTTCTCCTCCACCGAGTCCAAAAAACGTTTCTTCTCCTGTATCTGTGATACTAGCAAATTTGTATTGAATTTAGAGAAATATTACCTACATTTTAGTTGAAGAAGAGTTGAAACACACACAGGAAAATACACTGTTACTAACTACAAGAGGATGGGATTTGATCCCCGATCTCTCAGTCACTTGTCATCCAGTCAATTGCGAGAGTGACGCCTTAGAACTTGCGAATGTGGTTTATCAATAGCGACTTATTTTAGGGTATGAAGGTGAAGAAAATAGTTTAGAGTAGAGTAAATCCACCTTAGAGTGGAGAGAGAACTGAAAAAGTTCACATTAAAAGTGATGTGTAGGCTCGCAATTAGAAACGCTACATTTCTCCCAAAGGCGAACAAGTGCGATATGATTAAAACACCTTAGATCCCTTGGTTACTGCAACTGGTCAATATGTATTAGTATTCAAATATGATATAAATATTATCTTTTTTCAAATTTGGTCTTAATAGATCATCCATGTATACAAATGTAACGATATGTAAATAATTAATGTTTGTTTTTAATTTGGTCATAATACTTTCTTATAGACTGTTTTACAAACTTGCATAGTTAATTATTATGAAATTGTTTATTTTCATTGGAAACAATTTTTAATTAATTTTATTGAAGTCTGTAATCGTTTTTATATGCGTACGTAATATCACTTTATAATTTAAAGCTAATATATTAATAGTGTAGTGTTTGTATTAAAGGTGTGCCACAGTTAATATCTGTTGCTTACAAGCATTAATTTTAAATTAGGTTCCTAATATTTTAAATTAAGAAAAGGTTTGACCTATCGACCATTACTTGATATTTTTTATAGAACTGCGTCTTACTAACCGTTTGGATTATACGCTTACTTAACTACTAAAGTCAGTCTTACTTCATCAGTTTGCTCAAATATTTTATGTATATACAAACCAAAGGATAAACTATCAAGGTAATATTTTTCTAATATAATACAAATGTCACCGAATAACTATGAGTTCTTTCAGTGTTAAGACATATTTAAGGTGGGATGGAAAGTATTGCTAGTTAATATAAATATTCTAACCATTTTTATAGCAAAAAAAAATTGTTTGATAAATAATATATTATTTCACTTGATACGTTCAATTTAACTTTCTTACAAATATTAAGGTGCGGCTAAGGGAGCTCGAGTAATTTTGAAGTTTTTATAGCATTACATTTTTTGGCCAAAATATATCAAATATTTCTTCAGTACCAACATAGAGTTCAGTTTTCTCACATGCGAATATCAACAGATCTTGAATATCTGACATGGTTGTCCTGGAATTAGGTCAAAATTTAATAAATAAAGAGATAAAGTTTTGACAAAATTCCAGGACACCTTGACAGATATTGAAGATATGTTGATATTAGTATGTGCAGAAAACTAATCTCTATGTTGCTACTGGAGAAATATTTTATTTATTTTGGCCAAAAAATGTAAATTCTATAAAAGCTGTAAAAATACTTGTGCTCCCTTTTGTCGCACCTTAACCAAAACAGTTATTCAATAGCTGTCAGTGGCAAAGTTAAGATGTTACCATAACAGATACCAAATATTAATTAAAGTTTAAAATTACACCTAGACATGGGAATCAAACCTGGGACCTTTGGCTTAGTATGCTTAGTAGTAACCAATATGTGTGTTGTTGCCAGGTCTCCACCGTGGTTCGGATTCCACGTTAAACTGTAGGTCCTTCATTTCATTTCACAATCACCCTACCATTACACATTAGCGTAAGTGCGTATAACCCGAACGGGTAGTAAGACGCGATGCTAATAATAATAATAATAATAATAATAATAATAATAATAATAATAATAATAATAATAATAATAATAATATGTGTGTTAAAAGAATACGAAAAATTAAAGGTGAAACTAGAGTGTGATAATTTTATAGTAGTTAACTAAATGTGAGAGTACATGTTTAGCCTCGACACGATAAATCACTGCAATTAAATGATGAAAGTTTTAATCGGTTAAATAAAGTAACAAATATTTGTGTTTTAAATAAAAAGTTCAAACGTATCTGGTTAGAGTCACGTGTCTAGGTGTTATTTTAAAATTTAAAGATCTATCTAGATGCGGCTATAACAGTAATTTACAAATATAATAGATTTGCTCTTCAATCCATTAAGATAAAAAATAAATTTTGGGATTACTACATGTATATCAAAACGTATAAAATGAAGCAATATTCAATTTATTATATCCAAAAATGTTTCTTAATATAAAAATACGAAAATTTATTTGAGTTCCCTTCCATTTCACCCTTAAGAATTAGAAGGATAATAAGAAACAATTTAGGACAACCACCCTCAGTACTCCCAGGCGGGATTGGAACTCCGCTCTTCCCGTCATCAGCAAACCAGTCTAAGTCTAGAGTAATGCCTTAGATCATTCGGCCACTGAAGTGATTAATGTATTTATTCAAAGTTAAGTATTTTCTCTTATCTATTTAGTAATTGTAAACTGTGACTATTGTTTTAATAATTAGAATTAGTTTAAAATAACAATATATAAAACGTGTTCAATACGGAAAATAAAATGTCTTTTTTTTATGGTCAGGCGGAAAGAGAAATATGCGGACAATGAGAAACATGTGGTAGATCGTGCAAGTGACTCCGTAATTTTAGTTAGAAAATTATACAGGATATACAGTAGGAGATGATAATAGTGGGGGAGGTTATAAAGAACGCTGCCCGAAGAAGAGACGGCAGCAAAGAGACTGTGGGAACTTACAATATGGTGAAGAGGATAAAGTTCCATGCTTGGATGCATGGTGAGTAGACATATACCTACCTACCTACCTACTCCAGGGTTGGTAGTCAGTATCCATTCTTCCATAATTGATAGGCGAAGAGACTTGCTTTGGCTGGTCTCAATAAACTGGTGGTGGGCCTTACTTACCGGGAAATTACAGTGATTTAGGTGATCAAAGGTTACAAATCAGACGTTTGTTGAGTCATAATTCGCGCTGGGTAGCATCAAGAAACCATCTTGCGTGAAATACAGCTACCGAGATATCATAGAACGAACAAGAAGATATCTTACTTCGAGCATGTGTATCTCCTTCTGTTTTTTTTTTGTTTAATTTTAGAACATGTTTAATTTTGGTATTCAATAAAATGCGGTTAAATTGAGTTCTGGCAAACACATATGCTTAATCTCATCTCACTGAAATTAGTTTTACTCAAATTAAAACTTTAAACTTCCAAGGAAATAAAACAACGTACTATCATTTTTTTAAATATCGTGAAATCAATAAAATAAATATGCTGTGAAGTTCAAATTTATAATAAATTTAGATTATACAAAAAAATAAGAAGTTCTAAACCTCTATTAAATAATGAAGCAGCTTTGTAACTTGTTATTTAAATTTCTAGGAAAAAACAAATTTTTGTCGCATACTTATTATGATTCCAATTGAATATAATTTTCTTTATTATAGTGATGACCGAGTCATATGACCTATAATAGGTCAGCACTGTTACATACATAATAATACTATGTGTAAGAAGTGTATAGCCCGAACGGTCAGTAAGACGTGGTGCTAAAAAAATAAACTTGTAGGTTATAATAATTACATAAGAACTAAACAAGGATTTAAAAAGTAAATGGAAGTTTAAAAAAATGATGCTATGAAGAACTGTAACTAGAATTAATAAATGTCGTATTTATTTTAAATAAAACTTAATAAAGTAATACTGTACAAAACATAAAGCTAACCATATTAATGATAGGTGAGTTCCTTGTATAACTCTCCAAGTTTGGCTATTCTCTTCTAATAGAAGTCAAATTGGGCAAATCTAGTGTTTGCGTTAAGGCCAATATGGATGTGCTTGTAAGAGTTACTAAAAACAAACCACTTTTGATCTCGAGAGGCCCAAGAAAAGGCATGAATACCTACATGTCCAAGAGCATATTTAAAATAAAGGTTTCAATTTCTTAAGCACCACGTCTTACTAAAAATTCGATTTATACGCCTAAATATTTCTATTGAAATTATTAAAAATATAAAGGGAATCACAGTAAAGTCCACGTGAGAAGAAAATTTGGAGTCTTAACATGTTTCAAATTGTCATTATCATAATAAACCCTTTTAAGAAAATAATGATTATAGCAAGCGGCAAGAAATTTACGTTTTACGTTTCCAATCTGAGAGATTTATTTGAGGTAATAACCGGACTCGTGGTGTAGTGGTCAGTACACCTGGCTACGAGCCTCAGGGTCCCGGGTTCGATCCCCGACCGGGGGGCTGGGTCGGCCGAACGGGGAATTAATTACCCCAACGGTCAACGGGGTGTGGTTAATTAAGCTGAAGCTAGGTTTAAGTGTTTCCACACCCTCATATTCACTCTCTTCATCACCTCATCTCATCGGAATATGGAGAGTACCTCCACTGAAAGGATGTTCGAATAGTAAATTTGGGCATCCCCTAGGTAACGGTACATTAGTACTGGACAATCCTTCCAAAAACCGGACTACGAATGATGTAGCCCAGATATGAAATTTTATTATTGAAGTTAAGGCAATGGAATTCCAAGCAACACCAGCATATTCGAAATTAGATCTAACCACAACATATTACGGGCATAAAATACAGCCAGCTTTCTTAATTGAAGAGATTATGTATTAAATAAGTCCAAATAGGCTGATTTCAATGAGTGATATACTATAGTATCAACATGTTAGTAACCCACATTGATGACCACGTGGTCTATGGCGTCACTCTCGCGATATACCGGACTACCGATGATGGGGGTATTGGGGTTTGAACCTGATCTCGTGTATTAAGGGAATTTTTACATAAATGTTTTTCCAATCTACCTGAATTAAAATGAGGGTACAGATTCTCAAAATCCAACCTTCCTTATTATAACACATTAGCGAAATTAGTATATAGGCGTCCAAGCCGAACGTGTTATAAGATGTAGTGCTAAATAAAAACAAATAACATCATAGTGAAATTAGAGGTAGTTGTCCAAGAAGGCATTTACATCATTAATTATTACTATTAGCACCACGTCTTACTACACGTTCGGGTTATACGCACTTACGCTAATGTGTAATGGTAGGGTGGTTGTGAGATGAAACGGAGGCCCTACAGTTTAACGTGGGATCCGAACCATGGTGGAAGCTTGGCATTCTACACATTCACAAGTTGTGATTAATACACGTCTGGTCAGAGGTGAAGGAAGGGTTTGGTAATCAGATAAATCTGTGCCGGAACCAAGGTATATCAATAATATGATAGGAGATAACCATTATATCATTGACCGATTTATAAGTAAAAACTATAGGCTTAGTTTTCCTAGTAAAAAATATGGATGAAAAAATAAATATAAGATAAATTAAAAAATAAGTTTTTATTAATTTTGTTAATACTTATCGTGACTACATCACTATATTGATATAGTTCTATCCAGTCCACCTCATTACACCCTTTCTCCTTCAGGTCTATTCTAATGCTATCCCCCCATCTGCGTCTAGGTCTTACCAATAGTCTCTGCCCATTGGGTTTGCCGGTCAATACCATTAACAAGATTCTAGATTCTTCCATTTGCGCTGAATGTCCTGCGCACCATAATCTGCTAAATTTGATTATCTTACCTCATTATTAAGTAGCCTCCACTTCCCAATATCTTTATTCCTTTTTAGACCAAAAATCTTCCTAAGCATCTTGTTTTTGAATACCCTAAATTGTGTTATGTAAGACACTGTTACACAACCATAGAGAACAACAAGTATTCAAACAATAATTTTATTAAAATTTTAGTTTGACAATATTTAATTAAAACCAATATGTTAGAATATCATATAATCTTAAATACAAATAAAACCTTATCAGCATATATCCAGTTCCAATTTGGACAAATAATTACTTCTATTGGGTGACCTGGTGGTCTAGTGGTAAGGTGTCGGACTTCTGTGCTGGGGTCCGGGGTTCAATCCTCGGTACCGGCACAGATTTATCTGATTACCAAACCCTTCCTTCACCTCTGACAAGACAACTTGTGAATGGGGGGAATGCCAGGCCTCCACCATGGTTCGGATTCCACGTTAGACTGTAGGTCCTCCATTTCATCTCACAATCACCCTCCCATTACACATTAGCGTAAGTGCGTATAACCCGAACGGGTAGTAAGACGCGGTGTTAATAATAATAATTACTTCTATCAACAAGAAGTTAAATGAGGAAGAGATTTGAGGAACTTGGAAGAGTTATACTCATTATATACACATTATAATTTTGTCAAAACTTTTAAAAAAAGAGAAAATGTTTTGACAAAATTCCAGGACACCCTTGACATATATTCAATATCTGTTGATATTAGCATGTGTAGAAAACCAAACTCTATGTTGCTACTGGAGAAATATTTGATTTATTTTGGCCATGAAATTCTAATTCTATAAAAACTGTCAGAACACTTTTGCTCCCTTCTGCCGCACCTTAAATAAGACTCCTTCAGCCTAAACCAAATCATGTCCACAGTGGACTGAAAAGAAGTGGAAGTCAGGTATTCTGTATAATTCAGGAACACGTTGGACAGACGGAAAAAGACTGACCAGAAAGTTAACGAGATCGAGGATAGCCAAAGAGGAGTCGTTCTGTTAGGACGTGGTTCGAGCCAGTGAGCCGAGTCTTTCGCTCAGGATGACATTGAGAGATTGATGGGCAGTCGAGTCTACTGACACAGGAAGGAATAGAAAGGATGAAGAGGAAGGGAGTGGGCGAGACGTGGTTAAGCAGGCCGCGTACTGGATCGGCTCGACACGGTGTCCAAGATAAAAAAAAAATTTGTACGAGAGATGCGTGTTTGTCCGTTGGACCTTTGCTTGTTTGAAGATCGCTTTTCTTACACAATATCAAGCAGCTCACATATACATAAAGATACACTTTAAAATTTAGTGGCGTTTGAAATATTTAACCTAGTAATTTCAAATAATTATTTTGATGTACTATCTTATTTTTATGTTATATTAGTCGATACTATTATAGGTAAATAGGAAAAATTGTTTTGTACAGCTTAAAATAAATAGTGTGATCTACAAAATAATTTTAATCAAAATGAACCCCACAAAATATTTTGTTGCTTGGAAAAAAAGAATTCTTTCGAGTGTTTTTTCTCTCTTATTTTTGTAGATCTAACAATATATGTATTTGGGTTTGTACAAAGTGTTGTGTTTTTGATTCTTGATTTTATTTTTTGGGTCCAATAAAATTTAAATTGCTATTTATACAAAATCTACTCGGCTATAATTTTGTACTATTTTGTTATTTAAGCACAGCCAATTTTCTATTGTGGTTTGTACAAAGTTTTATTTTGCGTGTTTTTTTTTTGTGGGGGGGGGGGGGGGGTGAAACTTATATCTTTTTGTCTATTAGAAAAGTGAGGTTCACAAACCAATAGCACACCAAAAATCCCAAGAAAATTGAACCACAAAGTACAAGATTTTAATTATATAGTTTGCCATATTAACATACATATTTTAAAACACACCAACAATATAAACTACAACAAAAATACCCCAAAACGCACCAGGTCCATCCATGATTCTAACGACTATACTGACAATAGAGTCAGTACACACTGACACACTGACGTATTAACTATTTCGATAAATGACCAATTCAGCACAGTACTCTTCCATAGCTCGGTCGTACCATAGTGTCAGATCATAACAATCTTATGGGAGAGCCAAGAAAGGCTGATGTTCTTAGGATGGTCCGTATATTTGCCCATCCTACTTTCCCCAGGTACACATTTTAAATAATATTGTTAAAGTAAGTTTTGAAAAAATCTGAGTTTTCAAAAAATTAATTATCAATTCATTCTACACACTATACACTATTCTTAATACATTTAATTTGAGAATTAGGATAAGAATAAAAAATAAGCCCCATGGTTTTAGAGGTAACTGCAAATAACATATCATTTGAAATGGTTAATGAATTTAAATATTTTGTAACTAAATTAACTATTAATAACGATATTAAAGTGGAAATTAGGAAAAGCATACAATCTGGAAATAAAATGCATGTTATTACTTGGTTAGTAATTTGTTGATATCTCGCCTGATATCCAGGAATGTAAAACTTAGTAAATACAAAACAATAATTATACCGGTTGTTATCTCTGGGTGTGAAAAGTGGTCTCTTAGCTTATATGATGAAAAAACCATAATATGGTGTTTGAAAACAAGGTGCATAGGAATATATTTGGTCCAAAAAGGGATAAAGATACTGGTGAGTGAAGGAGATTACACAATGATGAGTTACATACCCTGTACTTATTACACGGCATTGTTAGGATAATCATGTTTCATAGATTACGTGGGACAGAACATGAAGCGCAAATGGGAGAATATAGAACCATAATCAGGGTACTTACTGGCAAACTCAATGGTAAGAGACCATTGGGAAAATCAAGACGTAGATGGGAGGATGACATTAGTATGAACTTCAGGAGATAGGGTGTAATTAGGTAGACTGGATTGAACTAGCAAGATCTATGGATCGATATCGTACTTTTGTAAGTGCGGCAAAGACTTTCGAGTTCTTAATGCGATAGAGTAAGTAAGCCCATGGTATAAACATATTACAGCTATATTAAAAGATTGAACCAAATCCAGCCAACCATTTCTTCTGTAAACATAGTCAAATACAGAATTATAAGACCTACAATTTTGGGTTCAGTGATAGATTCTAAATTAAGATTCATCATTATTTAGAAGTAGAAAATGTTCACCGTCATAAGCCGTTCTCTCTACAAGAAAGTAACATTATTGATGTATTTTACATATTCTAAGCTCTCGTGGTGGAAATTATATCTATGACTTTGGATTCAAGACGACGACAAACTTCTTCCCAGAGTCTTCGAATCAAATCCTATCCGGGTAAAATATTATTATAATATGAGATTTGATAACAGTAAAGAAAGCAGTTATTTAGAGTTATCTATGTGTGAGGTCCCTCACACTGGTGACTTCCTCGTATATTTCTGATATTTGATAAATCTCAAATCCCTGACGGATTCAAATGCAAACCTTTTAAATAAATGGGGATGGACCTGACCTTGAAACTGATACCTTAATGTAATTAGACATAAAATTGTATTGGCCAATTTTAACGCGTGTAAATAATGATGATTGAATATATTTCAAACCATCACAGTTCATGAGTTATAAGGGGTCAGATTTGATATGTCATGCGTTTTGTGTACAATTATTTTAGCATTGCGCCTTACTACCCATTCGAGTTATACGCATATGTACTATTACACTAATGGATTAGGGATGAGGAAGGTTTAATTTAGAGGAAGTGTAACTACATTTGGTTGAGAGAGAAAGAGGGAAACTATTTAGGGAAAACCACCCTCAGTACACAAGACTGGGATTGAACCATGATCTCCCCGTCATCGGCAGTTTAGTCTATTGCGATAGTAGCGGCCACCGAAATGGGTTTCATAAGTCTTATACTATTATTAAGGTAAAATAATTGATGTAAGGGACTGAAATTTAGTTTTACTATACATACATATGAGGTGTATACAATTAATATTTATAATATGTTTAAGTTTAAATAGTGGTAGAATAACATTATTTTTAAATAACTTAGATATTATAAATACAGTTCTTATTATACCCCGACAATTTAATATTATCTCATTTAGTAGTATACAATGTCATTATTTAGAATAAAATATGTTGGTGACATGGCGGCCTAGGTGTAAGGTGCAGGACTTCTGTGCTGGAGGTCTGGGGTTGATCACGGCACAGATTTATCTGATTGCCAAACTCTTCCTTCACCTCTGAAAATACGTGTATTATTCACAACTTGTAAGTGTCTGGAATGCCAGGTCTCCACTGTGGTTCGGATCCCACGTTAAGCTATAGGTCCTTCATTTAATCTCACAATTACCCTACCATTACACATTAGCGTAAGTGCGTATAGCCCGAACGGTTAGTAAGACGTGGTGCTGATAATAATAATAATAATAATAATAATAATAATAATAATAATAATAATATTAATAATAAAAATAATAATAATAATATAATACATTTGTGTTTGTTAAGCTAACTCAACTCGTTAATTTTTAAATAATGTGTCCAAATTGATTATTTAAATTGTATATTTTAAATGTATATTTTATGAAATTTATTGTTTTGACGATACCGATTGTAGCGACAACACTAACTATCAGAACATAATATGCCAGGCCGTGAGCTAGGGTCAGATAATCCCGGCTAGTGTTACAACCAGGTCGAGTGAACACCTGCTTCCTTACCTGGTCGCTGTCGTGGCTAGAGTGAGACCTTGCTACTTGCTATCTTTTCCCAGATATAAGGCATTTACGGTAGGAGAGGTGATGACAGCAATCAAAAGGTTCTTTATTGCAAACCTTGGCTCAAAGTTATTAATGCCAACCTGTCCGGAATTTTTATGCCTAAAAATACTATATTATCAATAAAAAGCGCTAATAAACTATTATAATAATACTTCTCCGAGGGCTACTGCATATTTGGCTTTATCGTAACTTATTATATAACGTCAATAGTTGTACTTTTAATAATAGGTTTTTTTTAAATTAAGATTTTTTGACTTAAGATGGTCAAAATTTTGAATTTCTGAAATGCACTCCCCTCAATATTTTTCTTTTTTACTGTGGCCCTTATGATAAAACGAGTTTGATAGAATTTGAAAAAAAAAAAAAATAAATAACTTTATGGGACTAGTCAGATTTGAACCTCTAGCTATCTTATATCTCAAAGCATCGATACATATTAATTATTGGAGGGAGGAAAGAAATAACCAATTTTCACTTTAAATCAGAAAATAACATTTGTTTCGTAACAAATGAATATCATTATTAATACAATGGAACAGTGGTTTCAAACTTTGTTCATATCATGGACACTCTGAAGACAAAGATAACTCACCACGGTTCCCCTTATCCCCCCCACTAAATGAGGAGAAATAGGAAAACCTATCTACACATTTCTAGAATTTTACCTAGCCAATTTCATATTAGTAAAAGAAAAAATAATATGTAAAGTCGGACAGTAATAGAATAAAAAACCAGCTGTTTAAGCTAATTGTGGATGTGAAAGTACAAATAAAAAAAAGTAATCAAATATCTAGATTTGTTTGATGGACCCCAGGTTGGAAACCTCTGCTATAGAGAAATTAATCCTTTAAGTCACTTAAAAAGAGTTACCTGAATCATTTATGAATTACAATAAACATAGATTTTGGATTTTCTCTAAATAAAAATAATTTGAAGTAGGGATGGAGACCCTCCTGCCCTCCCCCCTCTCAACCAACGCTAAGAATGCCAATGTCCAAGGTCATAGTTGGACACCTTGACCTCGTTTATAGTCTTAACTGTCACATTTTAAGGGACTATCTGTCCAGTCAATTCTGAAATAAAATAAAGAAAGGCAGAAAAAAAAATTAGAATGGCCGCCAAGTAAAACATGTTGACGGGGACTGAGATAACGTATGCAAATAGATTCAATTCAATTTCACTCCATCATCTTATTCCACCATTCGCCAGATGTCACAGGCACGTAATTTCTAATTTATACAGCAACGTGGCCGCTTAAGGCTTGGAGACGCGCTAGATGATACCACAGGTGATATTTTAATACTTAAAGTTGAACGATGCTCTCTAAAACAAAGTAGAGCATGTGGTTAGCCAACATGATGACGAACTCTTACGATACAAATACATCTCTAAAGAAAAAAGGAAAAGAAAGAAATCGGATAAGGTGAAAGGTATTCAAATTTGTCTAATAACTAGATCCTGAAACAAAAGAAGCAGCCTACGCGATATTTCAGGAAGAGGGAAGGTATTATTACTGGTCTTGGTATGGGCTTGGCAGAATTCACTTACACCTCCATGAAGTTTTCAATGGAATCACTTCGTCTGCATAGCTGAGTGGGAAGCAAAGCCTACTAAAGAACTAATATACCTTGGTTCTAGCCCAACTATTGTATACCTGAATGGTTTCAGTCTTACCGTGACGGAATAAAATATGGCCCCATATTTTAAGTTGCTCACTAGTGAAACCAGCCAAGTAAACTTGCTTCTATCTTTTAGTGTAAAAAATGTGCAACAAAATAATGTATTTGGAAGTAATTGATCATTTTTTTCATAAACTAAATTAAAAATGTTAAAACTGAAAATTTAGCTTTATCTGTGTCTTTTATTTTTATATAAGATACTAATATGAACCTGGATTTTAAAAGAACACTCCGTTTACCCTTAAAAGTATCAGTATTACATTAAAAACTACACTGTCACCATATCTTATAAGCTGTACCATAGTGGAACCATGCAGGGTAATCTTGTTACCTTTCACCTTTCAGGGTTAATGAAGACCACATGCTGATTATATCAATTAATAGCATCTAACCAATTTTTTCTCACAATCAAGTTATAAATTTGCAAATCTTTACTCCAAATGAGTGTTCATTGATCTAATATAGAAGAAAGTGTATTCAATAATAATCAATTAATATTTATTTGATACCTATTAAAAAGTTTATATAATTTATTTTGAAAAACTTATTTGTATTTGTAATATGTATAACTTATGCATAAAATATAAAGTTGCTTGCCAAACCAAATAGATACACATTTTATAACGATCTTTTTATAATATTAGAGTATTAATACTCATTTACGAGTTAAATATTTTGGTTTTGGTACGTTTAATACAAAATAAGTACTGACTTTAGAGCTTGTCTCACCCATTGAAAACACCTAGATTATTAGATAGGTGATGTCCGGACTCTTCAAACCTGACGTCGCATTAAGGTAAGGATGCAGTTTTCTGTATTAAGCTTTAGAAAACTGTAGAATTTAGATTATTTAAACTGTTTTACCATATTTTAATAAAATATAATGAAAGTGAAAAATATTTTTTTTAATACGAATAATTAAAATAAGATAATACAATTAAATGTATGGTACAATTGTAAGCGTGTATCTATTTCCACGGTTAATCGTTTATGAGACGGACTTTTAATATAAGAGCGTAGGTGTGAGGAGGTTATCTAAATAGAAATTTATCAACATTAAACTGTAGAAAGGTAGATAAATTATTGTTAAAATGTAATATTTAAAAACCATACTCACTGTACGAAGCCAAATATAGAGGAAAATATATTTTCAAGCTCTTGAATCATCAGTGTAAAACACTAAACCAAACCTAATCATGTTGTAACATTAACAATAGGTATGTGTACAAGTGTAAAAGTTGTTTGATTAGGTTTTCTGTTTTATTATTTAAATTAGATTTATTCTAGAATTTAAGAGAAAATAAGATTTTTTTTAAATCACCACGTCTTACTAGCTGTTCCGGTTATATGCGTATATGATAATTACTCTAATAGGGTAGGGGTGAGAAAGAAAGCCATTTTAGAGGTAATCTACCCGCATTTGCGTGGAAGGATAGTGGGACGCCATTAAGGAAAATCCACACTCAGTAGACCTGACAGGGAGTCGAATCCCGATCTCACCATCATCAACGAGCCAGTATAACACGAGAGTGTTGCCTTAGACCATTAGTCACTGAAGCGGGTATGATGTAATTAATATAATTAAGCTTTAAGAACAATACTATATCAAATAAATGCAAAACCAATTTAAAAGGGGCTGGTAGAGTTTAAAATTATACATATATTTGTAGTTGAGAAAACAGCTATATATATATATATATATAGGTATACAAATATCTCTCATTTCTACTTTCCCGCATTACATAGGGTAGAGGAAGTACTGTGATTCATAAAACAAA
Organism: Timema cristinae; assembly: GCA_039000515.1. Classification (NCBI taxonomy): domain Eukaryota; kingdom Metazoa; phylum Arthropoda; class Insecta; order Phasmatodea; family Timematidae; genus Timema; species Timema cristinae. The sequence goes on along the minus strand of JBCFYV010009882.1, from coordinate 70,958,040 downwards.
CTCGATATTTTGATGAATATAGACGTTTATTTACACACTAAACCCGAAAAAGTTGTTTTTGAGAGACCGTATGTCATGGTGTCTGTAGCATGGTCTAGATCCGAAACTATTTTACCAATGGGGTTAAGACTTCGTTTTTAAGGTTTTCATAAGGTTCTCTAGAGGACTTTTGGAATTAGATGTCCAACCCTAAGATAACTAAGGGTAGTATACTGAAGGGCAAATAGAGAACAAAAAATTAATTTTCTCAATATTTTCTAAAACAATTTTAATTACAAATTATATCCAAGTATGGCTTACAATTTAAAACAAAATGACAGTTCTGATTTTTCCATGAAAATAACTTGGTGAGGGTAGGCATTGGTGGAAATTTTAAATTTTGATCACATCTCCACAACTATTTGAGATGAAAAGTAGCAAGTTAATAGTAATAAAAATTTTATTCAAAATATATTTGTATAAAACAAATAGTTTTGATGCAATTGGATTTTTTTAAATGGATATTTTTGAAATCGGGAGTTGATTGCTTACCCTCTTTGGTGAAGAAAGATGTCACTTTATTCTCAATATGTTTTTGTAAAAGTATATATAATTTTCTCTATGCTCTTTAGTAGTGTGTGATGCTCTTTCTTCCATCATGTCTCTACAACAGTGAATAATATTTTGTTACATAAATCTTGCTAGTTTTAAGTAAATGCCTTCATTTTTAGATAAATAAGAGAGAAAGTCTGTTTGTTGCACAATACCATCTATTTTGTGTTAATAATGTATAAAAATGGGAGATACGTTGAGTCTTTCTCCCAAGCAATCGGAAACATTAAATCTAAAATAAAAGTGCTATTTCTCATAAATAATTTCAATCGAAAGAATTTTTTTTAACAAGATATCTTGAAATTTGCTACCCCAACATTCTTATTTATGGCTAGGGGGGGAAAATGTTAGTTTTTTTTTTTATTAATAGTTTTAAGCCTTAGTTTATCTATGACTACGCCCATTCATGTCGCTGAAAATAATAGACACAAAATAGAAGTTATAGGGAAACCTGGTTTTATAACAAATGGTGATTTAAATAATTCAGTTTTTGTACATCTACAGGCTCGTTCGATTAATGTGATAACTGAATTAGTTGTCAAGGGCTGGAAATTAAAATTCTAGGCTTGGTACTCTTGGTCGAGCTAGTGCTAGGTACTAACCTAATATTTGAGCTCCTCAAAGGACCTGATATTTAGGTTTGAGGATTGGTGCTTCCTTTGAAGCTAGTAACTTGGTATTACCTATTATAATATTTGAAATCCTTACTGTTGGGATGCATCCATCCCAACAGTAAGATATTATAGTTGTTTAATGTCTTCCTCAAGGTAAGGGCCAAAAATACCTTCTGTAATAAATTTTGTAAGAAAGTTGGCCTAGTTTGAAGAAGAATATAATAGTTTAAATTTTCATTAAGAATAAGCGTAGTGCATGCTCTCTCTTTTTAGCAGCATGTACTACTACCCGTTCGAATTTTAAGCTTATATACACCAACTGGGATTCAAATCCCTATTTCCTTTGTGAGAGTGACACCTGAAACGATGCGGCTACCAAAGCGAGCCATGCTTTTTATTAAAGGCAACGTTTGATAGTTATAAGTACAAGATCATTATTTGATCCGGTTTCATCTGGATGGCTTTACGCAATATTTACATATTTGTGCTTTTTTTTTATGTATACAACTCTATTTTTAAATAGAAACATTAAGTCAAATCTAGCTATATAGTGCTAAATCGCCAGTTGCCATTTGACTATGTAAGGTCCATCCTGTATTATTTGTGACTTCTTCTCTTTAGTAAAATTATCCTTCTTTTAAGGCGTGCACAGAAAAACGCGGGAGCAGGAATGGTAGTGAAATTTGCGCAAACTAGCAATACCATTGCGGGATATAGGAGAGCACTAACCAAGTCGAATAAATCCCGCGTAATTGATGGTGAACGCGGGACTGCAGTGTCGTCCCGCGTGGTTCACTGCATGAACTGTTTTCTAGCATCCCGCTAGTCATTTTGTTTGCAAACAGTGGTGCTGTGTGTGTGTGTGTGTGTGTGTGTGTGATTATCATGTCCATCACAGAACAGTTACTAGAAATTGTTTACACTTACCCCGTACCTCACGATTTAAGTCATAAAGACTACAAGAATATCAAGAAGAACCGGGTACGGAAAGAGATCGGAATGAAATTAAAACTATATGGTGAGTTAATATTCTCCGTGTGACAATACCTCCTTATTAATGTCATGCACCCATTGTTTGGTTCTTTCGTCTTCATCTACAGCTACAGCAAGTGACAACAATATTTCTTCTTCTGATGAAGTACACATATCTACATAATTAGTCTACACTTAATTAATAATGTAATGAACGTATACACTAATACAAACTCAAGATACACAGACCTGCATACACTCATATAACCTTCCTTGAACTCCCACGATTTGCTTCGCCACGGTATGACCACCCTCAATACCGCCAATTACGTTCCCGCCATGTTTGTACCTGCGTCCCACTCTCGATCCTGCATTGGTGTATGCAAGCCTTTTAATGTTACGAGCACGTATTGCAAACCTCTTATCTCTGTTTTCGAATCTTGTTTTAGAAAGATTATATGGGCATTTTTTTTTTAGATAATAAGCATTTAGAAAATTTGAATATGTAATCAAGTGGTCAATAAGTGTGCTGGAGTTAAGTTTTTTAAATGGGTAATAATTAAAATATTTAAGAAGGAATTATTATACTATAAAGCCACATGACTCACTGGTGACCTGGTGGTCTAGGGGCAAGGTGTCAGACTTCTATGCTGGCGGCCGGGGTTCAATCCTCGGTCCCGGCAAAGATTTATCTGATTACCAAACCCTTCCTTCACCTCTGACAAGACATCTTGTGAATGTGAGGAATGCCAGGTCTCCACCGTGGTTCGGATTCCACATTAAACTGTAGGTCCTTCATTTCATCTCACAATCACCCTACCATTACACATTAGCGTAAGTGCGTATAACCCGAACGGGTAGTAAGACGCGGTGCTGATAATAATAATAATAATAATAATAATAATAATACACATGACTCACTCACTCACTGACCCACTTCCCACTTCCAGAGATGAGCTAGAAACTTGAAATTTGGCAAACTTATAGCTTTTAGCCTGTAACCGACGGGAGAGTTCCAAAAAGTTAAAAAAAAAAGTTTTAACCACTGAAAAAATTTCAAAATGGCGGAGAAACTTTAAAGTCGTGCGGACCTTTCTTTTGAAATCTCTTGTGGCTAAATGGTAAAACCTATCAAAAAACGGCTCTGGAATTATATTAGTTTACATCCACTTGCAAATAAAACTTACTGGGGGTTTGAGGGCGTGCCCTGAACGAGCAAAGCGAGTTAACAGATTTATTGTATAATTTAGTTTGTATAAATATGTGGATTTTAGGTGGGGATGTTTTTGGAGTTTTTGTATCAAAAGTTATTTAGGTCTAAAGAAATAAAATAATTCTTCATTAGAAACATAGAGTTTAATATTCTTCACATGGAAACCTACACATTTCTTGAATATCTGTCAATGGTGTTCTAGAATTTAATGACAACTTTTTCTTTTAATTTAAAATGTTTGTCAACTCATGCTGCTATACTTAAGACAGATATTCAAGAACTGTTGATATCACTATGTTAAGAAAATTTAACTCTTTTTTTTTAATAGTGAAGAAATATTTATTTATTTTGGCCAAAGATATTTTGTTTTGAATAGTTCAAAAACACTGAACTTCTTCGCGTCTACAGTTCAACCACAATGGATATTGACTAATATAATCATTTAGTATAGAACTATTATACATTCTTAACAAAACTCTTACTTTGTCACAAATTGTAACATCTAACTTTAACTATGAATATCGTTACTAACTGAATTCGTATGAAATGATTATGCCAAAGGGATATAATCTAAATCAGATGTTGTGATCTCACCCGACATTTCTTAGCCGGATACATATAATTTATCTTGTTCCAGATTCAACAAAATGAGATTGCAAATATAAATATATAAATATATTTTCCTAGCTATGAGATCACAAAAATGTTAAAATAGGTTATTTACAAAGAACTAAACAATATTCAAATAACATTAATTATATATTTATTCAAACTTTAATCTGCTAATATTTTGATTAGGTGATTATATAATCAATGTGTTTTTTAAATTGCCATCGTATGTTAAATTTTATTTTAACTTTGAGCTATAGTATTGTATCTGCCTTTATATAGGAATCACTTTCTTTAGAATGCAATGGTTAGTTTGGTAAAATATAACACACCATAACTAGCAAGTAAATAAGTAGTGTGGGGTTGGTGTATGCTACTGTATTTTAGTTGATAATAATTTATATGGAGCGTGGATTTACATGTCAATTTGTATTAAAAATAGATAATTTGACACAACCGTACATTCATTCCCATATGGTCTAGTAGAGTGTGAAATTAAATTTATAAAAATAGTTTATCACAAAACTTCCCTTAAATATGTTGTCTTCGGAAACCAACACAGTGTTTAGTTATTCACATAAAATACTATTCATAAGTAAGATCGTAACCCAATAATTGTAAGATCAATTTAAAAATATCTCGAAATTAAGTTATTATATACTAAACTCCCATCATAGGCCAATAATGCTGAAATTTAGATTGGTGATAATTCCCCACAAAGAACATATTCCAAAGGCAATATAACCTTCTGTTAATGGCGCTGTTGCGTTTTTGCACCAGCTGTATATTTTTTAATTAAAGTTAATTAGGTCAGATCCCCTCTAAGTATTCCTCAATTAGTTCATGCTGCTTAGTATAATGCGATCAAACATTAAAAAAATATATAGATTCATTTTCTGAGATAGTGGAGTTTTTACTGGCACCATGCAGAAATGTTGTGAATACGCCAGAGCACCAGTTATGATATCATACGTTGGGCTCATTGTCGTCTTATGTTTAAAATAAAATAGCACAGTAAAAATGTAAAGGTAAACATTCACAAAATTGTATAATACATTAAAATATAAAATAATTCCTTACAATATATTTTTATATCTTTTCTAAAAAATAATATATGTTTTTGTAACAGTCAAACATTATTGCAAATTTTTTAGATAAAATTTATAAGAATAAAATAATATCAAATATTTTTTTAATAATATTGCTTAAATAATAGTATTATGTATTAAAGTATGTGCTTTTTAATTAACATCTCGAACATTACAGGATGTTGCAAAAATGTTATGACGCAAATCATGTTATTTTTTTAGAGCAAGTAATCGATGGTTAACTTTAGAAATTCATAGTGTAGAAAATTTGCCAAAAAGCTTGAAGAGGAATTTAAAGAACTCCCACTTATCCCAGAAAGCTACGATAACTTCATTTCTACCATCAAGTAGACATAGAGGCAATGTATTTCATGGGTTGCGAAACATATTATATCCCAGACTTCTGCAAAGACTACTTAGAACAATACAGTTGGAACCCTTTCGCTCAGAAAACCATTCAGCAAGGAGACCAGCAAATAGAAACGAAATTAGGGAGATACAAGATCCGTGAAAAGATAAAATTGAAAATCTGGATATGAACCATGGCGGTAGTAAAGCCTGAAGCCTTATCAACAAAATAGTTTATGACCCAATAGCTCCTAAAAATCACACTATCGTCACTGCCAACACAATCACTTAACTACTCCTAAACGAAAAGCCAGATTAAAATGTGAAAGTGACAACCACTTACAGGAAGGAACAAGTGACGAAACAGAAAAACGAGTATTTTTTCACTTTAACAGAGTTGGAAACTTAAATTAAATCCTTGGATACCAACCAATCTTGGATAAACTTTGGTTCATGATCTCAGATATGGCTTCTTAATTAATTTAAGTAGTTTCCACGCCCATCAGAATGGCAATTGTTATTAAAATTTACCACATATTCCAACAGGCTTGTGATAGGGTGAAACGTTTAGTATTGTTTAGGGAATCATCCGGTTTTTCTCGTTGAAATATTTAATTTTCTAAGGGTGATTTTTTAAAGCATTTTACTTACAGTATGCTATTAAGCAGGTTTATTGGTCTACGGTTTTGAGGGAACTAAGCATATTTAATGGTATTTGCGAGAGTTATTACATCTGCTCTTTTCCACGTTTGAGAAAATTAGCCTTGTAAGCAATTACCGTAGAAACATAATCACATTTTGGGATAAGTTCCTCAACATATGGTTTAAGACGTGACCATCTCGTGGGTATTTTTTTATCACATTGTCAATTTCATTTTTTATTTCTCGGGGTGGATGCTCTAAGGTTGGCTCTGCTATTAATTGAACCACTGCCACCCTTACATCCATGGAGAAGACCTCTTCTTGAGGGTGAATGCTTGTTGTAAATTTTTCTTCCGTTGCTTTGGCTATTATCTCTGTTTTAGCTTCCGAGGTATACTTTAACCCACTTAGTCCATGCATCACTGGGGTTTTTGCTCTTCAGTTTAATTACCTTAAGTTGTTTGACAACTTTCCAGATATTATTGTCTCTATTTACGGTTACCACTATGTGGATGTTCCAATTATGATAATTTTATCTTATTTGATCGCCGCCGTACCAAGGCTCTTATTCTGTTGCATTCCATCCTACATTTTGTATTTCAAGATGCTTTTCATTCATAACGTGCTTCCTTCTTATAGGCTATCAAGAAATAAAGATCTATTTGGTCTCTTCTGAGTGTAGCTATAGGTAATTCTAATGCTGCTGTCTTGTAGTATGAATTTAGCAACGTTATTGTCAGCAGGATGATGGAGCTGTCCATTTCACCCTATGATTTTTTTATATAAGGAACGTACTTTGGTAGAAAAGCAATTAAATTTATTGGTACACTTCTTCAGTCAATTAAACAATATATATATATATATATATATATATATATATATATATATATATATATACTCGTATATATATTATGACTATAACAAGGAATTAATTTATTCAAAGAGAAATTGTTAAATCAAGAAATTAAATAAAATACCACGGACATGATAACATTCCTAAAAATCACCCAGATATTGTTAAAGGGTAAAAATGATTTCATAAATTGGTAAAACTGTAGATCTGTGCAAGATACTGTTAAGCAGTAAGAGAATATTGTAAAGAGTTAACTGAAAAACTATAAAAAGTGTTTTACCACCTCCCTCATATATCTATCTCTATCTTTATATTTAGGTAGGTAGGTAGGGGTACATATTTCATAAGTGGAAAAGAATTGAGCAGGTAACAAAAATAGATTTATTATACAAATGACAAAAATTTTGATATGAGGCTACAATCGTTAATTATGGGACTTAACAACTCCAAAAACATAGGAACTACTCGTAGCACGGGAAAAGAACGTGCCCAAGGCGACACGGCTACCGGCAATTGGAAGTTAAGTTGATAGTGGGTATAGGACTACAAGACAGCCGGGATAGCGCCAGACTTCCACCATAAAGGTCTAAAAATAGAACACGGAGACTTAGCAACATATAAAGAAAACCAGCTAATCCTATAGTTTTAGAGTGACCAAGTTACATGTCGGACAAGCTTGACTAGACAAAGGAATGACATTCTAAATAATAAACTGTAAGATGGCCTTAGTTAAGTTACACTAGTGGATGACTAACAATCAGGCGTAAACACAAAATTGTACTATGACCGGTCCTTTCCCAGTGGGTACTGCCAGAGTACTCTATAGTACATTTATACCATTACCCACTCCCTGGGGTATACATCAAATATAGTACACACTAACTTTAAATACTTGGATTAATGAGATGCCAACAAGGGGCAAATGATAATACTATCTGTGCAGGCCACTATACAACACTAGCCGTGTTCCGCACTTTACGCACCCAAAATGGTAACACAAAAAAAGGGGTGGCAACAAGAATGCTGTAAGATACTGACTTAGCTAGGTCCTCAAATAAAGGCATTAGACAACCTGCGTGTAGTCATACAAAATTTGAACACGTGAACATGACGTTCAAGACGCAATTACATATAGTGAAGTCATGAGGACTTAAAACGAAATAAAGAACTCATGGAGAAGAGGAGGCTTAAAGTTAGCTCATAAGAAAATATAGTCATATAGATTAACTAAACAAGTCTGAAGAACTTGGAAACATAATTGTCATTCCGACAAATTAAACTATGTCCGAAGGGCATAGAAAAGTGAACATTGTCTTAAGTACTATCTCAACAAGTCTGACAGACTTGAAAATTTAATGACTACTTGGATCAATAAAGAAGATTCCCTCGGCGTCGCGGTGATGACACCCACGCCCCAGCCATCGCGTTTAGCAGTATCTTCTTCAGGTTCTGGAGCAGAGGTTCCTCTTTCGAGGATATCCAAAGATGAACTACAATTTGTGAAACTAGGGATCGCCCATTATATACTCTTTTTCTGACTAGCAAATTTGGCATGTAAACAAGGAAAAAGATAAGGCAAGGGGGAAGAGAGGGGGGGGGGGTTTGGAGCAGTGGAAAAAGAAGGTGACAAAGAAGTCCGCTAGGGGAGTAGTGTCCGTAGCTAGCGATATCAGACCAGCGATATGCAGGTCTTTCTTCAATATTGAGTTCAAGGGGTTAGTCGTCCGTTGAAACTGTCACGTCTTCTAGTCCACCATACTTGAAGAACAGTTGGTGAAAGCATGGTTCTTGAATTCGGGAACATCCATGTAATGTGAGTAGAACCCAAATGATATTATTGCAGAACATATCAATTTTAACTCTCTTCTTCGGATTCCTTTATGTTATTTTAGCATTTGGTGCAGATTATTGCTTGTAGATGTCATCTTAATTAAGTGACATGTTACAGTGTAACGTGTCAAATTAGTAGATTGGAGCCGTTAATACTATAACTAAAGATCAACAACAACCCATCACTAGAAATATCAATAATACCAATGACAGCCTAAGAAAAAGTTGACAAGGAATATTTACACAATTACAATACAATTAATAAAAAGGTGGTTAGTAGAAAGTTAACTAATTTACTAGATAGGTACTTAGTTTGTGAAACTTCCACATATAGAAACTGCTGACAATAAAAATAAACATGAAACATATTAAAATTAAAATTGAGATATAACTAATAACATATTTCCACAAAATTATAATAAGTGTTTAGAATAACATTAAGTGTTTTGAATAATATTAAGAACTTGTTATCTGAGTCAAATGGTTTAAAAAGTGCATGTGTTAACAATCGAATTGTTGTAAAAACAGATGTTTCATCCAGATTACTCTTAATAGTTATGATATGTTGAATACATATATGTTGTTTATACATAACTTATTGGTTGCTATAAGAGAAGTGTAATAAACGAAAATGTTAATTGAAAAGATTGAATTAAAGTGACGTTCCTTATATGATGTTTTGATTCCTCTCCTTATAAAATTTGTTGCAACTCTTGGCTGGGTGACGACATGTTTCGGCGATTTACGCCATCCCCAGGTCTTTGTATTGGGGTTGAGATGTTATCCCCGATGTTAACACAGTGTACTGTGCACTCAACCCCAATACAAAGACCTGAGGATGGCGTAATTCACTGAAACATATCGTCACCCAGCCAAGAGTTGCAACAAATTTTATAAGGAGAGGAGTCAAAACATCAGATAAGGAGTCACTTTAATTCAATCTTTTCAATTAACATTTTTATTTATTACACTTCTTTTATAGCAACCAATAACTTATGAATAAACAACATATATGTATTCGACATATCATAACTATTAGGATGAATCTGGATGCAACATCTGTTTTTACAACAATTCGATTGTTAACACATGCATTTTTTAAACCATTTGACTCAGATAACAAGTTCTTAATATTATTCAAAACACTTAATGTTATTCTAAACACGTATTATAATTTTGTGGAAATATGTTATTATTTATATCTTAATTTTAATTTTAATATGTTTCATGTGCATTTTTATTGTCAGCAGTTTTTATATGTGGAAGTTTCACAAACTAAGTACCTATCTAGTCAATTAGTTAACTTTCTATTAACCACCTTTTTATTAATTGTATTGCTATTGTGTAAATATTCCTTGTCAACTTTTTCTTGGGCTGTCATTGGTATTATTGATCTTTCAAGTGATGGGTTGTTGTTTATCTTTAGTTATAGTATTAACGGCTCCAATCTAGTAATTTGACAATTTACACTTTTTATAGTTTTTCAGTTAATTCTTTACAATATTCTCTTAATGCTTAATAGTATCTTGCACAGATTTACAGTTTTACCAATTTATGAAATAATTTTTGCCCTTTAACAATATATGGGTGATTTTTAGGAATGTTATTATGTCCATGGTATTTTATTTAATTTCTAGATTTAACAATTTCGCTTTGAATAAATTAATTCCTTGTTATATTCATAATTTATATTATTTATTTGACTAAAGAATTGTACCAATCAATTTAATTGCTGTTCTACCAAAGTACATTCCTTAAATTATAAATTTAATATTTCTCCTTACTACAATTAAAATGAATATAACTAAAATTATGAATTTGTATCGATATGTTCTGGTATCACCTCCTCTAGATTTCGTCTGTACTTTGGTCAGTCAGTTATGGAAGACCTCTTCTTGAAGAACATAATTTTAATATTCGTGCTTACTGGTATTTTGCAGAACAAAGGATTATAATATATTTCCAATTCATTTAGTACTATAAGTTAATTGGTTAGTAATTGATATTAGTCAGAAATATATCTAGAATATTTGTAAGGTGATAAAAAATTGCAAAAGAAAATAGTTGGGTTCCATCAGGACTAGGACTACTTAGACTTTCATGGATCCATGGTCCCCCAGGGTTCTATCACCCCTATTTGTTGATCTACTGCTCCAGTTTGGATGATTGCTATTTAATTCGCCAGTGGCAAAGGCATTTTTGCTTCCAGTGAGGAAGATCGAACCCTCGATAATTAAGATGTTGTTTGGAGTATTGTATATTGATGTGAATAGTATCTCTTGTTTTAGTCCGGGTACCACTATTAACGTTGGTTTTTATATGGTCTAGTCCTAATAAAACCATATGGTAGTTTAAAATGTTAATTCGGATCAGTATTGCTGAACTCCTGCCTCTACTGTAGCTTCTTTCGGCTCTGCATACATCATAATCCCTAAATGTGTGCATATTTGTTTCGTTTTGATAAGTTTCACGAAGAATATTATTGTCTAATCCTTTCTAGCTGAAGCTTCTTATGAAAATTTGACGTTTTGAAACATTAGAAACGCATTATCAAGGTTGTTGTTTTATTCTTGTTCAAGAAATACATAATTTTACCATCTGCAATAAAATGTATTTAGTATAATCTTTTGTTTTTGTATGACTAAACAATTTAAGGTAAATTTGGTAAGCAATTCAGCTTATATTGCTATTATATTTATTATTGTTATTATTATGGTAATTGAAAGGAAATTGAAAATGAAATTATTATTATTATTATTATTATGACTAGCTATTATTTCTTACGACAGTTCCATTCCTTTTATCAGTAAACTTAGACCATCAATTCACCCTATCCTCTGCCTACTCCTTCTCATTAAGCTCCAGGAATTTTCTTCCTTTCTTCAAGTCATCTAATATTTGAATCCTATTTCTTCATAATCTCCTATTTCCCTAAAACTTTTCTTCGATAACTTCATGTAGAGGGCAGGTTATCCTAAGGATGTGTCAGAACCAGTTTGGTTCGCACCGAATAATCACATGCAAAATGGTTCTCTTCTCACCCACTCTTCTTAGGAATACTTCATGTATCACCTTGTCTGTCCACCTAATCTTCTCAAATATTTTATAGCACCATATTTAATAGCTCTCCAAGTATTTCCTTTCCTTCTTCCTTTGAGTCCAAGTTTCTGATCCACACAGCACGATGCTCCAAATGTAGCATTTCATCGGGTTCTTCGTCAGATTCAAACTTAACTTGGTGGTCAGCATTGACCTCATCATGTTGAAAGCTTACTTGGTAATGTATATCCTTGACCTAATTTCCTTTGTACAGTAGGCATCCTTTTTAAGAAGACTTCAGAAGTACTTAAACTGATCTATGTTTTAAAACTTCTGGTTTCCAATTTTGATTTTCAGTGGCTCTTCATTTTTTGAAATCACCATTACATTTGACTTATAAATGTTGATCTGCGTGTCTTAGTTCTCCCTACTGATCTTTCCCTATACTATTTTTTACTTTTGGCTAGCAATGCTAGATCATCTGCTTATGTTATTGCGTTGTTGACGCCACCTCCAATCCCGAAATTGCCACGTCCATCCAGGGATTCCCTGACCAGCCATTCTCCATACAAATTGAACTGACTGGGTGACAAACATCATCCCTGTCTCACTGCTCTTCCTATCTTCCTTACCCTCCAGCATTAAGCCTCACCTTCACTCACAGTCCCGGGTACAGTTTTGAAATCATTCTTCTGTCCCTCGAGTTGATGCCAATCATTTTGAGTATATCCATAAGATTTCTTTAATTTTATTCTATCTAACGCCCTTTTCCAGCCAAGAAACCTAATGTAGACTTCTACCTTGACTTTCACCACTCTCTTTTAAATTATTCTCAGTGTCCCGATGGAGTATTTGGTTGTTTTTCCTTTTATGAATCCAAATTGGTCTTCTCTCATCACATTGTCTATTTTATGTTTCAGTCATCTGTGTAGTATTCTTGCCATGAACTTCCCCACACGTGAGATGAGGCTGATTGGCCTGTGTAGTCACTGCATTTCTTGGTTTGTTTCTTCTTCCTTCGATCTACCATGGGGGCGTCCATAAAGTCCTTTGGCCATTCTCTTGATTCGTATATCCTATTTATAATTTGATTCGTCACCATCTGACATTTGGTATTTTTTATTCCTATTGTTTGCACAACTTCATTTAAATTTCCTCCCAATTCCTTTACTTTCTGGTACATGATAGTATACATTTTTTTCTTTGCAGTTCAATCATCTCATGTTTTCTCTAGATAGTATTTCCTAGCTTTGTTTCTTTTCATAACTCATTGTTTGGATTTTTATATTCTTCTTTTTTAAGGTTTTTCCATTTGCTTCTTTCTGACATTTATTAAAGCATATTTGTTGTTACCTAGGGCTTTTGTTCAGTCCTCTTATATATCATTATTTTAATGAAATTCATTTTTTAAAACCACTTACCTCAAAACTAAACTTTAAAACAATTTTATGTCAATATACTCCTGTTTAAAAGACTGTGTAGAAACACTGTTTTTTTAGCACCGCGTCTTAATATCCATTTAAGTAAGACTACAAGTTTATTTTGTGCACATGCACCTGTTCATAAACATTGCTTAAATCTAAGGCCTACACTTCTTCCAAATTTCGCAACAGTTTTCATGATTGCACCTTGTTTTGCTAATAGTTGTTATGATGGTGTGCCGTAAACATAGCAATAGCTTACTTGTACTTAATTCAGTAATAATCTAGCTACGGAAACACGGCCCTAATTTAAAGGTATTAGGTTAGCTAGCCTACAGCAAAATTTTGAAGGAATATCAAAATTTTACATGCTGGCTTATATTTCTTACTCGGAATTATTTTACTCCCCCTAGGACCATTTTATATTCTTTTTTTTTAAAAAAAGTGCTTTTTATTTCACTATCTTTATATCTTGGGCTGTAGGTTGATTTATGTTTCTGATCTACTTATCGTATAATAAGGCATTGCACAATAAAAATGTTAATAAATAGATATAAGCCCAATAAAGTATAATTAGAACACACTTGAATGTTTAACTGTAAAGTAAACTCTAAAAAGTACGAGGTTTCATATAGTTCTAGGTAAGGATACGCCCTGTGAAAGTGCTTTTAATTACAATGTATGGTCCGCGGTTACAGGGGATAATATCGATGGCAAGTAATAAAACAGAAAAAGTCTTAATAGTTTTTTCTTTTATCCAAATTTTAATAAATCGTAGGCCTATATATAGTTATAAATATTGTTTTTTGCATTGTTTAATTTTAAGGTAAATATTTAGTACATTTAAAAACATGTATTTTCTTTTTTTCCTGCTATTGCCTGTTTTATTTATAGTTTTCAATTGTTTGAGAAATACTCGCTTTGGTGGGCGCATGGTCTAAGGTGGTACGCTAACAATACATTAGACTTCGGAAGACAAAATGATCTGGGTTCAACCCTGGTTGGGTTTACTTTTTTCCTAAATGGTCTTCCACTCTCCTTCCACACCTATGTTTGTACACTTTTTTTAGATTTAACCTTGCTAATCCTTAATAATATTAGTGTAATTAGTACATAGGCGTATATCCCGAACGGGTAGTAAGACGCGTTGATAAAAAGAAAATTCGGGATGGACTTAGTCTCGTTTATAAAGAACGATCGACATTACTGTATTTGTTTTATTTTTAAGACTTAAGATAAAATTATTAAAGTCACGGCTTACTTGCTTATTTTTCTTAATTATAAGTATTAATAAAGGGTGGGGTATAACACTACCTATTGTGTTGATAACAGGTTTATTAAATCTTTTGGAATTCATTGATATTTTTAAAAAGTATTACATTTACTGGTGGAAAAAACTCCTACCTCACGTACACATTTTATGCAAACAATAACTCTTTTTCCTGAGGGATAAACATGTTTTACAGATTAACTGCTAGAATATATAAAAAAAATTAAAAACCCTCAATGACATGGAATTTACAAAAGGTTGAATCCGGTACGCCGTAACTAATTGTCAATGCATATGGATAGAGTTTTAAAATTAAACCATGTAAGCCACAAAAACATCACACACAGTACATTTTTTTGGTGTGTGTGTTTTGCATATTTACAGTTTGTTCATTTAGAAAAATTACCCCCCTCGAGCAAAAAGTCTTCGTTTTTTTATTGGTACATGGTGGAGTGTAATTTGTATGTTTAAATTATTTGGGGTATGTATAAATGATACTACATAACAGATAATTTATAATATGCCCCTTTTAAAAATTGTGAGTTGCTTACGGGAAGTACTCTTGTTGCTGGTTTAGTATTTTATAGTAAACGGTAAGACACATCAAATTTTAGTTCACAAAAAAAAATTTAAATCTTTTATTATATGTGAGGACTACTTTATATGTGTGCTCTACTATGCAAGCACCAACGAATTCCAGTAGATTGAAGGGAAACTCAGAAACAAAGAGATAGGTTTATTTAGGGGACATTGGTTGTTCATTTGGGGACACTGGCTGTTTCATAATAGACACCTGTAGCTTCAGAGGGGGCAATGGTTGTTCAAAGGGGACACACCGGGTGTTTCAAAGGGGACATTGGCTGCATTAGAGAGGACAACGATTGTTTAACAAAAGGAACTAGTGGCTTACGAAGTGACACTGGTTGTTTCAGATGGGACAATGGTAGTTTCAGAGAGGACCATGATTGTTTAAGAGAGAGAATTGATTGCTTCAGAGTATACACTAATTTTCAATCAATTTTGTTTACATAGCATCTTTAATGCTACAGGTTATGGATCTTTTATTTATTGCTGTCCTGATCTTCATTAATTTAGTAGCACTAACTCGTGGATATTTAAAAAAATATTTAGTCAACACTTCAAAGGATATTCCCTTAAAAGTTTTCATGTTTATAGGTTGGTTATCTTCCGTTCCATTGAAGGTGTATCTTTTTTTTTAAATAAAGTGATCCACTCATGGTTTTTTATTCACTGGTGGATGAGCTGAAGAGTGATGTATATTTAGAATAGTTTCTAATACGTGTAAGACTGTAGCTTATAATATTTAATAATATTTAGCACCGCGTCTTACTACCCGTTTGGGTTATACGCTTTAAGTACTAATTACGCTAGTGGATTAGGAATTGGGAAGGTTTAATTAGAGGAAGTGAATCCGCATTTTCGTGGAGGTAGAGTGGAAAACCATTTAGGAAAAACCACCCCCAGTTCACCCGACCGAGATTCGAACCTCGATCTCCCCGTCCTCAGCAGTCGAGCTAAACACCACAAGCGAGTTAGCCAACTACGCCACCGAGGTGGTTTGTAGTTTATAAGTGTTGCTTAATTATCTTACATTAGTTGCTTGGTCATACAATAATAATAGTCCGGATATTTATGTAGTTCAATCCCTTACTTCAAATATTATATAGTTATCTCCACCAGCTATGTTTTACTCGGAGGCTATTGGCAAAGAACTCATTCTTCTATCATCTTAATCATTTCTTCAATCCATACCGTGATTGATTAGTTAGTCAAATACTAATTTAAACTATCCGGTGTTTTTAACATGAACATGTCAACACAAAGCTAAAGAACTAACTCTTTCTTAACAAATACTGTGTCAGTCTATTAATACTATTCAATAGAGGCAAATGCAAATTTCTTAAACACTCACATTTCAAAAGAAGACTCTCCAATCGCAGATATCAGTCCATCATAATTCTCAGCTACATAAATGGGGTTGATAGAAGTATAAATTTTAAATATACTTTTAAAATTATAGCCATTAAAAATTTAATCTCAGAGTCATGGATGTTAGGAAAAGGTAGTGTGTCAAAATGTGAATATGTAACGAGCATGGTTGACATTCTAATCCTTGCCATCTTGGACGGAGTCGGGAAAGATAGTACTTTGTAAGTTTGGTAAAAAATATAATCTTTAAATAGATCCTTTTGGACCAAGCTAAGTGAGATTCTGATTTAACTTGATCACTTTCTATTTCATCTGTCTGCCCGGATATTGGATACGAGATAACTGTAAAATTCTTAAATCAATTTTAAATAAATTTGTCATGGATACTCTTTGAACCTAGGTCGAACAATGTGTGTACAGAGTTTTTGATCTCTTTGTTTCAAGTTGGTGGCGACTCAAAAAAAAAGGTCGGTTTGTTACGCGATAACTTGTAAATATGTTGGTCAATTAAAAAAACTATGGCATGGTCATTCTTTAAACCTAGTACAAACGTTGTATATACTGTACACTGTACAGAACATAAAATAGTTTATCAATCTGGCTATCCATTTCAATATAACGGTTGGCGTATAGCTTAAGCGGGTAGTAGGACTCAGTGAAAAAAAATTACATATATATATGGAGGTCACTAAAATATTTATTTATTTATTTATTATTTCATCTCAAGTTATTTGAATTTAACATCATAAACAATTTATCGAATAACTAGGGCCTACCTCTTTTTAAATTGTGACATATATTACGAGACCAACGTCTTAATCCGCGTGGACAGTTGCTATTTTCTATAAACAAAATGCTTTATTGAACATATTATTAGTAGGTTTTCTGTCTTACGTGCTCACTGAAGAAAATCATCAATTTCAAATCCAAGGAGAAGTTTTTGGAACTATTTAACTTGAAATCGCAGGAGAAATTTTAAGAGAAACTATAAGATCGTAACATAATTCCATGGTGTGCTTAGCATTTTTTGAGAGAAGAGAACGAGATATACTATTTACAGAACTACTAGTTAGTAAAATATTTAACCCTGTTTTGTTAATGATTTTGTCTTCTACTAAAACTGGACTGAAATAAAAGAGAATACAAAAACCAAGAGTAAAATTGAAGCGTCTAAATTTTATTCCAAACACAAGGCTACATTTCTATGCAAGGGCCGTGTTCTTTGAATGTGAACATGTTTGCTGCGCAGGAGCCGTGACACCAACATAAAATATACTAATAAAAATAAAATAAAAAAACAAACCAAAACGCTCCGGACAAAATAAAAAGTGTGTCTAGTAGTCGCAGGGGCAGTCCATTAGAACGCAAGTGGGTGGTACACAGGAGTGGATCAAGTTGCGGAGTATCAGGGGTATACTGGGTTAGGGGGTTTCTAGGAGTGGAAGTCATAGCGTGACGAATACCGCCTGACCTTAACCGGGGCTTTAGTACGGTGGAGGGAGGAACTGGACCGGAATCTGTATATGCTCGTTGGGGTTTTTAGCGTACATTTTATAAACATGGGGATATAAATCAAATTGGCAAAAACGCTAACTTAGTACAAAACTGTGACACTACACACAACATCTTAGCGACCGTAATAGCAATATATTAGCGTGTAACCCGAAAAGGGTAGTGAGACTCGGTAACAAAAATAAATGTTACGGTACATCGCACAGACTGTCTCTCTTTTTACTTTCTCGCCCTCTTACAGGTAGATAAAGTATTGTGGTCGTCAAAAAAATTGAGTTTGAGATGTTATTGAAGCTCGACGATTCATGATCCCCCGAATCCGAAAAAGTGGTTTTTGAGTTACCGTCTGTCTGTCTCTATGTACCTACAAATAGAGCCTTAACTATTTTACCGATCAGGCTAAAAATGGGTATCTAGGGTTTTCATAGGGTTGCCCCAAGGGTTTTTTGGAATTGGATATCCAACCCTAAAATTAAGGTTTGTTTCCTTAAGGGTGGAAAGAGAAAAAGTAGATTTTCTCAAAATCAGCTCAAACGATTTTGATTAAGTTTTATTTCTAAACATTTATAAATATTCCAAACAAAATGGCTGTTTCAATATTTCGGAAAAAATAATTTAAGGGTTCCGGTCAAATGTGTAAATTATAATTTTTATCACATCTACGAAAATTTTTGAGATATAAAATTACTTATCATTACAGATATGTAGATTTATTAATAATACAAATATTTCATTCGAAGCATGTTTTTATAAAACCAAAAGCTTTCAAGCTACACGCAAATAAATATATATATATATATATATATATATATACAAATTTTTATAATACTAAAGGTAAAGTATTGCGACCGTAAAAATAATAGAACCAGAAATTTTAATGGATGTCGTGGTATTATGACACCCCAAACCTTAAAATGTGGTCTTTGCAATGCTGTCTGTGTGTCTTTTTAACCCCAAAATTAAGAGTAATTTAGTTAAAAGCGAAAAGAGAAAGATTAAATTTTCTCAAAATCGTCTATAACAGTTTTGATTAAAATTCGTATATAGACCGTGATAAAGATTATAAATATACTGGTTATTTTTATTTTACCATGAAAGTTACTTTTAGGGTACTTTACAGAAGCTTAATTTTCCGTATCTCCACCACTATTTGAGATTCTAAATACCATATCATTGCAAAATTGTAGTACTATTAAAAATTAAAAACTTGTATTTGAAACAATTTTTTTATAAAACCAACATTTTCTGAGATATTGACAAATACATTAATACAATTTTGTGTGCTTTAGTTGTAAAGAGATACTATTTAAGTTTTAAAGCAATAACTCTCCAATGCCATAAAGTAAGAAATGAATAAGTCTCTCAAAAATTGTATGTTCTCTTTCTTTCAACATCTTTGATGAAATGATTATACAACAATGATCTATATCTATCATTTTAGATTCAATAGTTAATATTTACCTATTTTATTGGTCAAAATTTATAAATGAGGAATTTATTAGCAATGTAATAACCATACGATGTGCAATCCCTAATAAAATTTCGAAAATTTTAAACTGTAAGTCGAAATTTTAATACAAAGTGTTGACCCTTGGGGACCCAATATCAATATTTTCACTTGCTCGCTACCTTACATGTAGAGCAAGTATTGTGATCGTAAAAATAATTAACTTGAGATTTTGATGTATGTCAACGTCTCATGACCCCCGAACCTTAAAAAGTTGTTTTCTCAATGCCGTCCGTCAGTCTGTACATCTGTATGTCAGTCTGTTCCTCGGGCTAGAGCCTAAACTATTTTACCGATTGGGCTAAAACTTGGTATATAGTGTTTTCATAGGGTTGCCTTGAGGGGTTTTTGGAATTGGATATCAAACCCTAAAATTAAGGGTTGTTTCCTTAAGGACAGAAAGAGAAAAAATCTATCTTATCAAAATCGGCTTTAACGATTTTGATTATCTTTCATTTCTAAGCTTTGATCAATATTACAAACCAAATGGTTACTCTCAACCTTTTGTCAAAATGACTTTAAGGGTTCCAGTCTGATGCGTAAATTCTAATTTTTAATTTTATCTCTGTAAGTCTTTGAGATATGAAATTACTTCTCAGTGCATACATGTAGATCTATTTATAATAAACATATTTTACTTGAATATATTTTTATAGAACTAAAAGTTTTCAAGCTATACATAAATGTATTTTTATTTTAACTTAACAACACTTTTAAGGTAAAGTATTACTACCGTCAAAAAAAACTAGACCGAGATGTTGATGGATGTTGACGTTTCAGGACCCCGGACCTTAAAAGTGGTTTTTGCAAAGACGTCTGTCTAACCCTAAAATTAATAGCAGTTTACTAAAGGATAAAAAGAGAAAAATTTAATTTTCTCAAAATCGGCTATAATGATTCTATCTCTATCATCTTAGACTCAATAGCCAATAATTACCAATTTTTTGGTCAAAATGTATAAAATAGAAATTTAATTTAAAATGCTAAAACCATAAGATGTGCATCCCCTAGTAAAATGACGAAACATTTAACCGGAAGTCAAAATTTAATACCAAATGATGACCCTCGGGGACCCAATATCGATATTTTTTATTGGTCCAAATATACAAATGAAGACGTTAATTATTTAAAAATAAAATTATGAAATTTAAAACCATGAATAAAAAATGTTTCACGAATGTCTAGCTCAATTTGTTCTCGGGTTTGCTAGTGTATATTTTAATACGAATTTCGAGTAAAAAAATCTCCATTTCTAAACAATAGAGCGAGAAAGCTCGTGCGGAGTTCCGTACCAATTTTTAAAAATTCTAGATTGTCTTCTTTTGTAATGTACCCTGATTTGATTATAGCTAGTCTATTTTTTAAGATATCCTGGTGTGTTCTGAGATTCTTTTTGGTATAGTGTTTTTTCTGTATTAGCTTGTTCCACTAAACATATTACATTTCCATACATGATGGCCTTGTGTTTAGAGTCTATCCAATGGTATGTTTAACATAAAGATATTAACGAATTGATCTAAGTGGTTTACATGTAAAAGAAAAATCTATAACCGTGCCCAAGGTATTACTGACCTGCAAACCCAATGGGAAGAAACCAATAGAAAGACCTAAACGCAGATTGGAGGATAACATTAGAAGGAACCTGAAAGAATATGTAAGGTAGTGGACTGGATAGAACTAGTTCAATATAGGGATAGGTGGCGTACTTTTGTAAGTGCGGCAATGAACATTTGAATTCCTAGTGCCATGGAGTAAATAAGCAAGCAAGTAAGGATTACATTTAAAAGTTACCTGTATTGGATGCAAAAAGCGAAGAGTAAATCCATATAAGCTACGCGGGTAAAACAATACTCAGTGTTCCAGCCTAGTGTCAAACTGCCACTTCCAAATCATCGGCGATCTAGTCTATTTCGAGCTTGACATCGTAGACCAAGCATGTCGAACTTGAAGACTTATCACTGATTTAGTATTGCTCATGGACCTTATGAATAACCAGCTTCGGTGGACACATGACCTAAGACGTCACTCTCGCAAAAGACTATATTGCTCATGATGAGGAGATCGAGTTTAATAAGGGCTGTTTTTATAAAATAGTTGCCCACTATGCCTCCATGCAAATTCGGGTACACTTCATATAAATTCAACACCAAGCATCCCTAGACCAATAGCATAATTAGTACATAGGTGTACATCCTGAATAGGTTGTATGAAGCAGTGATAAAAATAAAAGATACAATGCAATCCTACTATAATTTTTGAAACATCGTTGAAATATAACATTTGAGAATTTGGCTAAATTTGGGGAAATCATGCTTGTTAGGTATTTTACCAGATTTGTACTATTTTTCAATTGGATTAATTCTAAAAAGTAGTTGAATCTGAGCATCAAATATGTGCACATGCTTATGTTAACACTTGTTTTCTCTGGTGGAAAAGGTATTAAAAAAATTACAATAAAGATATCTACTTATGGCCACACATTTGTCAATAATTATGAAAGTGACATTAGCACAATATTTAAAGATAGACACTCTCGTCATTAATTAAAAAAGGTTTTGACATTTGTTGTAAAAAATTATGTTTTTTTTTATTGTTTTAAATAGGGGAGTACTCTTTTCTTTTTATATTACATAAAGATTGAATTGTCTTACAATGCGGGCCTCATAATAGTTTCAATTTTCAATGTGGCCCCTATTATCAAACTAGTTTGGCACGTCTGTCTTAGACCATGTTACCATTGGTACAAGGTGTTTATGGTTTTATATTTGTATTTGGTCTTTGGTGTGTGTATTTTTTAAATTATTTGGTTGATTTATACTTTTATTTTGTAAATATTCAAATTAATAAAACATTAACAAATTAAAGCTGTGCAATATTATCTTTAAGGTTAGTTAGATAAGACTACCTTTGTGGCCTAGTGGACAGAGTTCCTGGTTACACAAATCCAGAGGTCCCGAGTGCGTTTTCCAGTGCTTCCAAAAATGTATCTGAGAAGCAGAGGGTATGGAACGGTGTCCAACTCAGCCTCGTGAGGACAAATTTTATATATTTAGCACCACGTCTTACTACCCGTTCGGGTTATACGCTTTAAGTACTAATTACGCTAATGGATTAGGAATTGGGAAGGTTTAATTAGAGGAAGTGAACCCACATTTGCGTGGAGGTAGAGTGGAAAACCATTTAGGAAAAACCACCCCCAGTTCACCCGACCGAGATTCGAACCTCGATCTCCCCGTCCTCAGCAGTCTAGCTCAACACGACAAGCGCGTTAGCCAACTACGCCACCGAGGCGGGTGTGTGAGGACAAATAAGGAGTGACTTATATAAATAAGTAGCAGCTCTAGCTTAGATATTGAGATTAATGGCCACAGGGTTCATTGTGCTGACCAAATGATACCCTCTTTTCACAAATGTTGGTACTGTAATCACTAATGGTGGCAGCCGCTTGGTCGTATTAACTCGAATGCGAGCCCACATCATGAAGTAATATAGATAGTATACCCAGTTTCATTCGTAGCAGTATGGGGAAACAAAACATTTATTCTAAATTGACACTTGATTTCAACGACGATTTTTAAAGGAATATTTCAACGTTAGCTGAATCGAAATAAACCAACAACAAAAACTTGAAAAAGGTTGGGATTAACCCTTGGCTTCCTGAATAAAGCTGGAAAAGTAAACTAGTATTTATAATGGAGTCAATACAAATAATTAATTATCTACAATAAGTAAACTATATGTGTCAATACTACACTCAGTTATAGTCATTTATTATGTCTAGGCATTTTTCATGTAAAAATAAAAAGCTACCTCAAGTTATTTATATGAAATTTAATTGGTCTAATAGTTTGAAAGTGAAAATGAATCTTACTCAAAGTGAGCCATAAAATAATTCTTGAAATCATAACCTCTATTAGATTTATAAAATTCTTAGGTGAACCGAGCAATTTAATAATAATTTATAAATATGATTAAATTTGAATCTTGGCTATTCTTGTACAAAAAAGAAAGTTTTTCTTAGACAAATTTACAGATTAGGTATAAAATCTATATTTGGTAGCCATGTTTCAATCACGCACCAAAATTAAATAATAAATAAAAATTATCAAAATTTTATTTGGGGGTAGCCCCCTAATCATATTTTATAACAACGTTTAACGTATCTTAGTAACTTATCATACGAGACATATTATTAATATTATCATTATCCGTTATCAATGATGTCTTGATTTAGTTTATATTTTCCGTAATTTGCCAACTCACTATAGCTTAAAAGATTGCCATGGTTACGATAGTATCTTAGTAGATAAAATTCACTGTCACCATAGTGTGTGACGCGCACCAGTGGTCATGTGGGGTTGTCAGGTATGCAATAGACTGAATTACTGGTCACGGGGTAGTAATGTTTTGAATCTCACTCTGACCGTTTGAGAGTATCTTTCCAAATCTGACTAATCACTGTTGTTTTATTTATCTCCCTTCTATGATACTTCAATATTTTTTTCAGCACCACTTCTTACTACCAGTTCATTTTTTTAACTCCAAACTCATCCAAGCTTCATAAATTAAGCTAATACCCCTGTGTAAAACTTGTAAAATAAAAATGACAATCTGAAAATGGTTTCTGACATGACTATCTCGCTATTCAATAGGCTGATTAGCTACGTTCAATTTTGGATTCCAAAGTTAATGGGTATTTCTAATAAAATCAAAAAGTTATTATTTATTTTATAAATGTAGTTTAGTGTCAGATTTATATTAAGGTCTTTTTTTCATAATGAAAATAATAAAAATATTTTACACATAAATATTTGAACTAATAGTTGCCATGGTTTTGTGTTTCAGGATGATAGATGGGGTAGTAGACATGGAGATTTGCATTGATGTCAATCGAATGGGCTTTATGAAGTCAGTTCATTTGAGTGAACGCCTCCAAATACATTTCTAAGAAATGGATTTTTTATTTTTGATGTAATTTTTATTATTATTATTATTATTATTATTATTATTATTATTATTATATTTATTGAAAAATAAATTTTAGTGAAAATCAAAATTAAAAAAAAAAAGTGTAATAATATTTTGGTTCTAAAACAATAAAATGACTGTAATCTTAGCCAAAAATTAATAGTTTTAGAAATATTAATATAAGTTTAATCATAGTTATACTTGAACGATAAAAAAATCCATGCCACTAAATCCTTTGGAGGGGAAGTAAAGTCTTCTGTCTTATGTCGATTGTAGCATGTAATGGATCCCTGGAAGGTATGTGAAAACACTTTTCCTGGCAATATTGTTAGACCCTTTCTTTTGTTCTCACTCATTGAAGTTATCATGTGCTGATCTAATCAGGTGGTTTAGAAAGTACATGTTAAATACCTCATATAAATAAAAATAAATAAAAAATGCAGCTACAATATAATACTTCCAATAATAGCATAAGATAACTTAGTTTATTGTTCCTCGTAAAATTATAATTAAATTAACTAATAAAATGGCATTAAAAATAAATTACTTAATTCAACTCATTTTTATTATAACTTACTTTCTAAACAGTAAACATTAGTAAATGTCACATAAAATATTGTATAATTACTTTTGAAATTATTTATTTATAAGGTTTGTAATCTATTTTTTTCCCTGTTAGTTTAAGGAATTTTTAAAATGAAATTATATTAAAATGAAAAAAAAATTAAGGGATTTTACCATAATCATATGAATATACTCCTTTGTTTTGCCAACATTCATGTTAGAGCTGGAATCAATTATTATTAATATAGTTATCATTGATAGTTTCTCAGGCACTTTACGCAAGTGGGGCATTTAATGTCTTGATAAATGTATATATAAATCTGAATCACTTGTACATAATATATTTTTGCACATAATGATGACCAAAAAAATATGGCACTATCTGTATTCTAACAGAGCTTACTTAATAGTGGTTTAGAAAATATAGAAATCATTGAGAGTAATCTGATCTAGGTCAACGGCATTTTCAATCTTCAGGTTATGTTATAGTTTATAAGTGTTAATTTTTTTTGCCTGTGTTTTTATGTATTAATATTTTTCTGAATAAATGGTTGTGTATTTATAATTGTTGCATTATATATTTTTCCGATCACAATATTTAATTTGAGATGTTTGTTTTGTAATGTAAAAACTTATTTAGAATTGTATTTGTTTCATTATTGTTGGTGGTTTAAGCTCATAGTTGTTTATATATCTAATTTGTAAAACGTAATTATTGGAAAAATAACATCCTTTCGGTAATAATCCTATTCTACATGTGAATATAAATACTTTTTTAAAGTTATTTTTACTTTGTTTATATTGAGAAGAAAATTAAAAATTAGTTTTAAACATTTTTAAATTGGATAACTGCAACACCTTTGTTTTAATTCCCCGTCTCTACTTAGAATGATATTCGAATATTTATTATTATTATTATTATTATTATTATTATTATTATTATTATAACTTTAATGTGTTTGTCCACTAGGATATGCTACCGGTCCTATTTGTGATCAGAGATAAATAAAATTACCGAATAAAATACAAGCTGAAGTATCTGTATTTCAAACTGATCAAGGAAATAGAGAAAATATCGTAATCCTAGAAATGACTTCACTCTAGGTTTCTTGGTACAATCCGTTCGGTGTTCCATCCTGTCGATATGAAGGGAGACAGAAAGAGGGTGAGCCTGGAGATTAAATAGAAAACTGCACTCTTATAACAGTTAAGATTTAACTAGGGTCGTGGCTACCCTGAAACAACTATGCCAAATTACTGCTTTCTAGCTCAAAGGAAATGATACAATTTGTTGAGAAATTTTGAGTAATCTTAACCCTCATTTCACATTCTTAGGTAAGCCTAAAGAGAATTTTTATGAAATAGACTTAACTAGGGTTTCATAAGCAAAAATTTGTACCAATGTAACCTTTCAAGTGAAATGGAAACTAGGAGCAGAGTTGATGAGTTAGTGAGTGAATCGGTAAAAGATTTCACCAGTTTCGATGGTCGAATGGTCTAAAGACGCTACTCTCACAATAGCGTGGACTGTTGATTACATGGAGATCAGGGTTCGAATACCAGTCAGGTGTTAAGTGGGTGGTTTTTACTAAATTATCTTCCACTCTCACTCAACTCAGATGCAGGTACATTTCTTCTAAATCCAACCTTCCTCGTCCCTAACACATTAGCGTAATTAGTAGATATGCGTATGGCCCAAACCTATAGTAAGATACGGTGGTAAATAAGAAAAATAAAAGCTTTCACGTCTATATTTAGAGGAACTATTTAAAATATTTCTCTATAAAAAATTATATTGCTAGGTTATTAAAATATATCTAATATTTTTGTAGGATATAACGTGAAACATTGTAAGCGTTGGTTTTATTTTAAAAGAATGATGCATCGATTAATATCAACGAATAGATTCATCTCAACCGGACATAGCCAGTTCATCTCCTAGCAAGACGATCACGCTATGATGCTTTCAGCTTGCAACACCATACACCATCCACCTATCCATCCGTCCAACCGGACCAGTTCCCTCTATACAAATTATTGCCACTCACTGATAAAGCTAAATAGTATGCAAATCAGTTGGTTGCCACTCGATTCCAACACGATTCTGCAGAGTCTCATCAACACACGCGGTAGATCATGAGGCCTAAATCTCCGATTAATAAAACGACTACGACGTGGAAGGCGAGAGAAGCAGCCTCTCATTTTGATCACTTCATCCTTCCAACACTGTGGTGGACATTTTGAACTGATCGGGTGTTAAAACTACCACCAAAATTAAGTCGGGGTTATAATGTTGACTGCCTCATATCAATACCACTTTGATTCACTTCTAAGCATACCTATTTTTAAAATTTAATAAATAATTCGTCCAAAGACTTTAGTTAGTATATAATAATAATAATAATAATAACGGTATTTTAATTATTTCGGTGGTCGCATCGTCTTAAGGCGTATCGAACTCTCCTCTAAAATAAAAAGACACATATAAATAAATTCATATCTCTTAAATAAACTTATACTATTATTTTTAAACAACAAATGTTTTTTCTTATTTGGTGTTATGCTTTACCATGAATTTATATTCGATACAAACCTATATTGGTGGCAGCATAGTATAAAGCGTCACTCTATTAATATTCTGATTTTTCGATGAGTAAGAGGTCAGGACTCGTATTGCAGTCAGGCATACTGATGGAGGCTTTTCATAAATGGGTCACGCCTCACCTTTCAAACAATAGCGGGTACAATTTATCTAAATTCCACCTTTCTCATCCTTACACCATTAAATGCGTTTAACCCAAACAAGTAGTAAGCCGGTGTAAGAAATCAAACAGGTTTTACTAGTGATATTGACTGAACTTATGTGTGTTTGTGTAATAGCCTATTTAATGTATTTTTAATCAATTAACGTATTTTAGTAGATATTTAAAACCTAAAACAAATCTCAAAAACAAATTCTGTTTGTAGTTTTAAATTCTATAATGTATATTTAGACTAAACAAATTAATCGGTTCTTGCAAGAAGGAACTAAGTCAATTATGTAACTTTTCAGGATAAAGAACAAAACTTCTTATTTCTTTATTATTTGATTTGATTGCCTAAATTTTTAGAGGTTTTGTGTCTTGCTGATATGTCTAATTGAGGTGTAATTCAAATTTTTTTTTATCTTTTTGGTTCTTGAAGATATATGTATATATGTATGTATATATGTTTGGTTTTTTTCCTTTCTGTGCCAACTCAGACAAATAATATGTAACTATAGCTTATTTATTTTCAAAACTATTAGAATTTTCATATTATACTATATAATAAGAAAAAATACTATATTACAACAGTTTCACCTTAATTTTGGCTTTCAACAGAGGTAGTAGCTGTTATCCAGACCATCAGTTTGTCGAAATCTTTAGACTATTTTTCATTAACAACATACTTTTAAAATCTTGTGACTTTTTAAAGTTTTTTATTGTTAATTGGTACTTTTTCATCAGGATAAGCTTTAGAAGGCATCACTATCAAAATGTTCACAACACGTCACTTGGAAAGGTGTAATGTATATTCGAAACAACTACCTATGTATGATAAGGCTTCCACAACTACAGAATTGTCTTTTAATATCGGAACTCATTAAAATAAAAAGGTGTAAAAGATTGTTTTTTATTTCACGGCACACTATTTTGTGCTGATTCATGGGCTATAACTGTAGTTTTAAAATATGTAAGCCACCACGTGTCAAAATTAAGAATTTACATTGTATCAGACATTTTTACTGTAGCATTCTTTTTACTGTTTGCTATTAACTTCACATATTATTTTGGGATGTGTATACGACCTGCCGATTTTATAATCTTCTTGAAAACTCCAAAATCCCGATCACACTGAAGGTATGAATACCCTCTTTCTGGAAACATGTGAAATAAAGTTTTTTTAATATTTAGCAACGCGTCTTACTACCCGTTCGGGCTATACGCTTAAGTACTAATTAAGCCGATGGATTAGGAATTAGGAGTGTTGAAATTAGAGGAAATGTAGCCGCCTTTGCATGGAGGGAGAGTGATAAACCATTTTAGGAACCCCCAGTTGTTCACCCGACCGAGATTCGAACCTTGATCTCCCCATCCTCAGCAGTTTGGCTCTACATGAAACAAGCGCGTTAGCCAAATACGCCACCAAGGTGGGTAATATTTTAAGTCTTCCTGTGGACATCAGAGGCATACACCTCCTTATAACTGTGGGGTTTTTTTTGTTCTGACCAGGAGCACCATCTGAGAAGTAGTTAAGTTCAAGTCACTTTTTTGAACATTATATATATATATATATACATGTATATATATGTATATATGTATATATATATACATGTATATATATGTATGTATATATATGTATATATATATGTATATATATATGTATATATATATATTTACTAGCATAAAGAAAAAAAAATTGAGCAAACATCATTTGCTCTCTTTTTAGCTTCCCCTTCATAATAAATATATAAGGTTAAGCTATGCGATTTTAAATTATGTATGCAAAAAGCACCCACAACTTTTTCAAATAAAATCTTTCTTGAGCTGGATTATATGGAAATGGCAAAAATTTTGCATCTAATCGAATGACATACCTCCAATATAGTTATCCTCCTTGCACTTATGCTCAACTCTACAATAAACTTTGTAATGCTCCAAGTTGAATAAAATAAAACACGTGACATCAGCATGAGATGTAAGAGCTACTTGACAAAGTGAAACGAACTAAGTCAGTTACTTAGTACGTTTCTGTACAATTAGTACAAACAAAATCACTATTGCTACCCTAAGAAATAGAGTAGTTTAGTTCCTTTCATCACAAAACAATGTATCACTATCAAAAAATAGGTTGGCATAAAAAACAGAAAAACGCATATTTTTACTTAGTAACTATCTGCACGTACCGATTCTTTAAACACAGACGAAGAACGCTCCAAGAGCTAAGCACAGAGCTCCCGTCATCTTTACCACAAAAAAAAAATAATTTTTTTTTGTCATCGCACTTTAATACCATTTTGGGTTATGTGTACTATACACGCTAATGTTTTAAGGAAGAGGAATATTGAATTTAGAGGAAGTGAACCTGCATTTGGGTGGTGGTATTTGTAAAATAACTTAGAAAAAACAGCCCTCGGTAAATTTAACTCGGATTCAAACTCCGATCTCCCCGTCATTGGAAGATCAGTCTAGTGCGAGCGTTATGCTTTATACCAATTTACCATAGATATGATTTTTTAAAACATCCCTCAGTACAATCAACTGGGATTCAAACTCCGATCTCCCCATCATTGGCAGTCCAGTCTAGTGCGAGAGCTATGCTTTATACCAATCGACCATTGATGCAGTTTTTTAAAAGTGTTGATAGATAAGCTAGAAGCATCTGGTTCCCAATCGTATATCTAGGAACAAGGGACATGAGTTCCTGTCATGTTGAGCCACTGTAAAAGAGGGGATAACCAAGATGTGTAAAGTCTTCAACTGTCGACACACTCAATAAGGTAAGTATACAGCTTACTGTGTTCAACGTCGTTACTAATATGATGAGGTAACTTTAACCTGACTTGTACAAAATGAGACCGCAGAGGAGAGGAGTTGTACTTCAATAGCGGGTAGTAGACCGATATTGTATTATACATGATGGCCATAAAGAGACCATTTGGAATAACTAGACGCAGATGGGAGGGTAACATTAGAATGTACCTGAAAGAGATATGGTGTAATTAGGTGGACTAGATATAACTAGCTTACGATATGGTTAAATGAGGTGGACTAGATAGAACTAACTTAAGATAGGAATAGGGTGTGATGAGGGGGACTAGATAGAAATAACTCAAGATATGGCGTAATGAGGTGGACTAGATATAACTAGCTCAAGATATTGTGAAATGAGGTGGATTAGATAAAACTAGCTTAAAAGAGGGATTGGGTTTAATGAGGTAGATAGAATAAGTTATAATGAGGTAAACTAGATAGAACTAGCTCAAGATATGGTGCAATGAGTTTGACTAGATATAACTAGCTCAAGATATGGTGTAATGAGGTGGACTAGTTAGAACTAGCTTAAGATAGGGATTGGGTTTAATGATGTGGATAGGATTGAACTAACTCATGATAGGTTGTAATGAGGTGGACTGGATACAAATAGCTCAATATAGGGATAGGTGGTGTACTTTTGTAAGTGCGGCAGTGACCTTTCGAGTTCCATAGAGTAAGTATTAAACATGATGGCCATAAAGTCTGGAGACACAGGAAAATAAACAGATACACAAATAGAGGCAAATATACGTTCTTGTATCCCACGTGTTTTAATACATAAACAAACAAAAAAATCATTGAAAATAAGGTTATGACATTAAATATCATTTCACTACATGCTCAGTGTGTTTTCTCTTATTGACAAAGTTAAGTTCAACTTGATTAGCAAAATTATTATGAACTCAGTCCATTAGCGCTGCATCCCTAATCATCTTCCACAGCCCTCCATGATGCGTCGCTTTAGATAACCCCAGTCTCTGTTTTTCACATAATACATCTGTGTGTGTTTGGTGTGCTTTTTTGGCCTATGTCTATGTATCAAGACTTAATAGTCATCTTATATTACGTTTGATCTATTTTCTCGTAGTATACATTCTGTTCTTAGGCCTTATGATACTTCCATGTTCGTATATGGATGGACACAGATACATCAAATCAGAACAAAATAATACTCCTATCATTAGCGCTAAACTTTATAAAAAAAAGTATATCAACATTTTCGTGGAATGAGAATAGGTAGTTATTTAGGAAAAGAAACAACCATTTAAATGGAATTTGAATCACAACCTCCATATCACCGATAAACCAGACAAGTCAAGACTGTTGCTTGTGCTCTCATTCCCAAAGGTTCAGTTTATATAATGTAGATAGTTATATGACAAAACTTGAAGACAATTTTTTTTTAGACAGTTGAACTAATAAAAGCTTGTAGCTGTAGAACACCACCCACTTTAAGCGATATATCTTCACAGTGCGATTTAAAAAGAAAATAGAAATGACAGTTCCGAAGCAAAACAATCTTAAATCAACTTAGAATTTGATTTTGTGACCCAGTCAAGAGGTTACTCTATTTCTTTGCTTCTAACCAGTCACCTTTATCTCGTAGCTGCGATATTTCACGTTAAACGTTACTGAATAATTTTTTTTAGTATTCTATCTTATTACCCGTTAGGGTTAAACACCTATGTAATAATTACTCTAATGTTTTAGGGATGAGTAAAGTTGTATTTAGAGAAAATGCATCCGCATTTAGGTGAAGGGAAGGTGGGAAATCATTTAGGAAAACCACCCTAAGTGTACCCGACTGGGATCGAACACCTAGCTCCCTGTTATTGGCAGTCAAGTATATTTTATCCCGGCCGTGTAAACTGAGGGGGTTTATCCTAAATGGTTTTCCACTCTCCTTCCACGCAAATATATGCACATTTCCACTCAATTAAATATTCCTTATCCCCATTAGTGTAATTAGTACGTAGGCGTACAGCCCGAACAGGTAGTAAGACGTGATGCTCAAAAAAATTAGTATATTACACAAGTTTTGAGTTTTAAATACTCATTGAAAAAGGTAATTAATAAGTGGCACACTAGATTTGCTCAAAACTAAGCAAGTCCTTAAATGGCACACTGGTTGGAAAAATTACGCCATCCCTGTTGTTGATGGTACCTGAGTGTGAAAAGAGAACTATAATCACTGCAATTATTATCATTTTAAAAGGTTTTTGGTGTTAACCTCTTTACGATAAATTAAACTTGAGTATAAACTTTTAAATTGGGGATATCTCGATTACATTAGTTCAATTTAAATAATTGGAACATTTTCTTGAAAATATCAAATTAACAACTTTAAAAACGCAAAGATACACGTAAAAATCGTACCATTTTACATCTATACTTATGTCACATTCATGGCTCTCTTATATATTTAGATTATTATTATTATTATTATTATTAGCACCGCGTCTTATTACCCGTTCGGGTTATACGCACTTACGCTAATGTGTAATTGTAGGGTGATTGTGAGATGAAATGAAGGACCTACAGTTTAACGTGGAATCCGAACCACGGTGGCGGCCTGGCATTCCCCACATTCACAAGATGTCTTGTCAGAGGTGAAAGAAGGGTTTGGTAATTATATTTAGAATTGATAGGACTAATTGCCATGGAATAAAACACCTTTTTGCTATTTACTCTATTGCATTATGAGCTTCATATTTCACTGTAAAACTTACAAACCACGCCACCTATCACTATATTAACCTAGTTCTCTCATACACCTCATTACATCTTATCCCTATCTTGAACTAGTTTTATCCAGTCCCCATCAATACTCCCTTCACCTATCTTGAAATAGTTCTATCAAACCACCCTCATTATACCCTATCCTTAACTTGAACTAGTTCTATCGAGTCCACCTCATAATACCTTATCTCTTTCATGTCCAATCTAAAGTTTTCCTTTCATCGGCTTCTAGGTATTCCCACTGGGTTTTCCAGTCAATACCTTGAACATGGTTTTAGATTCTTCCATTCACGTTTCATGTCCTGCCCACACTATTCTACAAGACTTGATTATCCTAACAATGTCTTGTGATGAGTACAGATTATGTAACTCAACCGAATGTAGCCCCCTTCACTCCCAAGCACCCTCATATATTTTTGAACAAAACATCTTCCTAGGCATTTTGTTTTCGAACACCCTAAATTTCTTTACGTCATGTAAGATAGGATACCATGTTTCACAACCATAAATAACAACCGGTAAAACTACTGTTTTGTATATTCTGGGTCTTACATGCCTTGAGAGCAGGCAAGATGTGAACAACTTACTGACCAAGTAATAGCATCCTTTCCAGACTATACACTTTTCCTAATTTCTACTCTAATATTGTTATTGCTAGTTAAAATTGTTTCTAAATATTTTAAATTCATTAGCTCTGTCAAATTATATATTAGTCACAATGATTTCTAAATTATTGTCCTTAATATGTGTTTTCTATGTGATCCTATACAGTACTTAGTATTTTCATCGTTCACTTCCAAACCAATTTCTTTACTAGTCTAATAAAATTTCTGCATTTGCTGCAACATTTTCCTTACTACTGCTCAACAAAGCTAAATCATCCGCGTTTTATAATAGCTGCATTGTACCGTTTAATAGCAACTCTTCCATACTCTTTTGCGATACCATAATAGCTACCATAATAGCTACCATACTCTAAGACTTGATTAAGAATTAATGGGTAAATTACATCTCCTTGTTTCAATATATTATTAATTTAGAAAATATCTAATACGTGACATACGAACCTTTACCCTGTCACGCGTATCTGTCAGACAAACCTCAGCTTGACAGGTTTTATTTGGTATCCCAAATTTAACTGAAATGTCATATAATTTGTGTTTTTTAACATTCATGTACAATATTGATGTACCATCATGTTGTATTTCCACTTTTTAATGATATCATGTGGTTAGTAAAAATCTTATTCACTGTTGATCCAATTTGTAGAAATTTACACTGATATTATTAATTATTATAAACTTTTTCTTCACAAGAACGTTATAGTGGCAATTCTTTAGTGTCTACTCATGCATATAATGTGAACTTAGAATAATTCATCCAAATATAGGTCAACTTTTATGTAAGGTTACTGTACGAATTGAATTTGTTTATGAATAGGTTGTCCACCCTAGTGCCCCTTTGTCCCTCTCCCTTTGTCAAACAAGAATGGTTTCACTATGGGATGGGGATGGTGGGGATAAAGTTTTGACACAGTGATTTTCTGGATGACTGATTTGAGCTTATCTTCCAGCAAGGCTCACCACAATAAGACCTTTTGGTATATACGATTCACAAAGAATAAGAAACAGAAAAACTAGACCATGGATTACACTATTCAAGTCCATGGCATCCTTAGTTTATTCCAATGGTCCCCTTTTCGTAAATAACCAAACTCTTTTAGCTTTTTTTTAACATCATAATATAGCTTCAATAGACCTATACAATCATAATATAGATTCAGTATAGCTCTAACCTCATAATTTAGCTTAAATATAGCTCCAAAATCATGATATAGCTTCAAGATAGCTCCAACATCATAGTATAGATTCAGTATAGCTCCAACGTCATAGTATAGATTCAGTATAGCTCCAACGTCAGAGTATAGATTCAGTATAGCTCCAACCTCATAATTTAGCTTCAATATAGCTCCAACGTCATAGTATAGATTCAGTGTAGCTCCAACCTCATAATTTAGCTTCAATATAGCTCCAAAATCATGATATAGCTTCAAGATAGCTCCAACGTCATAGTATAGATTCAGTATAGCTCCAACGTCATAGTATAGATTCAGTATAGCTCCAACCTCATAATTTAGCTTCAATATAGCTCCAAAATCATGATATAGCTTCAAGATAGCTCCAACGTCATAGTATAGATTCAGTATAGCTCCAACCTCATAATTTAGCTTCAATATAGCTCCAAAATCATGATATAGCTTCAAGATAGCTCCAACGTCATAGTATAGATTCAGTATAGCTCCAACGTCATAGTATAGATTCAGTATAGCTCCAACCTCATAATTTAGCTTCAATATAGCTCCAAAATCATGATATAGCTTCAAGATAGCTCCAACGTCATAGTATAGATTCAGTATAGCTCCAACGTCATAATTTAGCTTCAATATAGCTCCAAAATCATGATATAGCTTCAAGATAGCTCCAACATCATAGTATAGATTCAGTATAGCTCCAACCTCATAATTTAGCTTCAATATAGCTCCAAAATCATGATATAGCTTCAAGATAGCTCCAACATCATAGTATAGATTCAATATAGCTCCAAAATCATACTATATCTTCAATACAGTTCCAACATCATAATATATCTTCAATATAGTTCCAAAATCATAATATAGATTAATTATAGCTCCAACACAATAATATAGCTCCAACATCATAATAAAGCTTCAATATATCTCCAACATCATAATATAGATTCAATATAGCTCCAAAATCATAACATAGCTTTAATATAGCTATAACATCATAATAAAGCTTCAATATAGCTTCAACATAATAATTTAGCTTCAATATAGCTTCAACATTATAATATAGCTTCAATATAATTCCAACATTATAATTTATTTTCACTGTATCTCCAACATTATAATATAGCTTCAATATAATTTCAACATTATAATTTAGTTTCACTATAGCTTCAACATCATAATAAAGTTTCAATATAGCTCCAAAATCATAATAAGGTTTCAATATAGCATCAACATCATAATATAGCTATAAAATCATAATATATCGGCAATATAGCTTCAACATCATAATAAAGCTTCAAAAATATGAACGTAAAAAAATTAACAAATATTTCAAGAATTCTGTTTAGGCATCCTATCTAAAAGGTTTTTGATTATCATTTATTTGACAGATGACAATTATCAATATTTTAAAAAGGAGAATTAATCCGGCCTTTAAAAAAAAAAGCATATTCAGGTTTTACGCATGGACGTCATTATAATAATATTATCATGAACGTGATTTGCTTGGATCGGTATTCAAAACAGTTTAATTAATCACCCACATCGATGGTCACATGTTCTAAAGCGTCACTATTAGAATATACTTAATAGCTTGTTATTGTGATGTTGTAGTTCAAATCCCATTTGGTTGTACAGAAGGTTTTTTTACTATATGACATAGTTCTTTCTGAACACAAAGGAACTTACACTAAATTACTTCTAATCTCTTTATTAAACTTTAACCTATTAGTGTAAAAACACAGATAGCCCAGACGATTAGTTGGACAAGTTGCACAAAAAAATCCTTCCTTACTGCATGCTGTCAGGATTGAACTACGGCCCATCCTTTGACTAAGATCATACAAACGACCATCTTTGAAGTTATTAAAAAATTGTACACGTAATTTTAAATATCCAGAAAACACATACACTATATTTTTTTGGTTAATAAAATTCAATTAAAATTGTTTAAACATCCCACGATCATATTGATATATTATCAATATAAATTGACATATTATTTTTAAAAAAAATGTTTCATAAAAAATAAATATATAGATTACACAATGCATTCTGGACCTGCTTTGAGATAATATGGTTTGGCACCTAATCATGTATAGCATGGGAGTATGTCGGGAAGTCGTGAGTTGACTTTCCTGGTTGCAAAAAAAAAAAAAAAAAAAAAAGAATAGAACCTAATGTTTAAATGAATGTAATTCATATCCACAATATAATAAATTCCAAAATATTGTAAACTTAGG
Organism: Timema cristinae; assembly: GCA_039000515.1. Classification (NCBI taxonomy): domain Eukaryota; kingdom Metazoa; phylum Arthropoda; class Insecta; order Phasmatodea; family Timematidae; genus Timema; species Timema cristinae. The sequence continues at coordinate 70,920,699 of JBCFYV010009882.1, read as the reverse complement.
AATATAAAATATTGGACTGCAACAATTTATAACAGGTAAAAGGGACAATAAATCCTTATTTTCACGAGATTCGTTTGTTAAAATTATATAATGATGTATATAAAATAATAAGTATAGTAAGGATTACATAAACTCTGAAGTGTGTAAGTATCTCAGTACTAATGTAACCTCTATATTCTCTAAATAAATACTAAGCCAAATATATTTGATTTAAATTTAATCCTAAACTACATTTTATAAATAGTACGTACGAGATAGTTTAATTTTATTAATTTTATTATGGATTAAAAAGTATCATGCAAGTTCGTGTAATTGTTGTTAGGGGCACTTGAGAATGGATCACTTGTGGACTGAGCTTAAATTGGGGCACTTTCAGATAAGTCACGTGTAGAAAAGGGTTTGGGTGGACAAAGTGAATCTCTTGCTGACACTTAGAAATGAGAAACCATCTGGCGCAATTTTATGGCTAACAATATCATTTTTCTCGCACTGAGAATACATTTCTATAAGCTGAACCTGTATTAAAGAGAATAAATTAAAATGTACTGGAGGTATAGAAAAGTTAAATTATGTTGTTTATTTTGTTTATAAGATTCACTTTCTAAAATGAATTATTTTATCAGCATGTGATGTAAAAACTAACTTAAACCTAGAACGGATACAGCACCCAGACCCTGGCCGTTAATTCATCAATATGAAAAGGTAAGCTCACATTTCAATAATAATTAATTTATAGGCCTTTTTTGGGAATCTAACCCAAAACCATTATCTCTTTAGGAAGACATGCTAACATCTGAGATAAATGGTAGGATTTTGTAGTTGTAAAAAAGTGTCAAAGTGTGTGATTATGTCGGATTTTGATGCTGCAGAATTAACTAAAAATCTTAGTCCAGCGAGAAAATAAAAATAAAATATTGTACTTAGAAACTTAATGTAAAAAAAACCTTGCATCTTACCAAAAAGTACACGAAATATCAAACACTGTTACAGAAACCTATTATTTGTTCTGTGCACCTACAATTCTCCTTTTTCCAATGATCTGTTAAAATTAATATATTTTCCTATAGCTCAGGAAATGTTGGTTTTATAAAATATTATTTAAAGGAAAATTTTCTTATCTCAAAGATTGCTGGAGAAATGATCAAAATTGTAAATTTCCACTTTTGTAAAGTACACTCAAAGTAATTTTCATGAGAAATTGAGATGCGCAATTTTGATTTTAATGATAGCCAAAGCCGAATTTTAATTACAAATATTTCGAGCAAATTTAGAGAAAATCAATACTTTCTTTTTCAACATTAAGTTTATTTGAAAATTTAATTTTAGGTTTGGAAAGCTAGTTCCAAAAGTCCTTCTAGGAAATCTTATTAAAACCAGGTTTTATCCCGATCAATAAAATAGTTTTGGCTCTAGGTCACGATATAGAGGGACAAAGAGATGGCATCACGAAAACCACTTTTCGGGTTCAGGGGGTCATGAAACCTCGACATCCATCAAAATATCGAAATCGATTTTTTTCGACGATCACAAAATTTACTCTCTCTGAGACGTCACGAGAGAGTAAAATAACTATTAATTAGGACTGGTTCAAGAATACAAATTGACATGGAAATCAAATTACAAGTAAAATAAACTGTATTATTTAATTTCAAATGCTTGAAAAATTAACCTACGTGTTTAAAAATGCAATATATAGTTCCGTCAAAATCTTTGCTTAGATTTGAGAATCCACAATCTTAATGACATATGTAACGTTTGTGAATGAATTCACTGGGTCGCAAAATGAGTATTTAAGGAAAGTTTCAAATGTGTAGCAAATTGGTGAGCAGTATGTGTAAAGGGTGACCGTTTAGAAGTGAACATGTGGCCAGTCAATTGACAAGTGGTCGACTCCATCCATTTACCAAATTAAAGTTGTCCGTAGAAATCCCGGTTTCACCATTCATTTCTCTTGCCCTACTACTAACAGGAGGGTAAGGGGAAGAGGGCATATGTTGCAACTGGAAGTAACTTGCGTAAAGTTCGGATACACACAACTTGACTCTCTTTAATTAACCCTGGAATAAAGGAGTTAAGGAAGTTTTTGGGGGTGTGGTAGTGGATTGGAAACTTTTCATTTGAGAGACTTGTGGATTGGGAAATGGCGATTCGACTTGAGTAATTGTAAATAGGAGTATTGGGCATCGTCGATTCAACTAGAAGGAATTGTAATCAGGTGTATTGGGCACTTAATCTTAATTAGAAATGAATACAATAAAATGCCATCAGACTTCAGTTCAGTATAATCTATTAGCAGAAATTTAGCTATTCCCTTCAGTATGTTCGAGGTAATTTTAATTCTTAGTAAGTATGGGGGGGGCAATTATAGGTTATGTTATCTTATGCTAGGTTAAGATAGCAATGTTCAATCCACGTTGGGTGGAAAAGCATGGTGAGAGGAAGGGGTGCCCAATCCATTTTGGGAGCAAAATTTTAATGCTAGGTAGCCGTGCTCAATCCACCCTGAGAGGGTTGTGCAAAGTAACAGTGCCCAATCCACTTCGTGAGGGAAATCATACTGCAAGGTAACATTGCCCAATCCACTTCGTGAGGGAAATCATACTGCAAGGTAACATTGCCCAATCCACTTCGTGAGGGAAATCGTACTGCAAGGTAACATTGCCCAATCCACCCTATGAAGTAATTCTGAGGATATCCTTATAGAAAGATATTGTGAGGTTTATTGAAAGCCTTCTTTAAGGTAACAGTGCCTAATCCATCTTGTGAGGTAAATCGTACTGCAAGGTAACAATGCCCAATCCACTTCATGAGGGAAATCATACTGCAAGGTAACATTGCCCAATTCACTTCATGAGGGAAATCGTGAGGATTTCCTTATAGAGAGATATTCTGAGGAATATTGTAAGCCTTATTCAAGGTAACAGTGCCTAATCCATCTTGTGAGGGAAATCGTACTGCAAGGTAGTAGTTTCCAGTCCAACCTATGAGGGAAATCGTACTGCAAGGTAACATTGCCCAATCCACCTTGTAAAGGAAATCATACTGCAAGGTAGTAGTGCCCAATATACCTCGCGAGGCATATTGTAGGCCTACTGTAAGGTAATGGTGCCCAATCCACCTTGTGAGGGATGTTGTGAGCCTAGTGCAAGGTAACAGTGTCCAATTAACCTTGTGAGGGAGATTGTACTGCAAGATAGCATAGCTTTATCCACCTCGTAAGGTATATTGTAGGCCTACTACAAAGTAACAGTGCCCCACCCACCTTTGGGAGGGGATGTTGATGGTATACTGGGTTCAAAGCAGTGCCCAGTCTACATAAACCCTCTTTTATATACATGTACCACATCATAATTCTCATCCGGGCTATCAGACTATTTTAAGTAATGGGAAGGTTTGAGGTAGACATAATTTGGAATAAAAGCACCCGCATTTTCAGGAAAAGATAGTTTGAAACTGTTTAGAAATAAAAAAAAAACTCCGTACAGCCGTCCAAGATTCACACCTTGACATCCCCAACTCCTGAGAATTAGACAAGACGATACTGACGCCTTTATCCACACCCTGACCGGTGGGAATGTTAGGTAAGTTCCTTACTCAACCTTTCCTTAAGGGAATGTTGGGGTGGTTTGTTTAATAAAATATACAATTAATCAACAGGCTCTTTAAATACAATTTAACTTTATTTTTGTATTTTTAAAAGTTAAATGCGTCAGTGTCATTGAATTTACACTTTGGTAGGTTTTTTTTATAGCATCGCGTCCTACTAACCGTTTGGGTTGTATGCTTATGTACTAACTACGCTACTGGATTAGATATGAGAAAGGTTTAATCTAGAGGAAGCGTACCCACATTTGCGTGGAGAGAGATTAGGAAACCATTTAGGAAAATCCACCTTCAGTACATCTGATTGGGATCGAACCACTATTTCTTCGTCATTGTAAGACTAATATAATGCTAGAGTGATGCCTTAGACCCTGCGGCCACCGAAGCGGTACCTTGGTAGCTAGGCTATTTCGTTCCTAAAATTAGTCCTCAAAATAAAATATAAATGTATATCAACCATAAAACACAAATCCGCTTCAGTATGTAGCCGAATAGTCTAAGGTTCACTCATGTGATAAACTGGCTTGATGAAGACAGGAAGATCGTAGTTTGAATCCCAACCGGGTCCTCTAAAAGGCTTTTTTCTAAGTGTTTTCACACTTCCCTTCCAACCAAATTTTGGTAGACTACCTCTCTAATGATTCATTCCTCATCTATACCCCATTATAGTAATTATTATGCCTATATCCTGTACAGGAAGTAAGACAGAATGATAATTAAAAAAACACTATAATACACTTTCTTCCTTTATTTATTTGAGATACTTAACATGCACTTTTTGAACCGACTTATTGATTAAATTAGCACAGAAAAATTTCTATAAACGAGAGAGAAAGGACCGTTACCAATTTTATCGGGAAAGTTATTATCACATAACTTCCAGGGTTCTTGAAGAGAAGAAAAGACATTGGTCTCATGTCAATTGTGGCATAAAGATAATCCTGGAAAGTAAGTGAAAATACATTTCCCAGTAAATTTGGTAGGCCCTTTCACTCTCGCTCATAGAAATTCTCTTTTACTGATATAATTAATCTATTCCAAAAGTACATGTTATATACCGTACCTCGAACAAAAAAAACAACAACTATTTAACCGATCCTAATTTCACTCTTGTCAAAAGAAGGATAGATAAAACTGGACTCGGAGTACGTTTTATGGCTCGAGAGCTAATTTGTTTCTAATATATTATTTTTTCTAATATATTATTTAATCATCCGTGATAATGGAAGTAGTCACGACTTAAGTGTGTGCAAGAGTAATAATATTTTATTTTATTTTCTTATTTTTATGGTTGTGAGCCTTTTTAATAGAATAAAAATATTAAAATAAGTAATAATAGAGCAAAATTGTTATGTATTTTTTGTTTAAATAGTTATAATGCATAATTTAACTTAATAATACTAATAAGTATCCAACTATTAAGAAATACAAGCAAAAGCCTTAATTTTTTTTTGTGGATGTACGGGTAATATAGCACTATATGGTAAACATATTTTAGGCACGGTCTGTACCATATTTTCCAAGATATTAATTTTTATTTAATAAATAATGAAACTGAATCGGTGGCAGACTTTCTCATTCTTTTACAAATAAATTTCCTATTAGAAAACTACTTTGTATTTTGAAATTAAATTTAGCTCTCCTTATTTAGCAATAAATACGGGTTCATTTGACATTTTTAATACAATCGTTTCTATCATATTTTAAAAACTGGATAGGAAATTGCCCGAAATTATGTGATTTTCACAGAAATAAATACAGCAAAACTGGGCCGTACCGTTGAGAACCAAACACAGGTAGGAGAGACCGCTTGTGTTTTGATTGACAGCGGTGGGCGGCGGGGAGGGATGAGGGGGATGAAGATCATTAGCCAACTTTTCAAAACCAGCTGAGAAAATTATCGAGGTACAAAAACATACGAAGAGTAATATTCTGATATTTTAGACTGTTCTTGCCTGTTAGCTATTTAATGTGTGAAAGCTGTACAGTCTATTGTTACCAGTATCCTTAGACATTGTTTAGTTTTATATTTTAGTTTGAGCGTAGGCTACCATTTAACTGGCATTAATATAATTACATTAATCAAGGCCGTAGCCAACAAATAATTTCAGGGGGTGGCCCATCCCCCAATTGATGGAGGCTAGGACAAATTCTAAGTATTAAACTCCCCTAGAAGCATTTTTTATGGCAACATAACACCATAACTGCCATAGACTAGAAAAAAATCAAAATATTAAACACCTCTAGAAGCTCTCTAAAGTATTTTTGATGGCAGCCTAACACCATAGCTGCCGAAGGCTAGAAAAAATTCTAATTATTAAACACCTCTGGATGCTCTCTGAAGTTCTTTTTATGGTAACACAGCCCCCTAATTTGAATTTGTACATTAATTTTGGTATTGTTTAAACCATAAACAAAGCAATATATATTGTTCATAAAATTTCCCGGCTATGGCCTTGATATTAATCAACTTTTATGTGAATTTTACTGTGTACAAAATGTCTAAGCCTCGTTCATTACCAAGTAAAGTATGCAAAAGAAGAAAACGATCCAGAGATTTAAAGAGATGGAGAATCCAGAAAGAAGAATCATAATTAACCAGAAACAAATTTGAATCACTTAAAAGGTAACTGTAGTTTGAAAAAATTACAACTAATATTTGTATTTTGTGTTTGTTAAAGTATATTTAGGCGTATTTTATTTGTTTATCTTCTAAAAAAATTCTGCAAATATGCCAAAAATGTGCCAAATATATTTATGTTGATAAATAAATTGTAAAAAAAAAGTACAGTCTTGTACATGAAATTTGGCTGCGTTAAATTGGTTCCAAACGGAAATGATTGCAAGTTTTTGTAATCGAGTGTGTTGGCTACCTAAAGTTTAAAATAGTCCTTAGGTATACACAAAATATTAGGTGTTTATTGTATTATAATATAATTTATAAGTTATGGGTTAGTGATTATAAGCCCTAATCAGTATACATGCCTAGTAAATTACACGTTTTTCTGGTTTGTTAGTGAGTGGGAGGTCAAGGTTTGAATTCCGACTTAGTGTAATCTACCAAAGCTTCTTTTAGTAATAGTTTCCCACGCTTCCTCCACAAAAACCCGGTACATTTCTTTTCTATTCTACTTTACTCCCTCTTAACCTATTATAATAACTAAATGCGAATAGCTAAGACGAATGGTAAGACGTTTTGTAATAAATAAATAACTATGTAAAATATATATATTTAATAATAATAATAATAATAATAATAATAATATTAGCACCGCGTCTTACTACCCGTTCGGGTTATACGCTTTAAGTACTAATTACGCTAATGGAATAGGAATTGGGAAGGTAGAATTAGAGGAAGTGAACCCGCATTTGCGTGGAGGGAGAGTGGAAAACCATTTAGGAAAAACCACCCTCAGTTCACCCGACTGAGATTCGAACCTCGATCTCCCCCATTCTCAGCAGTAGAGCTCAACACGACAAGCGCGTTAGCCAACTACGCCACCGAGGCGGGTTATATATTTAATGGTTATTAGGACTTGCGCCCAAGAAAGTGAAGACTTTACAACAACTGCAGGAGCCTCCAATTCCAAAGATATGCAGGCAGACACATACTTTTTTAATGAAGATGACGAATTGGAGGATTTACTACCGAATGTGGACATCCTTCACTCGTTAGTGAAAACACTACTTCAAAATATGAATATAGTAATGAAAATACCTTACCACCACTTTTCATAGAAAATATTGGAAAGTTGAAAGAACACAGGATTCTTCCACTAAGGGTCACCGAATTATTGATGTAGTGCCTTTTTCTAAACAGATAATTAAATTAGATGAACACTCCAAATCATGTACGTTAGGTCACTATAAACTAGAAAAGGAAATAAGAAATGGGCTTAAATTTACTCTGGTTAATTTTTGTGACAATTGTGATGGTAAGCAATGCATTACCTCAAAACAAATCGTAAAAATTAACTATTTGTTGGGAGAAGAACACATTGAACTCCTAATACAATTGAAAATATTTATGAAGCTAACCTATAGATTCTAGAAGCATCTAATTAAAATAAATCCATATAAGGATAACTCCAAATAAATGAGAGAGGCATCCTTTTTTTTATCTGGGGGTGGGAAGCTCCAAATAGCTTTTAGAGAATCTTCTTTAAAAAAAAATCAGACGATGATATGGGAGGGAACTTGGTAAAATCCCAGTGGCCCCCCTGATGGAAATGTCTAGGCACACCACTGGTTTAACGAAAGGGTAAATTTGATGGACCAAGATAGAATGGAACAGGCATGATGTAGTAGGCGTCTAGATTAGTAATATATTTAATAAAATACTAACATACAATAAATGTGTTTCAAAGAGTAAAAGCTAAAGCTTAGTTCAAGAGTTTGTACCCAAGTTTACGAAGCATAGTATAAACTTTGTCATATTAAAATGTTTAGTTTATAAACTAGGAAGTATCGAGTCTACTTCCTCACCAATCAAGTGTTGGTGTTAGAGAGTTGTGATACAATGTTAGCTACGCATGCATTGCTAACAAACCAGACAGTCCTCAATAAGGATTGTTGGTGTTAGAGAGAGGGGATACAATGTTAGCTACACATGAATTGACAGACAGCCCTCAGTGAGCAGTTTTCTTGTTGCTGAGTAGTGTCCAAACACATACCAGGGTAACCACTCTTTTACTTACTAATATCAAGATAAAGTATTGTAATCCTGAAAAAAAATTATTTCAAGATATTAATGAATTTTTACTTTTTTTATAAACTCGAACTAAAAAAACTAGTTTTCACAATTCTGTTTGTCCCCATGTATATCTGTCAACCTGTCCCTGGCCACGGATCGGATACGGTTTGATTGATTTTTTCAAACTTGATATCTATAAGTTATATCTCTACACGTTTATTTTATTTTGACCCTAGCCCTCAAATTAAGGATAGTTTACAAATGAGAGATTTTTTAATAATTTTTTTTTTTTCAAAACTAGATCTAAAGATTCTGATTAAAATGCAAACCTAGGGAGTAATTTATCTCACAAATAACAACGTAGAGGCTATTTGGTTTTTGGTCAGTAAAATTTTGAAGTGTGATGAGTGATTTTTCAAAAACTTGAAATATTTTAAAAAGAGAGTCACTGATTCAGTTCCCAATTGATATCTTGGGAATGTCTAACATGACAAATAACATTTTATAAGTTTACTTGTTTTTTTTTAATACATTGTCATTTGTGGGTAGTTTATCGATAAGTGCTATTTCAAAAACTTTGGGAAAAAAAATGGCTTTGACGATTGGGCTCTAAATAGGTATCTTGAACTTGTTTGAGATTAAAACAACACACTGCTGCTGGCAACAGATATATTAGCTTATATCAAGTAATATTTTGTCAATAAGTGAGTTAACAATGTTACTTGTAATTAATTGCGAGGTCTATATCCAAAGTAATATTTTTTTAGGACGTGAATTAAGTATGTTACTTGTAATGAATTGTGAGAGATAGAGCTAAAGTAATATTTTGTCAGTAGGTGATATGAGTGTTATTTATAGTTAATTGTGAGGGATATACCACAAGTAATATTTTCAGGGTGGCCACTCATCAGTAAAATTGGGAAAAATCCCTAGAAATGTTCTTGAAAAATGCCATCATTTGAGAATTTAAAGGCGAGGACCACTATAAATAGTTTTTTGGGCATACACATTTAAACATTTGCCATGGGGAAAACCACTTTAAATATATTCTGGAAAAATCAAATTAAAAATATTATAGGTAAGGAAAACTATAATTATCGTTTAGGGGTATCCAAATCTTAAAACCGTTCTAGAGGAGAATCACTCCAAATATCTTGGAAGGAGTCTAATTTTCAAAATATTACTGGACAAGGACCTTTCAAAATGGATTCTAAGGGTATTCAATTCTCACAAAATATATGGTGTTGAGTCCCCGGATCTCCTATTAATTGGCAGAAAGTTCCTTTTAAAAAAAATTGTATTCATCCCGACACAAATAAAGTTCCACCGCCACTGGGTGAAGCACCTTTTGTAAATGTATAGGCCTATGCATACTACTGCTTACTGTTTATCTTGCCTAATCTCTACTTGTAGTTGAGCACACATCACACGTGCAATAATGGCCTTTTGATCCAGACCTTTAAAAAATATACGTTTAGAATATAGAGTAATATCATAGATGTACCCTCGTTTTTAGTGGGAAGAGAAAGGTCCTGTCTATGATGGATCGTGATAAAGTCTCCCAACAGGAGATGGTCAGCATTTTTTTTATGCATGGACTCATCTAATAAATGTGTGTAGTACTGCAATCTATGGTGGTAGAACCGAGGGGGGGGGGGGGCAAGAGGGGCCTCGTTCCCCTGAAAATAATCTCAGCTGGAATAAATCCCACCCCCCTAAATATATTTTAAATCCTCTGATACAATCAAATATGAAGTTGAAATATCTTGCATTAACCTCGAAATAACTTCTATATACATTCAATTATCAAAAGTTTTCCAGAGAAGACCACTTCAAAGTTTCTAGAGGCATCTGATTTTCGAAAAAATTCAAGCTAGGAGCAGTCTAAATATTTTCTAGAAGCACCTAAATTCTAAACATTTTTGGAGGAGAGAGCCTTCAAATAGCTTCCAGGAGATCTAAATTTAAAAGTAAACTGGTTGAGGACTATTAAAAATAGTTTCTGGAGGTATCCAAACTTTAAAAAATTTCCGAAGGACGCTACTCAAAATAGGTTCTAGGAACATCCAAAGTTCTAAATAATTTGGAGGGGGGACTACTCTAAATATCTTTTAAAAGAGTATAATTTCAAAAAAGTGGGAAAGGACCACTTCAAATTAGGGACAGAGAAAACGATAAATGGAATGTAGAGAGGGGTGATTGCCCCTCTTGGAATAAACTAGCCCTCTTCTAGATGTAGTTCATACCTTCTGATATTCTCGAATATGAAGCTAAAAGACTTTAATAAAACTGCAAATAACTTCTTAAGACATTTAATTTTCAAGAATGCGCCAAGTAATTGAGGTGACGACGATCCCTGCAAATAGTTTCTAGAGACATCCAGTTTTAAAAATTTGCTGGAAGAGAAGCACTCCAAATAGATTATGCATGCATATAATTTTCAAAAATATCCCAGGTGACAGCGCCAAATATATTCTAAATACATTTAATTAAAAAATAATCCAGGTGAGAATCTTTCCAAATAAAGTAATATTTAATCAGGAGATAACAACGTTAATAAGGCTACTTGTGAGTAATGTGGTTAGAGAATTGTGTATATTTTTGTTGATTATTTTATTGTAATAAAAATAATAACTTTAATATTTGTATGAATTCCTTGTATTTTCTTCTTAGAGAACATACCTTTTATGCTATTATTTTACAATAATTTGTTTTACATTTTCGCTGTATATTATGTATATGATTGGTGTATTTACCAACATTTAATTATTTTTATTTGTACATTAAACAGAAGGGACATTGTTTATTTAATGTTAAGTAAAGCGCATTATTTTAATCGATTGACATTGTTATTATTAACGGATGACAGACGTTCACTGTAATGTAACTAAATATATAGTGGAAAAAGAACACCTGGATACAAAAATAGAACACCTAGCTTTTGGCTTAGAGAGTTCTTTATTCGCTATGTATTAACTTGTGGTCCACTATTATATGGATCCATCTCAACGTTTGTCTGCCAGTTGTTTTTTTGTCGACCTGTTGGCTGTCTATCACTTTGTTGTTCTATGTACGTATTTTTCGACGAGTCTACGGCCACTAGTTACCTAGTCTATCAAATGTTTGTTAATATTTTGTCGATCAGTTGGTCGTCTAGCACATGGTCCTACCCTTATCAACAACTTGGTCTAAGTACTCCTTCGTGTAGATTACTTGTCTGTCGATCACTTTGTTCACACAAATCGACCAGTTTATTGTAGATTAGTTTTATGCACCCAAATTGGTCAACTATTCGTGTGTATATCACTTTGTCCTCGTATGCATGAGCTAGTCGACCAGTAGGTCATACTAGGGCCAGATAATTAACCCACCAAGAATTCCAAATAATTGTATACTTTTTGTCGACCAATTGGCTCTTTATCACATGGTCCTACTCATATCGACCATGTGATCGACACTGCTTTTGCATGACAGTCACTTGTCTGTCGACCACTTTTTCCACACATGTTAACCAGTGTGCTGTCGATCAGTTAGCTGGAGCCCCAATTGGTCGGCCAGTTTGCTGTCACTTTGTCCACCTAAGCATGAACTTGTCAACCAGTTGTTCCAAATCGTGTCGGCCACATGTCTCATCTAGCCTTTGAGATATTTTTACAGCTTATCGACCAGTTTGTATTATGATAGTGTAAACAATATGAACCTCTAACTAATTTTGTTTACAAATACAACTATAGTACTTGGGCCTAGAAATTTAAATCATATCATTAATGGCAATCAGTCCTAGTTAAATATAATTGTGTCCAAAAAATATCAAGATCATTACACTTATTGTGTTTCGTTGAATAACATATTTAAAAAAAACTGTTTATCTTAAATTAAAAAAACCTTTAGTCGATGTCATTTGTATCCCACATATTCCAAAAGGTATATTTAATTTTGTATATTAACTTGTTTGAGTATGTAATCATCTTTACAAACAGCACAGTGAATTTGTTCTCATTAACATTAAAAGTCATATATTTATTCGAGTTTCCCTGGCTAGGCCAGGGGAGAATCCAGGTGGGGTTGGGTGCAATCGTCCCCTCCTGCATAGAAAATAATCATAAATATTGAAACCAATACTATAAAGTTGTAAAGAATGACTGACTAACACCTTCCTCATCCTATCTCCTACACGACCTAATCAAAATTAGGCAACATCTCTTTCAACTTAGCTCTAGAGCAAAGAAAGGGGATTAAAACTAAAATTTTCCAGTATGTATTAAATTACATATTTTTTTCTTTTATTACTAAAACACTTTAGACCTATGTACAGTATATATTTATTACTTTTATTGTGACGGTGACTATTTGTTTTATGTTATTTTTGTATTAAAATTACAAATTGGTTAATCCAAATTGTGTTCTTTCTTAAAGTATTATCATTATATTAATTGTTAGTTCCAACTAGTTTTTTAAACTCGCAATATTATAATTAAAATATTATAAATTAAAATCTTTATTAATCAAAATTATTAAATGTATCCTTGAAGGAGCCTTGTGAAAACCAACTAGCCCTGGATCCACCCTTGAGCTAGGCGTAGTTAAAAGTATTTGTCCTTCTAACGATAGCATTGTATTCCACCAAACCTCTCTGTAAACATTCCCTGTTAGGTTACTAATCCCCTCTTTCCTTACTTTTATTTTTACTCAAAGCAAGAAGTTAAGTAAGAGTGAGAGGTAATGATAGTGCCTCCCTCTTTAACCGGGCCGTCACGAGCACGACAAATCGATAGTACTACACTCTATCGGAATATGTCTGTCCCTAGCAGCCTGTGCACAACGTTAAGATTAGTATTTTAGAAGATTTTAAAACAAAACACTTTTTTGGCCAAAATTAATCGAATAATGTTCCAATATATATATATATATAAATGCTTATAGGCCAATTGTGGTCATATGGTCTAAGGCATTACTCTCACACTAGATTAGACTGCCGATGACGCTAGATCAAGGTTTAATTCTTAGACGGGTGTAATGAAAGTGTTTTTTTACTAATATGGTTTAACACTATCCCCTCACGCATATTTGGGTACATTTCCTCTAAGTATAACAGTACCAATTCATAAAACCCCTAGCGCAATTAATACATAAGCATATAGCCCAAAAGGGTAGTAGGACGCGATAATAAACAAACAAACAAATAAGCTTAGTATGCTTATCTCCACTTTCAAACTAGCTTTAAGCTAAAGTGAGAATACACAGCTTTCATTGCTAGCTCAAGATCACATGGAAAACATTCGAAGGACATTAACTACAATGTTTTCTATCTATCTATCTATCTATCTATATATATATATATATATATATATATATATATATATATTTAATATATATATATAATATATAAATATAATATATATATATATATATAATATATATATATATATATATATATATATATATTATAGCTAATAACACGAGGGCTTGTTGGCTAAAATTTCCTGTTTTATTACCAGTAGTAATGGATATGTAACTGTCTTCTGAGGTTTGGTCACCATGTCTGTGTGGTTACTTCGTCCCGATGTGATGATATTATTATGATGATTATGATAAGGATGATGGTAATGATGATAATCTGGTACCAGTAGAAGTCTTAAAACTAACCTAGGCCTGTAATTAACGAGTCCATGTCGACCGTTAGAACAATTTCCCTTTGTTAAAAATACCTATTTTATCACCGGAAATCGAATATATAACCTCTATATTAGTATTATTATTATTATTATTATTACTATTATTAGCACCGCGTCTTACTACCCGTTCGGGTAACACGCACTTACGCTAATGTGTAATGGTAGGGTGATTGTGAGATGGAATGAAGGACCTACAGTTTAACGTGGAATCCGAACCACGGTGGAGGCTCTATATTAGTAGCCAGAATTGCTAACCATTAGGCTAAGAAGCTGGTTTAACCACAAATCATATGCCTGATAATGGTGAATTACTGCTAAAAAAAAGTGCGATGTGTCTCATTGGCTCTCTAAATGTTATATTTATTAAAAACAGTTTTAAAAGTTTTCCTTTCATCTCATATATCATGAGGATTAAAAACCTACTCCATTGAATAGTGTTCAGTGCAACTGGCTACGAATTTAGAGGGCCCGAATTTGATTCCCGGCTGGTACTAGGGGTAATTTTCCCGAAAGGGGAATTATCCCAATTCATTGGTTACACACCACCATACTCACTATCATCATCACTTCATCTTGCCGGTACATGGAAAGATCCTCCACGGAAAGGATTTACGATTGGTACAGTACATTCGGGCATCCCTGGGCAACGGTCCATTGGTACTGGCTAATCTTTCCACAAACTGGATTACAAATGAAGTAACCCATATACGCATATATATGAGGATTAAAACAAAGACTTCAAGCTTTGTTAGTGAATTTTATTTTATTTAATATTTCTATCTCCCCTAATCCCCACCTCCAAAACCCACACATAAAGAAAAAGAAAAGCACTGTGATAAACGTGATGACAAATATCTGCTATACTTAACATATCCTTATAGTATGATTTTGATATGCATAACAGTAGAAACTAGTTACTAAAGTTACTAAAACCATTTCAATAAGTTTATACATCAAGTTATGTAATCTGCAGGGGTGTATTTTATTATTATTATTATTATTATTATAATTATTATTATTATTATTAACACCCCATCTTACTACCCGTTCGGGTTGTACGCATTTATGCTAATGTGTAATAGTAGGGTGATTGTGAGATGAAATGGAGGACCTACAGTTCAACGTGGGATCCGAACCAGTTGTGATTAATACACGTCTTGTCAGAGGTGAAGGAAGGGTTCGGCAATTAAATAAATCTGTGCCGAGACCAAGGATTGAACACCGGACCCCCAGCACAGAAGTCTGACACCTTACCCCTAGACCACTAGATCACCTTCTTTTAATAGATATTATTAATATATATAAAATAACACAAATAATACAGTAAAATATTATCAATGTTGGCCGCTAAGAAATATATTTGAATTATCTCTACTGTTCTTCTAACCAAACTCAGGGTATACTTCTCACCCTTGCCATTTTCCTTAGAAATGTGACACTGATCTAAGTCAAGGATACTGAAAGCCTTGTGGTATGATCTAGTGTGAAAATAATTATTTGATCAATTGACATTGGCGACATTATTTATCTATGTTTATTTTATATTATTAATATTTTTATAACCTACTTCGGTGGCCACATGGTCTGAGGAATCACTCTCTCATTTAATTACACTACCGAAGTCAAGGAGATCGGGGTTCAAATCTCGGTCAGGAGTACTGAGGGTGGGTTTCCCTAAATGATTTTCCACTCTACCTCCATGTATATGTGGGTCAAATTCCTCTAACTCATTGGCGTATTTAGTATATAAACGTATAGCCCTAGCAGGTAGTAAGACATGGTTGTAAATATATATACAGGATGTTTGGAAACTCATAGCCCAAACTGCACATATAGCTCATTTGAACCAAAAGTAATACAAAATTTCAATTCACCTACATCCGTATTAACTCTGCTAATATCCTTAAATTGTGTTCAAAGTTTCGGCGTACAGTGCCGGGAGAGCAAAACTATCCAAGCATGCGTGTATAACAAGTTGCATGAGAGTTAGGCGTGCGGCACTGTGCATGTCATAATGGCAAGCACTTTATGTAATGTAGGAGCGTTAATGATGACCCTCAGAACGTATTTGTATTTCTAGATGGACTGGTGTGCTTTTTACTATAAAATATAGTATGTTCTGCTACCGTGCCCCAAGATTTCGAGATGGGCGTTGCCGTGCGTCTAGCACCTATGCAACCTGTAGTACATGCATGCTTGAACAGCTTTGCTATCTCAGCGTTTTATGCTGAAACTTTGGACACAATTTAATGGTATTAGTATAGTTTGCCGGATGTAAATGTAGAGGTATTTTGTGTTAATTGATTCAAACAAGCTATATGTGCAGTTTGCGCTATGAGTTTCTGAACAGCCTGTATATATAGACGTGTAAATATTTTTATGAGAAATAACTAAGGTTTAATATAATACATATAAATAGTTAATAGATCTAGCATAACAGCCAGCAGATGAGTATGATTTTATCATGATAGTGATAAAATAGAATATTACATCCCTAAGTAGTCTTACCTTTAATTATTGTTTACATCATGGCCTTATCTTTTATTTTAAAACAATATTCTTAAAACTTTTGTCATAAACGATATTTTATCAAACTTGACGCCTCCCTACCCATTCACGCCTTTACTTTTTAAATGTAAAGCATATTTATACACAAAAATTTTTGTTTTTAAATTTTGATTAAATTAAAATCAATAACAACACCAATTTAACTGCACATAAGATCAAATCAAGTCAACTTTTTTTATCACAAATAAAAATAAGAGATACAATATATTTTCATTTAAAATTGAATTGCTAACTTGCGTTGTAGTCAAAGTTAAGGGTGATTTTGTATTTTATCCATATACTTATAATAAAGTCAAGGCGTGAGGCTACTGTGAAGAGGTGGTAGTTATATAAGTAGGGGGTAAAGGGTATGAGAGTGAAAAAATGGAATCCACACCGGGTGTCTAAGCTCAAGAGGCACCATCAGATAATATAAGTAAATGCACTCTTAATTAATGTTCTCATTTCAACTGATCTATTAATGCTAATGAAATTAAATAACTTCCAATTTTTGCATCATTAACATGATTCAAAATTGTATCTATTTATTTTGAACTTACAGTTTAAGCATAGTAATGGTTAAGGTCTCAGCTAACATATGGTTCAAATTATTTTATAGCTAGCCTAGCATAGGGCAGGAGTAATATTGTGTCACAAGGTGACTCAGCAATATAATTCGAGAATCCTTTATACCACAGGTCCGACAACTTAGCTAAGTCAGTAGCGTGTCTGACTACTGAGCCAAGGGTTACGGGTTCAATTCCTGGTATGGCCGAGAAATTTACCATTGGTGAAATGTGGGTTTCCCCTTTCACAGTGATAAAATAATGTCTGGGGGCTGGAAGCTGTGTTTGTTCCAGGTTAATTTATAAATCGTCTGCTGATATAATCAGTTGGTTCAGAAAGTGCACTTTAAACACTTCAAAGAAATTAAAGAGGAAATTTATACAATTAGAGGCTGTAACTGGCTTATAATTTACTATATTATACACGTTTATAATTTGGTTCAACAAAAGACAAGATGACATAATCTGTGTGAATTATTTTGGGAGGGAGAGGCCTAATATAATCTGCCCAGGTCACAAACATACCTTGGTACAACGCTTATTTCAGTCGTCTGTTCACTGTAAAGTTGAGACAAAAGGTCGGATGGTTATCTCGGAACAGTCTGAATAAACAGAAGTCAGTTCGGGTCATATAACCCTACCATTATCCAAATGGTTTGGAGCTTCACCATCCATCAACCGTTTGAAGCCCTAGTAGTCTTCCCGATGACAAGTGAATGAGACTAGAGTTTGGATAGTTGTATTGGAACCGTATTAATCGAACAGGTGGCCACTACAGTATTGTGGTTCTACCATGTTTTAGCGGTTTAGACTCTGACCATTAATGAGTTGACGAAACTATAGTAGTCTGCCCACTGTCTCTAGAGTTTGAATTGTTGTATCGGAACAGTCTGAAGTAAACAGGAGGCATGTATGTTATTGTGGATATACAATTGTCCTAGTGGTGTGTGCCATGTTAATTCACCAATTATTGTAAGCCAGTCTATTAGTCTTCCTGCCTTCAAGTTAATTGAGACTAGAGGTCGAATGGTTATATACTTCTGCCTTCAAGCTAACTGAGACTAGAGGTGGAATGGTTATATCGGAACAACAGTTTGAAGCAAACATGTTGTGGCTCTACTATTGTCCTGTTGATTTGTACAGTGGTCATTCACCAATTATTGTCAGCCAGTCCAGTAATATCCCCGCCTTCAAGTTAAGGGAGACTAGAGGTTGAATGGTTATATCAGAACAGTTTGAAGCAAACAGGAGGCAGTAAGGGTCTTGTGGCTCTACCATTGTCCTAGTGGTTTGGACTTGTGGCCATTCATCAATTGTCACCCTTCCTTGAAGGGTTCCGTAGCCAGTTAGACAGCGCTAAGGGTTACTGCCCACTTTATAAGGGCGAACTAATAAGAGTGGTTGTTGCCACTGATGTGTGACAGTTTGCTACCACAGGTGGGAGGGGGGTTGTCCGAGAAGAGGAGTAGAGACCCATTCCTTCTCAAGCCCATAACGAACACCAATTAGTTGGAAATGGTCAATTGGTCACCCTTACACATAGGGAGCAAATATTAGTCAACTTCTTTCCCAAATATCCAAAGAAAGAATGGTTTTTATAACTAAACGGATATTATAATTTATAGTAACGCTCTTTAGATTAAATATTTTTATTTTTTGCTCATTTTAGCTCTACCTTTTGGATGAGGATGTTGGGAGGGGTTATAGAGGGTCTTTGTTCTATCTCCATGAATGATCTTAGGCATCAACTTAGTTTGTTTTAGTTTGATTAGAATGAGAATATTGGGAATTGAATCTCACCTTTGTGTACTTTTAGCATTCATCCCTAAATGGTTTACCACTCTCCTTCAATGCAAAATTTTATATTTTCCCTATAGGCTCTACCTTCCTCCTCTTTACTTCCTTAGTGTAATTAAATTTGTGTACAACCCAAGAAAGCAGTAAGAGGTTGTGATCAAAATATTAATATAATACAATATATTATTAATAACAATCTTATGCAAACTTTGATTGCAATAAACTTCAGAAAAAAGGAGATATATTAATTAATAGGTAAAATAAAATATGTTGTCAAACCTATTTATTATTATTATTATTATTATTATTATTATTATTATTATTATTATTATTATTATTATTATCAGCATCATTATTAGCACCGTGTCTTACTACCCGTTCGGTTTATACGAACTTACGCTAATGTATAATGGTAGGGTGATTGTGAGATGAAATGGAGGACCTACAGTTTAACGTGGAATCCGAACCACTGTGGAGGCCTGGCATTCCACACATTCACAAGATGTGTTTAATACACATCTTGTCAGAGGTGAAGGAAGGGTTTGTCAATCAGCTACATCTGTGCCGGGACTGAGGATTGAACCCCGGCCCCCCAGCACAGAGTCCGACACCTTACCCCTAGACCACCGGATCACCTCGTCAAATATAATCACATATAATTTTAGCTAAACTTAAATGAAAGATTTAATGGTTACTATTACATGTAGGCTCATAGGCTATTATTTAAATAATTTCGCCACCATGATTAAATAGGAATATTTTATATATTTTTTATTAAATATTGAGACTTGTAATCCCCATATTAGTATTTAATTTAAGCTTATGTAAGATAAAGCGATATATTTAGGTTTCAGAATGGTGACTTCAAGGAACATTTCCAAAATATGAAACTGAATTAACATATTATGAGGCCTAATTGTGCAAGATTATATCAGTGTTTCACATATAAAATTTATAAGCTGTTCCCAACTTCATTAGATTTGTGCTTTTACTATAAAACAAACAACTCTAGAGAATGGGGTTTATTTATATCCACGTAGTGACAGAGTAGTAGGAAACTATGGCAATGTAAGATTCCGCCACCTTACCTCACTCGATAGCGTGTCTGGCTACTGATCATAGGATCTCGGGTTCGATTCCCGACATGAACGGAAAATTTTTCATTGGTGAAAAATGGATTTCCCCTTTCAATGTGATAAATTAATAACCGGGTGATGGATGATGTGTCTGTTCTATATTTAACTTAGTTTATAAGTCGTGTGCTAATATAATCAGTCTGTTCATAAAGTTCACGTTAAATACTTAAAATAAATGAAAAATAAAAATGACATTACAGGAGTTTAATATAAATCATAGCTTTGGATAAGCTTGAAATATTTTTACTCCTTTTGAATTATTTTATATAAAACGCAAAGCTTTCACTAAAATTCACCATTTTTACTATCGAATTAAGAATGATCTTTGTTACGATACGAAACTGTATAGCTTAAAGGTATAGGCTTATAAAGTAAAACATTTAAGTAGATTACCTGTGGTCAAATATGGTTCTTTCAGTTTAATATAATTTAAATTGGTTTGAGCAACAACAAAAATTAAAAGTCATCATTATTTTTTTAGAAATATTAAATTTTATTCCATAAATTTCCAAGAAATTGTAAATAAATTTTAATAAAGAACAATAACATCTCCAGGCAATTATTCAATATATATTCTACAATCTAGTTTCCAGTGTATGACTATATAGATTAAATAACCTACAAATTGCGATTAAATATACTTCTAAAATAAACCATGATTTTTATAGGAAGCTCACTCACAACCTCAAACATTGATTGAAAGTCACTAAAATTTGGCATGATGAATGTTTTATTTTATTTATTTATCATAAAGTTCATCAAAGAAGTCCTCAAACGCTTCTAATAGTACTTCCTTATGAGTTACTGTATATTTCTTCTTAGCATCATTAATTAAACAGCATAAGAATTTAATTCCGATTTTAATTATTTTATTCATACAATTGTGGCAAAATTAGTTGCCAATTTTCAAATAAAGATATTCCTACTAAAATCAGATTGTATTTGCCAGTATAGAGTCTGCTTGTGTAGGTTTAGTTATCACAGATTTGGGGCTACTTATACAAGTTCCAGTGTCTATGTAGAGCCTACTCGTTTATGTTTAATGATATATGATATACTAGATAGCTGTTGCCCGCGGCTTTGCTCGCGTGGAAGTTGATTATATACAAATACGAAAATATACATATGTATTTACAGATTAATTTAAAATATTACGTTACGTTGATGACCATAACTTGACCTCAGATCAAAAATAATGCAAGTCCGATAGAAACTTTCACCCCCTTTTTCATTCCTTATTAAATAAAATTTCCAAAATTCCTGAAACACGTATTTATTTGTTTTACGTCAATAACCGAAATACAAAATTTTGTTTATGTAACTTTCAAAATGACGGACTTTCATACATATTATCATACATATTATCATACCCTATTTTGACCCCTTTGGGGTGGAATTTTCTAAAATCCTTTCTTAGTGGGTGCCTACATAACAAAATGAATATACAGTCCGAATTTCATGCTTGTAACCTTGATAGTTTGCGCTCGGCGATGAAGAATCAGTCAGTCAGTCAGTCAGTCAATCAATCAGGACCTGTTATTTTATAAGTATAGATTAAATCATCAGATAACAGCAACAAAGGTGGCTGTACTAGAAGTGGCTTTAAACATTTTTCACTCTGAATTTCTTGTTTTTCTCTAACTAAACACCTTCCTTACATCTTTTCCCTAGATTGAACACTCAATACACTTTTTTTAAATATAAGCAAAAACTAATATAATTAATTTGAAGTATTATTCTATTGATATAATAATAATCATTATTAGTAGAGTTACAAACTCCAAGCTAGGTAGACACTGGGTTTATCGACTTTAATAAGAGTCCCACCCGCCTCGGTGGCGTAGTTGGCTATCGCGCTGGTTTCATGTTGAGATAGACTTTCAAGGACGAGAGATATAGGTTTGAATCTAGGTCGGGTGAACTGGGGGTGGTATTTTCTAAATGGGTTTCTAATCTACCTCCACTAAAATGCGGGCTCACTTCTTCAAAATGCAACCTTCCCAATTCCTAATCCATTAACGTAATTAGTACTTAAGTGTATAACTCGAACGGATAGTAAGACGCGGTGCTAGAAAATAAATAAATAAGAATCACAGGTAAGATTAGAGGTATGTTCGAAAGTTGAAAAATTTGATCATAGGGGAGATTTGGGCTTCCCCTTTCACAGTGATGAATTGACGGCTTAGTATTATTAGACCATAAAAATTTCATTGCACAAGTTTAACAAGTTTTTAATTATAAGTTATAAATAGTGACACATTCAATTATTTCAAATCATTACAGTTCACGCGTTATAAGGGCTTAAACTTGCTATTTTATGTGTTTTGCCTACCATTGTTAAGGTAAAGTATTTAATGTAATTTAGTATAACTAGACATTCATATAAGATGTACAAAATGAGATATCTATATTATTATTAATAATACCAATATTAATTTGTTTCAATGAAATGTTAGTACTATAAAAAAATTATAAATATTGTATTTATTACATATCATATGAATGTATAGACCAAGTTATTTTAACCCCATACATATAAGGGTACTCAAAATTATAAAATATCAAATTTGAGGCTTTATTACTTGTGAACTATAATGATTTGAAATCCTTGAATGATTATTTATGTCTTATTATTATACACTTGTTAAAAATATGCAATTACATTTTGGTGGTCAAATGACCTTAAGGTCAGGAGGTTCATCCTTTCTTGAATAAGTATAGTTTGAAATTATATTCTTAATATAATTGGTTTGCTTATAAATTTCACTTTAAATAATTAATATTGAAATAATAATACAAAATAAGTTAATTATACCAATTAAAGATGTTACACTCAGTAAATTGGAACTTCTATTTGACCAAAGGGGGGTGTGGCTTTTTTTGTACTTATTTTACAGTCCACTCAATAATACAGATGCACCCTATATTGGGGAATTTGGCAATCCTGATAGCACACAAAACCCTCTCTTTCGAATACTTCTTTCTTTGAGTGAGAACGTAATATATATTGAACCAGGGCACATTGAATCCAAGGGGATGAGGTCTGGTTAAATCTTGTTTAGGACGCGTTGAGTCTCATTAAAACAATACAAACATTGCAAGTTTTCCAAAGCAACGAACCCTATCATCACACACACACAATGCTTCTCTCCGCCTGGTAGCTCGGTTTGACCGCACGACAAGCGTACACAAGTTGGAATAACAACCCTACCCTTCATTGGCATGCTATTTCGGCCCGGTTAGCTATATTTATTTATACGAACCATTTGTTAGACCACACTGTTATTTATACTGCGGTACACCACCCCAGTGGTGAAATGGGTCACCCACACTAGGGAGCTTTGGTGCTGCTGTTATTACTTGCTTGCTTGTCCGCTAGGAAGGTTCCTCTGTTACTGATGCTTTTTGTTCTCCAATTCAATTCTGTTAGTGCAAAAGGCAATTTGGACCACAAAACAACCTTTTATCCCTATCCTTTAGTGACGTCCGACCAAACATCGTTATGTGGCTTGGAGGAACAAGGGAACATACCAACATGTTGCAACACTTTTTTTTTCTTTATTCTTTTCGCTCCACATATACTTCCCGTCAAGGCTAGACGCATTTTTTTTCAAGCATCGCATCTTACTACCATTTTGGGTTATACGCATCTGTACTAATTACTCTAAAGTGTTAGGCAAGAGGAAGGTTGAATTTATAGGAGGTGTACCCAGATTTGTGTGGAAGGAGCGTGGAAAAAATCTAGGAAAAACCTCCCCCACAACCCCCGAACAGGATCAAACCCCAATCTCCTTGTCATCAACAGTTTAGTCAATTACGAGAGTGACGTTTTAGACTACGTGGCTACCGAAGTGGTTTGGACGCATTAATTTAATTAATGGGGCTAGGGATGATAAAGGTTTAATTAAGATGAAATTAACCCACATTTGCCTGTCGTTATGGTGGAAACTAGTTTAAGGGAGAGCATTCCTACTTATATCAGGACGGGACTTGCGCCCTAATATCCTAGTCAATAGCAAATCACATGATGACTAGCACGACATATGGCCTGCCTGTCCACTGATAACAATTAGTTGTATTTAAATTGGAGAGAAAAAATCCTGTTGAAATAAGCATAAAGAATTTAACAGTAAACATTGTTTTTAAATTAGATACGTACTTATATAGATAAGTGACTCAAACCTAAAATTTCTCAAAAATACATTTTTAACTAATATTAAATATTCATGAGTATGAAAATTACTTTTAATTCATAAAATAGGTTAGTAGACTGTTATAAAATCTATAATCCTTAAACGAAAGGTGAACATTTTACGTAATCTATGTTTGAATCATTGTATATTCTGAACGAACTCGCATATTTTCTGATAAAAACCGCAGCAGCGGGCACGTAGAGTAAAGTCAAGCTCATATAGTCTGGTTTGCCAAGGTTCTAGTGCCTGCCAGAGTGCAAGTAACAGTCGGGTGTATCAGGCCTGGGCTTTCTTAAATGGTTTCCCACAATTACTCCATGCACATTAAGGTACCTTTCTTATAAATTTTATCTTATCCAGCCCTAATAAATGTGTTTAGATGCATGCAGATCGAACGATTTGGGAGACACGCAGCAAAAAAAAAAAAAAAAGCTGTCGACTAAACTTGAACGATGGTTTATGGTCTTACTAGATAAGGCATATATCATTTTCGTATGTATATAAATTACAGAAATTAGCATTGATAAGTATTTCAAACATTGATTATAAGTATAAAGGGGACATAGATGCTTCCTGTTCGGAAACAGCCCACACACCCTACAACGTGTTTCGACAATTTCCACTTTTAATTTAGCTAATTGTAGCAAATGTTGTGACTGCAAGAAGCGACTTGTGGTCCGGCCAACAAGCAATTTGCCAAAGTGCAGTAATTTGTAAGGATTATAATTCCGCTAAAGAAAGAGAATTACTGAAGCAAGAAAGGGCCCGACTGAAAAGGGACCACATAATGAATGTTCCGCATCCTCTTCCCTTGCCTTTGCACAATCACTGCCAACATTGGCCGTATACGTTAGTTTGGCCATTAAAAGGTGGGAGGATGTGGGGATGGCCCCTCAGTTTATAGAGTGGTTATTCGCATCGATAGTCCCTAGGTCTAACGCGTTGCTCTATGGTTGGATTGGATTGCCGGTGACGGGGAGGTTCAAGTTCGAATCTCGATCGGATTTATTGAGAGTGTTTTTCCCTAAACATTTTCCCACTACCCCATCACGAATATGGTGGTACAAACTCCTTTTAGTTTACTTTTATAATTGCTGAGAACGGGTATATCAGGGTTCGAATCCTAGATGGGTCTACTGAGGGTGGTTTTTCCTAAATGGTTTCCCACTCTTCTTCCACGCCAATTTTGGTAAATTATTTTAAAATGGTTCCTTACTCTTTTCTGCCACATTATAGTAACTAAAAAATAGACCCAATATTGTGGCCGCATTGTCTATGACAGTGGTTCCCAAACTTTTTGAATCGTGGAGTATTTTACAGGAGAGATATTTGTCACGCAGCGCTATAGTTGCATTGATGCTTAAGGCATGCGCATTCATTTTTTGCTATATTTACCTAACTGCATTTTTTAAAGTTGTTAGTAGATATTTTATCATCTAGTAAAAGCACGAATTATTTTTAGATTGCTTAGTAGCTTAAATATTGCTCTAAACTTTTATTATTATTATTATTATTATTATTATTATTATTATTATTATTATTATTATTATTATTATTATTATTAGCACCGCGTCTTACTACCCGTTCGGGTTATACGCACTTACGCTAATGTGTAATGGTAGGGTGATTGTGAGATGAAATGGAGAACCTACAGTTTAACGTGGAATCCGAACCACGGTTGAGGCCTGGCATTCCCTACATTCACAAGATGTCTTGTCAGAGGTGAAGGAAGGGTTTGGTAATCAGATAGATCTGTGTCGGTACCGAGGATTGAACTCCGGCCGCCAGCATAGAAGTCTGACACCTTACCCCTTGACCACCAGGTCACCCTCTAAACTTAATCTTTCATATTGAAAGCCATTGAAAGTTGTAACTTTAAATATCGTTTTCTCAAAACAATAATTTTGCACATAAGTGTCATTGGTATAAAGGCGACGATATTTTCACATAGACTCTACATAGATAGATACTAAACTGAATGACAGCAGTATTCACGATGGAAACGAATGTGTAAGCATTTGGGCGTGTTAAACATCCAGTTTTATTTCATTATAAATGTTATTTTCTCCCCTAATTTCAGATAGACAAGGAACTTAACTACATACACGCAAAACAACAATCAAAACATAAAGTAACCTAAAGTAACACATTTGATAACGAATTCAAAGCAGGTATTTTAAATCCACAATGTGGTTACCCACACAGATAGTGTTAAAAACCATTTACATGGTTGCAAACAAAAAAGTCACTTGGCATAAATAAAAAGAACGATAAAGTATAGACCGCGAACTTAATTTCCAATGAGAGGGATGGGACTGCTGTGTTTTGATTTGCACAATGTGGCTATATCTTGTTGAATTTGGGACAGCTGCAACCAAATATCTGGCTCTGCATTGAGCCGGGATCTTTTGTTTTAGTAGCCACATAGGCAGAGAATTCTGATCCACTTAAGTAAGTTATTGCAAAGGGAAGAAGGATTATTTTGGCTCTATCTGACAAAACTTCAAATTAATTTCGTAGTTAACATCAAAATTCTGATAGAGACTTTATAGTTGCCAAATTCTCCTTTACCACAGAATCTGATGTCAAATCATTCAAGCACTCATACTGCTCTGTGTCAGGTTGGCTTTTCTGACATTCAAATAAATAACATTACACTGCTACTTGATTTGTTTCGACTCTCGACTGTATACTGACTGAACCTCAACTGAATGAAGGTGCAAAGAAACACGAGTTTTTAATATGCAATATAAACTTCCCAGAAAATGTTGTAAAGGTGTTGAAGAAAACAATCGTATCTGAAAGCGCGGTGAAGTTCTCAGAGAGAGATGGGATGAACTGGCACCCTTTAGTCTCTCTGTCTGGTTTCTCCACGTGCAATCTGTGAATAATTTCTACCCAATACTTACCTATACACAGTTCATGGACGCACAAATTCACAGTTTTGATATCTTGTCACATTTTATTTATTTTTATTTCCAATCTATTCGCGGAGCTCTTGGAGTTGCTTTGCGAGGCACCAAGTGCTCCTTGGAGACAATTGGAGAGTCTCTGGTCTAAGGCATCACTCTCGTACTAGACTAGACTGCTGATGACTTGAAGGTTCTTTCTCAATCGGGTGTATTGAGTATGATTTTTCCCTCAATGGTTTTCCTTTCTACTCTCCCCAAAAATGCGGGTACCCTTCCTACAAAGTCAACCTTCCATATACCTAACCCAAGAGTAATTATTGCATAGGTGTATAGCTAGAACGGTAGTAAAACGTGGTAGTAAAAAACAGGTGATTACAAAATAAAATAATTAAATCCTTATTCCTACCCCATTATTATAAATAGCCCGAATATGTTGTAAGACGTACTGCACAAAAACAATATAAGATAAAATCAAACACCCGCAACAGTGGTCACATGGTCCAAAGGTTCACTTTCGTGTTAGACTGGA
This sequence comes from Timema cristinae, assembly GCA_039000515.1. Classification (NCBI taxonomy): domain Eukaryota; kingdom Metazoa; phylum Arthropoda; class Insecta; order Phasmatodea; family Timematidae; genus Timema; species Timema cristinae. Next base: position 70,893,048 of record JBCFYV010009882.1, on the reverse strand, counting down.
TTACTATTCAATGTGATAGTATATGTAAATAAATAGAGAAATACAATGACAACGATTGCACTTGATTATATATGCTGATGAAATTATATTCCAAATTGTTTAAAAACACAATTATTTAAAAAGTTTACAACAAAAATACATTAAAAAATTTACTAAAACGTTGAAGCTTAAGAAAAATGAATCGTAAAGAAACACATTACTAGATTATTATTATTATTTACTGCGTATAACCCGAACGGGTAGTAAGACGCGGTGAAAATAATAATTATTATTTAGCACCGCGTCTTAATAACCGTTCGGGCTATACGCTCACATTACTAGAAATCTATTTCATATTTAAATTGTCTTGATCACATAGAACAGCTTCTGTAGAAAAAAAATCAGTTATTGGGTTGATACATAACACAATTGTATTTATAAAGTCAATGTTTTGATTGCATTTATAGAGTTAACAGGCCTCGTTTTATAGTGGTCAAAGCCCCTAGCTGCTGACCTAGAGGTCCTTAGCTCAGTTCCCAGCTGGTACCATGGTATTTTTCTCGAAAGGTGAATAGTTCCCATGGTCACCAGAATTCTGTTACCTAGGCTTGAGTTAGGTTAAGATCTTCATTGGTTTCACCCCATAATTTTCACTTTCATCATCATATCATCTGGACATGGAAAGAACCTCCACGAAAAGGGATGCACGATTAGATTAGTACATTCGGGCGTTTCCTGGGCAACGTACAGTACGTCAGTACTGACTAATCTTCCCGAAAACTGAACTACAGATTAATGCAGCCCAGAAACACCATTACTATAGAGATAATCTGATTTGGTAAATAATTAGAAGATGATAAGATTTGAATTAAAGTATTTCTTATTTGTTAATATAATTACTTTCTCCATTTATAGGTTACATGATGATTCACTATTTTTATTTGTGTCTACTAGTTTAAATTTATTGTATCATGCTTATGTCTTGATGTGAGAAAAAAATCAAATAATACAAAATAAAGTTATATTCTAATAAATGTGTCCTTGAACAAAATTTAATAAACAGAGATTTTAAAACAATAAGTGAATCATAAATTTGTTTGAAATTAATCAAGTATATAATTAAGTACTAAGTAAATGATAATTGAAATAGAATAATAATTTTAACAACTTAAAACATAAAAACTTAATTACCTTAGATATTTTGAAGGTTCCTCCACAGAATATTGGAAAAGAGATGTAGTTGGTTTTGTTTAAAGTATTTTTATAGATTTGTCATGATAAATAAATTCAATTTTAATGTTTGTGAAAAAGAAAATTTGTTTCTACAAACGTCTATATCAAGGATAATTATTATATAAGATATGTGTATGGATTGGTGACAATGTGTGGTTTTGGTGTATATGTTACACCCCAATATTTAAACTGCCCTTTTCATGAGTTGAGCAAATTTTTTCTCATTTCGTGAACTGACTTCTTCGTTTGACCATTTCAAGAACTGGCTAAAAGTTGTATTTACTCTTTCCCCTTTCCTTAACTGGAACTTACTGTACTATCTACTATAAGCTTTAATGAAATTAGTTTTAAAATATTTTATTAAACTGTCCCAACTTAACTTAACCTAACCTTCTATTCTAAAACGATTGAGAGTTCAACTAACCTAAAGACCAAACTTGTTCTTCGCGTGTCCATTTCACGGACTGAGCAAAAACTCTTCCAGTTCATGAATTGGGTAAAGATTGGAGCTACCCAGTTAATGAAATAAACTATGTTTTGCCTCGTTCATGAAATGTTAGGAGGAGAGGCCTATTTACAGAAGAGGCAGAAATTTCCCCGATTCATGAACTGGGCAAATTCACGATTGGGGTGTAACATATACAAAGTATAGATAGATACTTATAATTTCTCTGAATTTTATAATAATTTTATGGGAGTGTATATATGTCGAAACAAAGTTTGAAAAATAGATATAATCTTCTCCACACTGGCCCGATCAGGTCTTAATTACTATGGAATGGAATCTCGGAGTTGTATATGTTAAGATAATTCTCTGACAATGTTGATGAGTATTTGGCTTTCAAAAACTATTTTTATTTATAATGTTTTTGTTCTATAGTATTTTTGTTTTAATACGCATGTTAATTCTGGTGCCTTTATAAAAGTTTTTTGACAGTTTCCTACAATTATCAATGGGTGTGGGCTGATGTCTAATGTTTTTTAAATGCTTAATGAATTTAGATATATTTACATCTTTTTTTAAAGTAATCGATTTGTTCTTAATTTCGAAGTGAAATATTTTTCTAGTGTGGCCGATGTACACAGGTTAATACATAAATGCCACCTTTCTATACTGATTTAAGTCTCTGAGGTTTGAGTTATTGGTGTATATCTTGACATTGTTGTTGGTACCAAAGGCAATATTTAAATTTGGTTTTTGGAAAACGTTGTTTTTAGATAAATTTGACTAATTTAGGATTTGCGTTATCAGATTTTTGATTATGAGAGTGGATTTTTGACTAATTTTATCATGAAATATATTTACTACTAAATGTGGAGTAATACATTACAAAAACATCAAGATATACATACAGAGTACTCACTATTTCTATTAAATGTTAACGTAATTATAATAAAATTTATATTTACTTAAAATTATATATAAACCTAGCACTATATTTGATCTCTTTTTCTTACTTATCATTTCAGTCATTGGTATCATAGCAAGAGGATCTCATTAAGGAGTATATTTTTATATTTAAAAATAGTCAAAGAAGTTAGGGAGGGGAGATAAGAAAAAGTAAGTTTGAGGAGTTGAAAAGTGCAAAGGTGCGAAGATGGATGCATAATTGACAAACGAAATGAGTCCTTTGGTTAATTTAGAATCGTGTTACAAAATTTTCTTATTCTACTTAAAAAAAATCTTGATTTTTTTACATAGATCAAAAGAAGGAAAATACTGGAAGAGGACCTCCAAGAAAAGTAAATAGAAAGTATATATTATCGTGTACTTCAAAGGTTAAAAAAATATCACTTAGGCTGACTAAATTGGCAAAGAACTAAATGGTTTTATTAATGATTAAACATTTTATGAACTAATGGAAATTCATAATATGTAAACCTATATATCACTCTATTATATAATAATTGTTGATTTAAAATATTTATTAAAAAAATATATGTATTAATTATTTTTTATGAAAACGATACATATTTACAAATATTTATCTGAGTAAACAAATCAATCCAATAACACAATTAAAACTATCATTAAGTTCCAATATTTTCAAAACAATTTTAAGTATTAGTTTCAAAATGGCACAGTTTAATTAAGGACATTTAATATTTAATAAATATTTAGCTCTGTACAGACTCAAGAGTATAAAAGATATAAGCGTAGTTAAACAACAATAGACCCAAATATTTACAAAACAGTGAGTACACATTGCATATTCAGGACTTAAACATAAAAATAATAATGTAAACATTGGATTTATTAAAATATGGGTTTAAAAGTATTACCTTTTTGATGGTGAGCCAACGAATTAACTTGTATGAAGCAAACTTATAAACAGAGGACAAAACTATCAAAAAAAGATTTGTTGGCTGAACATAGGTTTGGTCAAGTAATATTACGTGAATGCTATTTATAAAGTTTATTATTTTGGATAATCTTAAATTATTAGGTCTAGGATCGCAATGCAAAATGTAAAATATGTACTCGTAAAGCTTTGAAAAATGGTGATGGAGAATATTTGAGTAGATCAGGTGGACAGACAGGGTGACAAAGGAGGAAGTCCTAAGAATAGTGGATGAGGAGAGAACCACTTGGATTTGATTCTTCGGTACAGAGCAAATTGGATCGGATACATCCTTAGGAGGAGCTGTCATTTTTACAACGTCATAGAAGGCAAGATTGAGGGAAACAGGAGTTTATGAAGGAGGAGGATTCAAATATTGGATGACTTGAGGAAAGAAGAAAATTCTGGGAGCGGAAGGAGGAAGCAAAGGACAGTGTGCATTTGAGTCTAAGTTCACTGACAAAAGGAATGGACCTATCGTAAGACAGAAAACCTAATACTAACAAGCTTAAATTATATTAGTTTTAATTCATTTATTGACATTTAGATTAAATTACTGTAGAATAGTTAGTTGTTAAAACAGAATTAGGCTAAGCCAAATTGAGTTTGGTTTATAAACTAAGTTATTTAAGTGACAAAATAATTAATAAAGTTGAGTTAATTTTTTATATATATAAACTGAAAAATATCCAGTTATTTTAGGTTATAGTCCAGGTAAGATATCGGAAAAACATTCATTTCTTAAAATAAATAAACCATACACTTTCTCAACGTGATTATTAGGATAAAAATCGTATAAATTGAATGTGTATACTTTAGACTGAATTGGCTTGTAGATTTAACGTAAAAAAAAATTCATAAATGTGCCAAAAACTGGTATTTTCGCTTTTAAGGTGTGAACATTTTTTTTTCGAAAAACACAAAATAATCTGTGATAGTGCTCGATTGAAATCGGTTCACAGCTTTTTTCAATAAAATATCAAAACCACAAAAAATTGCCATTTTTTGACATTTAATTACAGGGGTTGTAATTATTATAGGAAATTAATTGACTTAATTGTAGCTCTTGTCGGTGCCTACCTACAATAGATATTTAATGCAAAAATAGTTATAACTTTTCGCAGAAATCGCAAGAATGTAAAAACAGGTATTCCCGAAAAACTGCTTTGAAGCGGCCAATAATGGTCATATAGTGATTTTTAAAAGCGCTATTTATTCGCGAATAGTTTATCTACAACCCTTAAATAATGAAATTTAAGCAGAATCTGATTTAATTCCTAAAAAACACGTCTGAATACCGGAGTGTTTGTTGCTTCGAGCGCTCGGGCGTGCGAGCGGAGAAGTGGCGGCGTGGTTGGGGGAGCCTCTCTGGCGGCTGGGCTTGAAGCGTTGGAAAGTGCGGTATCTCGCCAAAATATTAGTAGTGGGCATATTATTAACGCATAAGAAGTGAATGACTATTTTTGACGATTCACATTGGCATGGTATTATTTGCCATTTTAAAAGAAATTGAAACATTGATATTATCTCAGTGTTTTGGGAACATAAATAACATCAAAGTTAATAAAAAAATGTGTTATTATTTTTTTTTCGTTATTTTTTATAAGTATTGCATACAAAGTTATTGGTTTGGATCATGCATAAATATGAATGTAAATATAAAACATGAGTATTGATTACTAAACATTTTTTTTATTTTAAAAATAATTTAATACTTTAATGATAATATATAAAAAAAATCAATTTGATACTCAAAACATTTATCTAATCTTCTTCATCTACCATCATAACTTTGTATGCGATGCTTATGGAGCCCGTTAGCACTAAATAAGAATCATGAAAATAATAACAATAATAATTAAAAATGTTAATAACACATTTTTTTACTAACTTTGATGTTATTTATGTTCCCAAAACACCGGAACAATATCAATGCTACGATTAAAAATTAAAAATGGCAAAATGGTATTAAATCGGAATCTGCTTAAATTTCATTATAAGAGGGTTGTAGATAAACTATTCGTGAATAAATAGCGCTTTTAAAAATCACTATATGACCATTATTGGCCGCTTCCAAGCTGTTTTTCGGGAACACCTGTTTTTACATACTCATGATTTTCGCAAAAAGGTATGTTTATTTTTGAACTAAATTTTTATTGTAGGTAGGCAATGACAAGAGCTAAAATTTAAGCCTTTAAACAAGTTTCTATACTAATTACAACCCTTGTAATTGAATGTACAAACTGACTATTTTTCGCGGCTATGATTTTTTATTGAAAAAAGTTGTGAACCGATTTCAATCGACCAGGGCTAATTTTTTCGTCTTTTAAAGCGCTATCACAAGTTAATTTGTTTTTTTCGAGAAAAAAAGTTTTCCCCCCTTAAAAGTGGAAATACCAGTTCTTGACACATTTATGATTTAGTCCAAAGTATATACATTCAATTTCTACGATCTTTCTCCTAATTATCACGTTGATAAAGTGGATGGCAAACTTATTTTAAGAAAATAATTTTATTATCTGGACTATAATTGAGTACTAGGTATGATTAGTCATGATGATTCTTCTAAACATTTTCACGTAAGGGAAATAAAAGACATCTGTCTGGGCATTATGAATTAAAAAAATATTTATGAGTAATATCCTAAGATTTTTCTTATTATGTCCTGATATGTAACGTATAACATTTTCAAACCTGCTCCATAAAGCAATAACAAAGTAACACACTTTTTTTAAAATCTATATTAAGAACATCATACTATTGCAGGTTCACATTCCTTTGTGTGTATTAAGTATGTTACAATGCCTTTGAGATTATTTTATTGTAATATTGGTTATTTTAAGATATTCTTTAAATAAATTGGTTATTTTGATTCAGTAAGACCTTTTAACACGTGCATAAATTTGGGGATTTGGAAATATTCCTGATATCTAGAAAATAATACAAATAATTTATAGTATTATTTTATTGAAAAATAATATATATATATATCTCAACATTTTATTTGTACACTTTTGCTATGGCTACAATGAGCTTAAACTAAAGGGCTATAAGTGTAATAAGATTTTTCAAAATCTTAAAACTATTTCATTATTATGGGTGTACGAATAAATTTTTACGTATATGAAATAAATCGAAGCGAATCTTGAAACATGCGAATCAAATTTGAATCCAAAGTCAAAGATAACATTGTTTTGCTGTCGCACAACTGTCATATTATCTTTTGAGTGTGCCTCTAGTTGAATAGAAATACGCTGAAAAAAATTTCACACTATGTTCTTTGATGCTGACATACATATATGAAATTGTCCATGCTTTAGTTATAAATGTAATTTAATTAATATTCGCTGCTAAAGTATTGTTTAGTAGTCAATTTAAAAATATTTATATGGTGGTGAGACATTTAAAATCTGCTCATAAAGAATAAAATATCTCTCCCTACCTTGGAATGTTTTGAAGATGTGAGGGTTAATATATTTAAGGTGTAAAAGTCAAAGCTAGGGAGATTTGACCTTCGACCTCGACTTAGATATTTTGAAGATTCACAAGACCCTATTAATTATAAAAATATACCCTTATTAGATATATTTTTTAAATTGATTTAAATATTATTTTACAAGTTTGTTAAAAATTGTATAATATGTTTATGGATTAGCTTTAAAACACCTTTATGAAAAAAAGATATTTTAAATTAAATATTGGCTTAAAATTCCTAATAATCACGGTAAACTAAAAGTAGACAACATTAATTGAGTGTAATTTAATGCTACATTATTTTGTATTGCTAAACATTATTCATGGTAAGTATACGACATTTTTGTCCTTCTTTGGTTAAAGAATATGAAAGTAAGGAATAAAATATGTTTGAAAAAATTATGTTTGATAAGCACGATTAATATCGCAAAATTTTGGCTCGCAAGGACACGTGATACTCTTCACTTAACGTGAAAGCTCTCCCCTGGACAACTTTTGGTAAGTGAATATTAAGTTTACTGCATCGTGATAGATTCCATTTAAAAACAAAGAACCTTTACGTAACGTTACGTGAACATTAAGTGAACATTACATGGACGTTAAGTTTAGCCTAATCCCCACCTATGATTGTGAATAATTTGAACCTTCTATTCTATGTTTCTAACTTTTGTTGGTAGAAGGTTATAAATTAGGTATTCATTTTAAGGATAAAAATAAGCATACGGCCTAAAGACTTTATTACAAAAATATTAAGAAAATGAGGCTAGGAACTTTATGATTTATTTGATAAAAACTGTCTCATACCAGCTAAACAAATACATAACAGTTATATGTTTATCAATATTTCCTATCTGTTAAATAATAATAAATAATATTTAGCACCGCGTCTTACTACCCGTTCGGGTTATACGCTTTAAATACTAATTACGCTAATGGATTAGGAATTGGGAAGGTTGAATTATAGGAAGTGAACCCGCATTTGCGTGAAGGTAGAGTGGAAAACCTTTTAGGAAAAACCACCCCAAGTTCACCCGACCGAGATTCGAACCTCGATCTCCCCGTCCTCAGCAGTCGGGCTCAACACGACAAGCGCGTTAGCCAACTACGCCACCGAGGCGGGTTCCTATCTGTTAATGTGTTTGGTTGCTATGCTCATATTTAACTAGATAATTCATAACTGGGCTCGAATCCGAGGTTCGTATACAAGCAGTGAATAAAAAAAATCAATATCTTCATTTTAATTTCTTAGTTTAATTATCAGTGGATAATTCAAATAAACAGTAAAATGCTTTATAGAAATAATACTTTATTAGAATATAACAATGTAGAAAAAAAAAATGTTAAATATTTCCGAGGAAAAAATTATATTTTATAATACTATATTACCTTGGGATTGGCTGAGACCCACGTCGATGGGCACGTGGACCATTAGTTAGGCTCATTTTGCTTAGGTTGTTTCTGACAGGAAGGTCGATGTTTAAATCCCGACCGTATATAAAGAGGGTGCTTTCCCATAAAATATTCCTCATTCTGCAACTACGAAAATGTGAGTATATTTCCTCTAAACGTTTCCGTCCTCACATCTGCACCTTTGACGTCGTTAAAAACAAGGCCATTTACATAATACGAGTTGGCTTTGAATAAACTACTCTATTAATAAAATGTATTTTTTTACTTTGATGATTTAATTAAACTACAATTATATTTTTTTTACTTATTCTTCTTGAGAACATGATTGACCAGCTTCTAAATCCCGTTTTCATTTCATTTAATGTGAACGTCGCAGCTGGGTTGTATTTATTCGTGTCTGGAGGGGGGCTCCAAGTGTCTGTGCAAAAGAAGGTCCGAGACGTAAACCTTGTCGGATGAAAAGTACGTCGTATAGGTCAGGTTAGGTTAGATCTTGACTTAAGCCGTTGGGAAGGTTCCCTCCCTCTATTCTCCCGACAGAATGATGAATGGTGATTGATGGTCTAGACTTCATCCGACATATGTGACATGGTTTCAATGTGCTACCACAGCATGCTACAGTGGCTGTTGTTGTGGTGGTTTGAGGAAACTGTTGCTTGGTTTTACTCTTATGTAGAGAAGAAGGCTCAAATTTACCAATAAAAAAAACACACCAAAGAAAATAGAGAAAAATCACGCTATTTCGAAACTTCATCTGATAATAAACAAAAGGAAGTAAACCTGAAAGAGTTCTAAGAGATGTACTGAATACAAAATATTTGCAATTCATTTGCGTTTTGAAAAAATATCTAGAGAAAGTTATAATAAATATATATGGTTTATAAACATTGCTAACGAGGAACAGTTTATTTTCAATAAGGAAACTATTAATTTTTGTGTCATCAATCTTATTTTTCCTGGTAAACACGGAAATACTGCCTTGTATTGTAGTGTAAAGTGTGTATTATTGATAGCCAATAGAGGATAATCATATTAAACTGTTTTTTTAAGCTAAACATAAACGTATAATTGCAACTAGGAGTTATTTGAGTTCTTTGGATGACCACCTTGCTTACAATTACTGTCTTAAGTTGAGACACTACCTTCTGTTTTCTAGACATGTAGATTAGAACTAAGGATGAATTACTGGAGTTCATCTGTGGCGGAGAACATCAAAAGAGCAGAAAAAGGAGAAACCTCATGTCAAAAGAAAACGAAGATATAGATCAAAAGCACACCTAGACAGTGCACAAAAGCGTACAGGAAAAATAAAACTGCACAAATTTGCAGCATGGCAAACATGTATTTTAAGAGACCCCTTTACTATTAATAATAATTAGAGTAAAATAATGAAACTACATGGAACTGCCCCATTACTTTTTACAATAGTTGTTAGCTATATATTAGCACATATTGTGTGTCTTAAATTAAACGCACGTGTTTCATCCTAGACTGGAAGGCATAACAGGGGCATAAGAGGTTTGGAACAGATAATTGTTTTTACAGCCTTATCTAAAATTGCCTCACCTAACATGTTGCCAAGGTAATTGAAATTGAGTCAAAAACCTAAAGATAGGCATGGCCTAATTACTAAACAATTCAATACCTACTATGGCTGTGTCTATATAGTCTGCACCCTACATTCTTGTGCAATTTACTTGCACCCTTTAATCTCTCACACTTCTTGTGCACTCAAGCGTGCATAGTACCTTTCAGATAACAAAGTACACTTAGATAAACCTGACAGCCACTTCTTAAAGCTGAGTTTCCATGGCAAACGAGATTTAGTTTTCATAAGCTTTTGTCTATGGTCTAAATTTATATATATATATATTTATATTTATATATATTTATATATATATATATTTATATTTATATATATTTATTTATATATATATATATATATATATATATATATATATATATATATATATATATATATAAGCTTATATAAATATCTAAATTATTATCTTCACGTTATTAATCTACCTGTGTATATATAAATGTATAAAATAAATAAAGATACATAATATATTATTCTTAAAGTCTTAAAGTGCTTGCCTCAGGACCCGATACTCATGTGTTAAACCCAGCTGGGGTCGATAGATTTTTATCAAGCGATAACAATCCGTAGCACAACTTTCTTCGGATCGGATGTAAAGCCGTCGGTCCCATGTCGATTGTGGTATGTAAAAGAACCCTGGAGTGTACAAGAAAATACCTTTCCCGGAAAACTTGTTAGCCCCTTTGGCTCCCACCCATAAAATTATTATTATTAGCACCGCGTCTTACTACCCGTTCGAGTTATACGCACTTATGCTAATGTGTAATGGTAGGGTGATTGTGAGATGAAATGGAGGACCTACAGTTTAACGTGGGATCTGAACGACGGTGGAAGCCTGGCATTCCCCACATTCATAAGTTGTGATTAATACACGTCTTGTCAGAGGTGAAGGAAGGGTTTGGCAATCAGAGAACCCCCAGCACATAAGTTTGACACCTTACTCCTAGACAACCAGGTCACCTGCTCAAGAAACTCTTTTTCAGTTGATATAATCAGTAGGTTCAGAAAGTGCACATTAAATATTTAAAATAAATAAACAAAATAATATTCTTAAACAAATCTACTCTCACAATAGACTAGACCACCGGAGATGGGAAGGATGGGGTTCTATCCCGGTCAGTGTGTGCTGAGGTTGTTTTTAACAAAATGGTTTTTAAATATCCCTCACCAAAAATTCAGGTAGACTTCCTCTTAATTTAACCTTCCTAATCCCTAACACATTAGTATAGTTAGTACATATAAGTATAGCTTGAACAGGTTGTAAGATGCGATGCTTCTATATTTTCTTTGCATCTTTTTAAAACTAAAAAATATATTTCCTTCAAAAAAAAGGTTCAGCTACAGAAAAAATATTTGTCCAGCTAACACATGTAAATGAACAAATAAAACCACAAATCACATGGGTTTAACAGTTTACGTAAATTTATTCTATTTAAAACTATTTTTTAAACTAAATTGCGCGATAAAGGACAAATTGTATCCACCCTTTAGTTAAATGCGCTGTAAGGAGTGCATCAGTACACTTTGAAGATGATTTGAACACCATCAAAAATGACTTGCGTCCTTAAAGTCAATGGATCTTCCGAGTGCACTTATCTTAAAAGGACCCTTAAACGGGCTATTCAGACATGGCCTATTTTACCTTCTTTAAGACAAACATACCTATATTTATAATTAAATATTCTAATCAAACAGGCGTTAAGTGGTGTTCCTTGAGAAGATGAAATTAATAAATAGAAATCAAAGAACAACACATATGTGTGTACTAGGTTTGATTAACTTATATTTACATGTTCTTAATATATAAGATTAACATAACTACACATAGAAAACTTTAGTTAATATATTACCATTTTAAAATATATGAGTAAGAAGGCTAAAAATTATAATTTTAACTAGGCCGTAATCAGACAATAATTTATGTGGTGGAGGGGGTGGGGGAGGGAGGATTTTAGTTGGCACATCCCCCAATTGCCACAGGCTAGAAAAAATCCTAAATGATAAAGCGTTCTTGAAGCTACCTGAAATATGGTAACACAATCCTCTAACTGCCGAAGGTTAGGAAAAATTATGAATATTAAACCTCGAGAAACTATCTTAGGTGTTTTTTTAAGGCAACACAATCCCCTAAATGCCGAAGACTGGGCCAAATTCTAAATATTAAATCCCTCTAGAAGCCCTATAATATGTTTTTATGGTAACCCAGGTCCCTAACTGCCAGAGGCTAGGAAAAATCAATATACTTAAATACCTCTAGAAGCTCTCTAAAATGTTTTTTTACAGTAACATAACCCCCTTACTGCCAAATGCAAGGAAAAATTATAGATACTAAACACCTCTAGTAGCTCTCTGAAGTGCTTTTTATGGTAACACAGCCCCTAATTTGTTTTTGTATCTTAATTTTGAAATTATTTGAACCATAGATAGAGCCTTATATATTTTGTTCATAAAACTCGAGGTGGGTTTGATCCCCCAAAAGCATTCATAAAAATGGTGAGATGTTCTTGAAAATTCCCCATGCTTGGCAAAGGAGAAATATTCTGCCAAAAATGTATTTTCCCTAAAATAAAATCTTATCTTATTTACTAGCCCCAATAACACTAATATACATATAAATAAACTTATTATTTATTAATCATTTAGAAACGACTTGTTAAATACTCAATTTTGGTAATATTTGCCACTAGCTTACCTACAAAGAAAATTTCCTTGAAAGGTCCAGATTTAATTTAATAACGTTGCAATGGCACATTAAAAATATATATATATATATATATATATATATAATATATATATATCCTCTCAACGTTTAGAGAATCATTATTACGTATATTATCAGCAGTGACAGTTTCATAAAAGCTAACTTGACTTATGATTATACTAAAGGTTTATTTTTACCTTGAAATACCTTCTTTAATATGATCATCACACTATATAGGGGCTATAAACATGTCAGCAAACTTTCAGTCATAAACAAGTAAGTTATATTTATTGATTATTTTTCAAGAGTCTTATAAACACAAATATTATCAATGTAAATACTAAAATAATCTAATGATAAATATCCTAATTGGTAGGAACTACACTACCTGAAAAAGTTGTTATATTTATATGGGGTAAATGTGGTCTGCCATGGATTTTCACAAGTCAGTCGTCCAGGTGAGTTATATTATTGTAGGAAGCTAAGGCAGTCGGCCGATGGCGCTACGTTAACTAGAGTGGGATACTAGGGCAGCTACCTTACAGAGCGAGAAATAAGGATCGAAACAATACATCGATGTTAACAAAACATCAATATATCGTTCATAAACATCGACGGTAACATCGATGCTAAGAGGAGCGATACACCACCGATACATCGACGACAAAATGACTAAACATCGACATCGTTCAATCATTTCCCTTCCAACATTCATTAATTCCATTTTTGGATGTTTTGCTGTCAACACGCGTTGACTTACCACCTTACCTACCTAACCTAAAAGTGCTTGGTTCGCCGTTTTGAGTTATTTTTAAACTTCAGGAGTGTTAGTAGTGATATATGTGAGTAAAGTGTTATGTTTTTAATATATATTATTATTATTATATATATATATTTCAATTGAGTTACGCGCTTCGGTCAGTACGTTTATCACCCACTGATTTCTTGCTAGCTTGTTCACCCCATGGTGCCATGACACTTTGTACGCGTCTATGTTGTGTTTGTATAGGTAAATAGGGATGCTAGCATAAAAAATATTACCAATTATTTGGGGTAAAATATATACTTATATGTCAAATTTTATTAATGAAACTTTTGACTAAATTTAGTTTCTATTTCAACTTACGTAATTTAATTAATATAATGCAGTCAGTTTTTATTTCAATTAATGCCTTGATTACTATATTATGCTTGTTCATCATTGTTTTTATTACTTTTTAAGCTATATTTATATGATAATTAACTTCTTTTATCCTAAAGTTAAAATCCTAAATTGTGTTATACTTCTTTACGGATCACAATGCCACTCAATAAATTGAAAAGCCCAATTTGGGAATATTTCAACAAGATTAGTGACAAAGCAGCTGTGTGCAAGATATGTAATAATAACCTTCAAACTTCTGGCAATACAAGCAATCTTCGTGGTCATTTAGAAAATGTACATTCGCAGCAGTGGCTAAATGCGGAAATACCTAGCAAGAAGCCAAAATAGTTGGTGCCATTACTGCTTTATGGAAGTAGATGCCGCAACGTCAGCAAATAGAGATTTCAATAATGTCGTTCCAACACCATCAACATCGGACAGCGACCCAAATATCTATTCTTCCACCAGTGTTGCCAATACTTCAACTAGCATTGTTCTACCTAAGAAAAGCTTGCAGACGCAACCAAACGTTGATGACTTCATAAATAACATAGAATGCATAACCAGACAGGATGGAGCTAGATCAAAGAAAATAACCGAAGCCATTGTGAATTTTATAATCATGGATAATAAACCATTTTCCACTGTAGAATGTAAAGGCTTTCTACGACTGATGAGGGAAGTATGTCCATTGTACAAGGTGCCAAGTCGAGAGACAATATAAAAACACAATTGACGACAAATATAAGGCAATGAGTAATCTTTTTTTTAAATTATATAAAAGATGCTGAAAACTACTGCATCGCCTACGATATTTGGACTTAAACCATGCAAAATAAGTCATTTGTGGGTGTTGCTATTCACTTTTTGGACAAGGCTGTGCTCCCAGCGGAACAATAGTTGTTATGGAGCTGACAGAAAGCCACACCTCACTGTATATCACTGAAAAACTTACAGAAATTTTCACCGAGTGGAATGTTTCAATTGAAAAAGTTTCAGCTATCGTCACAGATAATGACAGAACTGTAATGATGGTCAACAGGGATATATTAGGAGAAAAAAAGATTATTCCTCGCTTTGCCCATACAACTAATTTAGTTGTAACTAAATCAATTGACAATGCAAAAAACTTTACTGAATTAAATGGTAAGGTTCGAGATATATTGAAATTGATCAAAAAGAGTGTCAATGCAAGTGACGAGTTACGGGAAAGACAAATTGAAATGGGACTGAAAGAAGGTCAAATAAAAAAAAATCTTGATGTTTGCACAAGATGGAATTCGTCCTTTTATATGTTACAGCGATTCATAGAGTTAGTGTCCATTGTAGGCTACAGGCAATACTTTTGATTCGACCGGAAGCTCCCCCAATTGTCTCAAGCAGTGGACTAGATCGCATCAAAGAAATGGTAGAATTACTATGCCCATTTGAGAAGTTAACAAAAGAAATTTCGGGAGATAGCTACGTAACGATTAGCAAAGTTATTCCACTAGTTAGTTGCATCCGAGAAGCAATAGAAAATATATAGTCTAAAAATGGAATGATTACACGATTCAAAGAGGAAATAAAGAAACAACTAGCTAGAAGGTTTGATAACCTTGAGAATTCCGCCATACTTGCCATTTCAACTACTCTCGACCTCAGATTTAAGTTCATGAAGTCTCTTTTTCCAACAATTGCAAAGATTGCAATGATATACCTCCCATTGTTGCCACGTCTGTGCCGAGTGAACGCTTATTCTCGGAAGCCGGGGCAACCATCACCCAGGAAAGAAATAGGCTTCTGGTAACTAGATTGTCTAAGCTTCTTTTCCTTAACTCCACTTCAAAACTGTTAGATGAATTAAATTAAAGAATTATTTCTACCATCTAAGATCACCTTTTTAGTTTGGTGGTCTAGTAAAAGTTAAGTTAGTTGAGCATAGATTAGTCAGTAAACATTTCATTCACATAATATTTTGGGTTCGAGATGTTTGATTTACGCTGGTATCGCTAATGTATCAATATATAGGAAAATTTTATGTGAAATTTCTGATAATGGTATAAACATTTCTAGTTCTTATTTGTGTCTTTAGAGGACTGTGATCTCACTTTTAACCATGTGATGGTAATCACAAGACCTAGAGTGAGGTCACTTTTCTACAATATTACAAAAAATCTTTTTATTTAAGTACGATGTTACAACCCTAGCGGAAAACTCAGGTAGCCGGCAAGATGCACTATATTAGTAATATTATAGTATTAGAGATAGAAAATATTTTTTCCTGTCTGATTTCCCAAAACTACTTTTGGAATCAGTAAAAAATAATTTATGCAAGGATTACCTTTCACTATCCTTGAAATTTAATAAAGAAAACCTAAAAAATAACAGATAAGTAATCATTCTTACACTTTAAACTAAACACTTAACATGATATGAAAATAAAAGATATAATACATCATTTTGAAGAACGTGGGAATTATTATTATTATTTATAAAAATAATATATATTTAATATAAGTTTCTCCTAAACTTCAGTAGCGATATCCCGGGTTGGGTTATTGAATCGCCCATGGTGGCTTATTCGGTACGAGTAAGCTTGGTCGTTCACCCCCAGATGACAGGTAACCAAGTATACGAAGATTGGTGAATCCTCAATCTCAAAATAGTGTCTAAATAAGCTAAGGAGTCAATATTTTGTTTAACTCTTTCAATATTTGGGACAGTAAAATCTCTTTTAAATTAGAATTCCCCCTTTTCGGGTCCTTAAATAAATACAATTTAGGATGGCCAAAACAGGCAGTAAGACTTCTAACACTAGAAAGGGTTATGTGGTACTGGCAACATGTCACTATTGTTTGAGTTGAACATGTTCCCCTTTTAAAAAATTAACAATACAATTGCACGAACTTTCTCATACATTGTATTATTGCTTGGAACAATTTTCAAAAATAGCATTTCAATAAACTACCAATAAGTAAGATTTACTCATAAAATCAAACACATCATCTTGTTAATCATAATATACACTATAGGTTCGTAGCCAGTAGATTGAAAACCACTGACTTTGAATAATAATTTAATCAGTTTAGTATCTTCTACCTCTATTGATTGTGTATCTAAACTTATTATGTCCCAATGAGATTAGGGGATGGTGATAATGAATATGATGGTGTGGAATCAGTGGAAACTCTTAAACTTAACTTAGGCCTAACTAACCAAACCCTAGTGATGGTTGGGATAGTTCCCCTTTCGGGAAAAATACACAAGGTACCAGCCAGTAATCGAACCGGTGATCTCTAAGTTGGTAGCCAGGCGTACTGAACACTATACCAAGGACCCGGTTAAACAAATTATTGAAATTATCCTATTATCCGGTCAGCGTCGAGGAGAACCCTTCAAGCTACACACAGAGAAAAACATATATCCAAAACATTAACACTCCTGAAAATATTAATGTGAGCAACAACTGAAATAATCCACAAACTTTGGATACGTAATAGAAAGTACAAGCTCATCTATTCTGGTTTGCTGGGTATGGTATTATGGGTTTAAATTTCGGATAGGTTTAATGAGGTTTTTAGTTTCGAAATAATATACCACTCTTCCTCTAAGCAAATAAGGGTACATAGCCTTTACCTTCTTCATCCTTACATCATTAGCGTTATTAATGTGTGTGTATAATCTGAATGGTTACTAAGACGCGGTAATTGGGTGACCTGGTGGTCTAGGGGTAAGGTGTCAGACTTCTGTGCTGGCGGCCGGGGTTCAATCCTCGGTCCCGGCACAGATTTATCTGATTACCAAACCCTTCCTTCACCTCTGATAAGACATCTTGTGTATGTGGGGAATGCCAGGCCGCCACCGTGGTTTGGATTCCACGTTAAACTGTAGGTCCTTCATTTCATCTCACAATCACCCTACCATTACACATTAGCCTAAGTGCGTATAACCCGAACGGGTAGTAAGACGCGGTAATAATAATAATAATAATAATAATAATAATAATAATAATAATAATAATAATACGCGCTAAGATAACTAAGCACCTAATTAAATACCTGCGATACAAATTGTAATGAAATGTTCCCATAAAATATTGTAACTTTATATTCTGTTACAACAAATGATTCTAGTTTTATGTTTAAAATGTTGTTAAATATGCTAGGTACCAAAATAAAAATTAATATGCACTGGCCATTACAATTATAATACAAAAACTTAATGAGACTAGCCTTATTTCATATATAACTAAAGTTTTTATTTAATTCTTTGGATTATATTTGTGGTTATAACAGTGAGTACACGAAGAATTTATTTACTCAGTCCTTGTGTAGATTGAGATTGTTCTTAAAGCTAATAAATACTTAGATATAATATTAGATTATCTTAAAACATCAATAGTAAAATAATTGTTTTTCAAAATAATCGTGCTCCTACCTATTCGAAATTAAAGGTAGTTAAGCTTTCAGAATGGACTCACCAATTATTCTATTGAAATTATAATTCTAGATTCACTTTAGTACGCTGCTTAAATTATTATTTTTAGGTGTTCTGTCTTAAGACTGTCAGTGAACTTAGACCGCCAATGTGCCCTGTCTTTTGCCTCCTCCTTCAGCTCCCAGAATGTTCTTCTTTCCTTCAAGTACTGCTTAGACACCCAACATAAGAAAATGTAATATTAAAATGGTCTAAGTAAATAACGTGTTTTATAATTATAGAAATATTGGAAATATACAAAAAATAATATTATCATTACCCACTTCGATAGTCAGATGGTCAAAGGTAAATGGTCAATCACAATTTTCAGTCAAACTCTTAAGAAAACTACACCTTAATTTAAAGTCAATATTTGAGTCTTTTAAACTGTAAAATATATCAAACACTTTCCAATAATATTTGAGTGTGACCGAAGCTACCTTGATCAGTCATAATCAGTAATGTTATTAAAAATTTAAATAGTTTAATATGAAAACATACGTACTTTGCATTAATTCTATATTCCTTTATATAAAGGTGGGGGCATTAATGTTCGAGAAAAGATTGAGTCCAAGGAATAAATATGATATGTATGAACAAAAAAAGAACCAAAATTAGAGTTTGAAACGATGGGTGATTGCGGAACAATTGATAAGTTTCTAAGTCGATCAGGGCCCAAAAAGGTGTAACTCTTTCAAAAGACTGAACTGCCAATGATGAAGGGATAAGGGTTCCAATACCAGTCGGTTGTAATGAGGGATATTTTCCCAAATGGTTCTCCACTCTCCATTCATGAACATGTGGGTACATTTCCTCTAAGTGTAACCTTCATCATTACTAACACATTAGCGTACATATGATTATAACCAGAACAGGTAGTAAGCCGCTGTGATAAAAGAAAGTAAGTAAGCATATTCCTCCCCCATCTTAGTGTAATGTATTGTGATTACGCTACCATATAACAGTGAAAGAGGTAGCTTTATGTGAAAACCCATTATGACAACGATTGTGTTCGTTATACAAGTAATGAGAAATCTAATATAATGTGAAAAATGTTAGGAAAAATTCAATAATTTATTCATACCTATACAACATATCATTTGAAAGGGTTAGTGAGTTTAAACATTTAGGAACAATTTTAACAAACAATAAGAATACTAGCCCGGCTCGGTGGCGTAGTTAGCTAACATGAAAGTTTCTTGTTGAGCTAGATTGCCGAGGATAGGGAGATCAAGGTTTGAACCTCGCTCGGGTGAACTGGGGGGGGGGGGGGGGGGTTCCTAAATGGTTTTACACTCTCCCTCCACGCAAATGCGGGTTTGCTTCCTCTATATTCAACATTCCCAAATCCTAATCCATTAGCTTAATAAGTATTTAGGTGTATAACCATAACGGGTAGTAAGACGCGGTGCTAAAGTATTATTAATAACGATAGTAGAGTGGAAAATAGGAAAAGAATACAGTTGGAAAACGCATGCTACTACTTGGTCAGTGAGTTGTTGACAACTTAACTGGTTTCAAGGAATGTAAAACTCATTATATACAAACCAAATAAATTTACTTGTTGTTCTCTATGTGGAAGAAACGTGGTATCTTGTCTTACATGACAAAAACCAAAGTAGGGTGTTATAAAACATGGTGCTTAGGAAGATATTTGGTCTAAAAAAGAAATTAAATTACTGGCGAGTAGAGGATATTACATAATCATGAGTTACATACCCTGTACTCATCAAAATACATTACTAGGATAGTCAAGGTGAGCACAAAGATGCAGAGCAAATGAAAAAATCCAGAAATTTGTTAAAGGAGTTAGCTGGCTAACCCAATGGGAAATGACCGTTAGGAAGGCCTAAACACAGATGGGAGAGTAACTATATAATGGACCTGATAAAGATAGGGTGTAATTAGGTGGACTGGATAAAACTAGCTCATGATATGGATAAGTGGCGTACTTTTGTAAAATCGCCAATAAACGTTCGTGCTTCTAATGCCAATGAGTAAGTAAGTAATATATGAACTCAAAAATAAACACTAGAAGGCTTCTAATGACCTAATAAATCATGGTAGGGATGTGGAAAGGCTGTACAAGAAATCATCTGGAGAGAGGTTGATAAACACAACCAGCTTACCCAACTTGGAGTAGAAGAAACATGCCAAACTTCTGTATTAGATCAAGAGCGCTAACACTGAGCTAAACCTACCAATTAGTGACTAGTTTATTGCCTCGACTGGGTAGGCCACAAATCTAGTTGCCCTTGGGAAAAATGTGGGTATGAAATACGAGTGACTTAGAATCTACAGGTGATGAATTTTTAGGCATATATAACGCTTATATAAGTTTGGCGTGCCCATACAAATTTGTAGTTATTGTTGTTAAAAGTTGTGTTGTTTTCCTTGAGATTGGGGTTGGAAGTGATTTTTTGTCCTTTGATGAACAAACTTTTGTTCTAAGATAAGTGTTTTTAAGGAGCTTCTATAATATTTTCATTGCTACAATAATAATGAAGTCTTAAACATGTAATAGTAAAACCTCAATATTTTCTTTTTTTAAACACGAGCAAATTATTTAAAAAAAATGATATTTCTAAGGCAGTTTGAAAACAATATAAATTTCAGAGCAAAAGTTTGTTAATCCAGAGAGCACTAACTTTTTTCCTACTGGGAAAAATTACCGACGTGTCCCTCTCTATAAGATTAAAAAAACATTACTACTAAGTTTTATATATAACTAAAAATTCATTAAATTTTGAAATAAGCTTATTTTCAACAGTGTTTTGAGTTAAATGATGCAGTTCTGAGACCAAATAAATTGTTAAGATAATTAGATCAAACCATCTTTATACAATTAAGGCTATTTTTAACAGGCTAACAACAGGAAATTTTATGAAAATTGAGGATTATTTTTAGGTGTTTTGTTGCTTAAAAGCTACAATTTCCACAATAAATACCTCAGTGTGAGGATTTTCATCTTAAAATAAAAGGTGTCCTTAACACGTTCCAAAAAGAAATTTAGATGCATAATTAACAGTCCTTGAACACTAAAACTACTTTCAGAATATTATCAACTTGTCGACGAGGAACTTAAAA
This sequence comes from Timema cristinae, assembly GCA_039000515.1. Lineage (NCBI taxonomy): Eukaryota > Metazoa > Arthropoda > Insecta > Phasmatodea > Timematidae > Timema > Timema cristinae. Next base: position 70,871,617 of record JBCFYV010009882.1, on the reverse strand, counting down.
CACAATTCTATTGTTCAATGAGAAGGCCATGTCACAATCGGTTAAACTATTAACAAATTTGACTAGATTAGCTCTCCCAAAATGAAAACCCCAAGTGGATAGTTTTGTCACGCCAAAGAACCACCTCTCCATTACTCATCAGAGAGTTTGATGGTTCTAGAAAAAAGGGTTTGTCGACTACCGGGTACCAAGCTCTTCAAATGCTACTCTGTTTTGATCCTAGTCACGTGGGCCATCACACTGCAGAATAAAAACAACTTTTATTAGGCCCGTGAAAAAAACTTCCCGTAACGATGCCATGGCTTTAGTTCTTTACCCCTCCACCCCCTCTTTCCCTATTGTTGTTATTAATAGCCGTGATCGAGATCGAGAAGCGAGGACTCTTTGAAAAGGGCGCGTGGCGTTGGGAGGCACATGCATTCATAAATAAACTATAGTGAACCTTACATGACTAGGCCATTGTTAGCGTTTTGACGTATCGGCCGCCGTGGGTCGCAGAGGATTAGATTTAGGAGCTGAGGGGGGGGGGGGGGGGAGTGGGGAGGTGGTATTGGGGAATATGAAGCAGACACAAACAATATGAAACTAGAACTCTATTGTGCTTATATAAATGATAGCGAGGAGAGTAAGCATCAATAACTTAGGAGAGATTTAGCTCCAAAATTCAACTAAAATGGGTACAATGTTGTTTTTTCAAATCAATTTTTTATCATAATATTAATAAAAATCATATAATGTTATAGTTATGTAATAATTTTAGTGGTAATGGTGATAGTGATGTGCTGAATCTCACCTGGACCACCCCTTGCAAAAATATGTATTTATAATAATTTTGGGGTAGCTACAATACTTAAAGTTGGAGTGTAGGGGCACGTGGGAATGTCAGTGTTTTGCAGTTTATATCCAAAGTAAATTAAATATTGCTCAAACAAAAACATAGAGTTTATCTTTCTTCACATTTTGACATGAACAGTTAGTTATTGAATCTCTGTTATGAACATAGTTGCATTAGTTGACAAACTTTTTAAATGAAAAGAAAAATTTGTCATTTTACTCTAGGGCACCCTTGACAGATATTCAACAACTAACTTCTCTTAAGCTAGTTACATACACGCAGATAGCTCAATAACAATGACTCCATTATATAAGCAACAAACATGATAGTTGAAAATATTTATTATTAATATGTTGTCCGCTTAAATCTGTCATTATTTGAGATACAATTGAAATCAGTAATTACATAAATGTTTTGAATCAGAAAAGTGTACTCTTCATCTACCCTGAAAGGGTTTGTTTCCGTTAAAGTAGAGCTTAAAAGATATGGACAAAATGTGCTAAGTAAAAGTAAGATTGCTACCTTTCATGGTAAACGAATTTAAGTTTATATTTGGTTAAAGGCAAGTTTAAACTGCCTATTTAAAAAATGTTTACTGGTGTCTTAAGTATTATATAAAATACTCCATTCTAATTGTAATTTTAAAGTTTTTAAGTTCACCACCAAATTAAGAACTTTAACAATTTGCATAAGTTTAACGGAATATTTTTTTACCTTTTAAATTACTACCATTATAGTTACAATATTTTCAAATATGTTGATAGCTTTTATCCTCAATAAATGGTTTGAATAACTAGACTATTCGCAATCCATACATTGTTTCTTATAATATTGGTAATCCCTTTTCTAATCCATTTTTAAAATTGCATATTGACTCAAGTTATTTTAGTATTTCTATTTCTAAATAGAAACAGTATATCAATGCTGATAAATTTTTTGTGTTACTTTTTGGGTTCCAAATATTAGATTTAAAATTTTTATTTTTTTAATATAACATATACAGTAGATTTGGAAAATATTGGACTCAGAAAAAATGAGTTAACTAATTTGAGTGATTATTTGTTTATAGGTATAATCAATTGTGGTATAAATAGGTTGAAATAACTATTTTTAAGAAGTAAGCAGTTCTTGAATTGGACCGGAACGCATCGAAACGCCATTTCTGTTGATATGAAAACATATTACGAGCGTTCCGGTTGATAGTGCCTATTTGAAGTTTTGATCTCTGTGCCACAAGTGAACTAGCAAAAAAAAAATCCCCACACATATTTTGTAAGTACATTTCTTTTAATATAAATTATGTTTCGCGTAAATTTTTATTTATCTACTCAAGTTAGCTACAATATTTCCTTGCCGTGTAAGTCTTATAACTAAACTTAATTTCTTCAAAATATTTATTGCATTGAATGAATTGAAAAATGACAAATGGTGTTCTTTTGTCGGTGGCTAAATCTTTAGAAATGCTAAGCGTATTTAATACAAACTGAGCCTAATCAGTAAGTTATAATTAACATGCAAATTAAAGTTCCAGCCTGTGGTGTCTGAAATATAAAAATACATATGCAATTTCATCGCGCAGGTAATATTTACAATTTTTTTTTTTAAACACTGTCCTGGTGTGGTCCAAAATAATACTTAGAGAAATTAAAATTTTTAAGTAATAGAAAGGGCTTTACCACGACAAACTTATAAGACAATAGCTGAAACAAAACCACTCGAGATACCACGAGAAGAAACAAGATTAGGAATGAAGTTATCCAGAAAAGAGTAGGGGTAAAGGGAGTGCATAAGATATTAGAAGAAGTAAGACTGAGAAGGTATTGGCATGTAATGAGAATGGAAAAAGAGAGGACGTCGAAGAAAATGTTAGATATAAAGTATGTAGAAAAAAGAGCACAAGGGGGGGCCAAGTATTTGATGGGAAGATCAGATAACAGAAAGACTTCAAGTGAGAGGAGAAGAATGGAAGAAATTAAAAGAGGAAGAGTGGTGGACGAATAAAGGAAAATTGAGGCATTTTACTAAACTGACCCGGCCACAGGCTTGAAACAGTTGTTGATGATAAAGATGATGATGAGAAAGGGCTTTACATTAAAGCATAAAATATCTGGTTGTTTCTGCCACTTTAATGAACAGTGCAAGTTTCAAAACATTTTACATTGAAACCAAAATTTTCATATGGATTAAACAGTAAAAATAATTTTTAACTTTCTCATAATACTTCATAACAATGTAAAACAAAGAATTTTTCAAATTTTCTGGTGCCATATTTTGCATCTTATGTAAAAATATTTTTTAGGATGAAACGCTTTTTACTTTACAATAAATGATTGGGTAATTTTTTATCATTCATATTTCTCTCATTGTGATTCAATTAATTTCAGTCTAGTATTTTCTCCACAAATAATAGGTATCCTTCACATGTTTCTATGTTTCAAGTGTCTTATTTTTTATAAGAATGAAAGAGATGGGGAAACAACAATGTAATGTTTATATCTTAATGTCAACAAGATGTAATTTTTAATACTCATGCTGAAAATAATCAATTTTGAATTTTATTGTAAATTATTTTAATTAATGCTGTATATTATATGGTTTTGGACTAGTGCCCACCAACATAGTTAAATATTGGATATTATTTTATTGTGGCAGTGTATTTTTTGTTTCAGTATAAATCAATTTTTAATTAATTGTGATTAGAAATGAAATATGTTAGTATAGTAAACGGAAATGTGATATTCATTTTACAGAAATTTAATTAAACTGTCATGGCTTGTCATGCAACTTATTGAGGTGTGTATAGAAAATGAAATGGTTTCTACCAATGTAATAGTTGCATGCTGTAAAATAGATTAAGGAGTTATTGGTTGTTAGTTGTTACCGTTCCGGTTATTAAAATTTTCCAATTCGAGCACTAGAAGTAAGCATAGCTCGGACTCACTTGGAAGAAATGTATTAAATTTAAGTCATTTTATTATAATATTGTAGGTAGAAGCATAAGGATTATTTAATACTAGGAATGACTAGGGATATGCCTTTTTGACAGTAAAAATATTTATAAACTTTATTATAACTATAATATAAAACAAGAATACAGAATTAATCGACTGTTTCATTAATGATATTATAAAATATTGACTTTTCCTTCAATTTATTATAAAATGATGCCACTTATCAGTTATCTTGATAATATGTTGATTAATATGGTTCAAAATAAATTATGGAGTTATGGAGATTTTAGTTGTATTTATGGGCACGCGAACCATAGGTCCAGCTCAATTTATCAAGTAAACAGGTGACAAAAAGGTCAGGGTCCAAATCCTGGCTGGGTACAGAGAAGTTTTGGGGAGGGGGGTGTTTTCATAAAAATAACTTCCCTCCAAACAAATAATGTAACATTGTAAAACACGTAACTCTCGTGTTGGAATGAACTACCGATGATTAGGAGTTCAAGGCTTAGTTCCTGTTTTGGTGTTTTTATCTAGATGGTTTCTCAGTAAACTTTCATGATGATTTTGGTAAATTTCCTTTGAAATTCTACCTTCCTCATTCCAATCTCAATAGCGTAACTACCCACCGAACGGTTTAAGAAGTCATTTTTGTGTTGTACTGGCCTATTTAAGACTGGGAGATCAGGGTTCTAATTCCGGTCAGGTTTACTAAGGGTGGGTTTTCCTAAAAATTTTTCCTACTCTCCATACATTTTAACGCAAATACGTGTAGATTACCTCTAAAATGCTTCCGTCCTCATCCTTAACCTATTAGAGTAATAATCTTATATGCATATAACATGAACAGGTAACTTATTTAGACGCAGTGAAAAAATTAGCGTAATTAATTTATGCATGTAACCCGACCGGCTACTAAAGAACTTTGAAAACAAAATATCACCCAAAAATACATTATCAATAATTTTTTCCATTATGATTGCAGCCCGGTTTGCTTGCTTCATTATTTAGATTAACCAACTGGTCATTAAGAGTTGAATCACATTTTAATTTAATTCATGATATTTTCATTAAAATAGAGTTTCTAGAAAAAAAATTGTTCATATCTGTTGTCGATTATATGGCTATATATGTTTGGAAGGTGGAGTTATAGGAAGGTTGAACAGTCAAACTCTCATCATACTATATCTGGAACTAATATTAACTAGAAATATAATATACTATTACTATATTCACAATTCATCGATATAAGCAGATCAGGCAAATATTGATTTTACGCCTATAGCAATTAAATAGATATAACCAATTGTATAATTATGACTATTAGAAAAAGCGCATCAAAAATAATGCTAGCTCGTAAAGTTCGCTGGATAAAAATACGACGATGCACAGCCTACATTATTACTACTATATACACATTCACATAAATAACCTATTTGGCACGTTATTCCAGTCTTTTATTTTATCATCGCATCTTACTAGCGGGTCAGGCTAAACTCATATAATATGATCATTACTCTAAAGATATAGAGATGATAAAGGAATCATTTTAAAGGTAATCTACCAACAATCGCGTGGAAGGAGCTTTGGAAATAATTTAGGAAAAAACACCTTCAGTTGACTCGACCTGGAATCAAGTACCCAATCTCTTCTCCATCAATAAGTAGTACGCAATTCATTCCAAAAAGAAGTATAGAGAATCATGTTAATAGATATTAAGTTTTTATTTAAAGATAAGATTTTTAAAACATTTATTTGAGGTATTTAACGTGTATTTTGTAAACCAATTCAGTATATCAACAAAATAATTACAATATATTACTCTAATCCTGAACACGCAGCTCCCCCAAGCCGAAAATTCATTATTGTGAGAGGGAAAATCCCAATTTTACAGAAGATACATTTTTCATCCATCCCGGGAATGGAACCATAAACATTTTGTTCAGTAAGCAGACACGCTACCAACTGAACCAAGATGCCGGACCTCAAAATTAGATGAATGTGATTTTATTTAGCAGTGGTAATATACGCCGTATTATTTTAATTTTCATGCCTTATGCAGCTTAAGAAAAGAAAGAGAGGAAGTTTTCTTTATTATTTACTATCAATAAATTTGAAAGAGAATCTAAAACAATGGAACTTTAAGAATTGGAACCCCAACATTCCGTGTCCAGTGCAGGAACCAATTTGCTCAAATAGTATTTTTGTTGCAATCGTTTGTTAGGGTGGGGTTGAAAAGAAGACTTAATAAGAGCCAATATTTTTGCAATATTTTGGACAAAATGCATAAATTATTGCTTCAGTAGCTCTATTTAGTTTAATTTTCTACACATAACTATAGCAAAATTTCTTGAATATTTATCATGAGCATCCTAGATTTTAATAACAACTTATCTCTCTATTTTGAAAGATTTCTCATCAAATTACATTATGGCTATAACAGACTGTCAAGAAATTTTAATATTACTAAGTGTAGAATATTAAAATAAATTTATCTATTAGAGCAAAATTGTATTTGTTTTGGCCAAAATCGTTTCACTATTTAAAAAAATACTGCAAAAATACTGCCATTAATAAGTGTTCTTATCCTCTCACCTTAACAGATAAGATACACGTTTATAAACAATTGGTTATGCCTAGGAAATTAAACAAAATAATACACCCACCTGTTCATAAACACACATAAGTATATTTATAAATCAATGCTGTCCGTAATTCACCCCAAGTGTTAAGGCTGAAGCGTTCTTCTCACAGAGCTAATACAACAACCCCAACCCCATCCTAAAAATTCCCCACTGAGAAAACAAAACATTCGCGTGGCGATGAGGGGTGCACTAACTGTCCTTTCATGCAGGAGCACAAACTTTGGAGAGATAGAGGATAGGGGAGAACGAGGGGGCTTGGGGCATGAGATCAACTTGTTTTTCAATAACAGTGCTTTTCTAGTGTAACTTGTATCATACACCAGAGCTCTGGTAGTGCTAGCTGTTTTATACAATACAACTCTTCTAGTGTAAATTGTATATTACAATATAACTCTGGTTGCACAACTGTTCACCCTAATATAGCTCGTCTAGTGCAACTTGTATAGTACAATATACCTCTTGTTAAAATAACTAATTTAACAACTCAGCCAATTTTAGCCCTTAAACAATTGTATACAATACAAAACACTTGTTATAAAACTGCCACTATCGTATTTTAACATGTCTTGAAAGACAAAATAAAAGTTGAATTATGTGATAAGAGTAAAACGAGAATAAAATAATATTTTTATTCAAGCACAAAATTATGTATTTATGATTATAAGGCTTATAGTTTGATTGCACCAAGGATTAAAGTCGAAGATCACTATGACCCAGAAATCTTTCGACAAGAAGAGGTTACTGCTGACCAGAAAACTGAGTTTGGAACTGAGGAAGAAAATGATGAAATGAAACATTTGGAGCAACGCTCAGTATGGAGCATAAACTTGAACTCTTAGGAATATGGAAAAGAAATACTTGGAGAGATTTGAAATTTAGTGCTGGAGAAGATTTGAGAAGATCAGGTGTACAGGCAGGATGACAAATGAAGACGTCCTAAGAAGAGTGGGTGAGAAGGGAACTATTTTGGATGTTATGCTTTGTTACAAATCAATACGGATAGGACACCTTTATAGAAGGTACTGTCTTCTACACGACGTCATAGAAGGAAAGATTGAGGCAAAGGGAAGCTCCGGAAGAAGGACTTGAAGGAAATAAGGAAATTCTGGAAGCTGAAGGAGGAGAAAGAGGACAGGTTGCATTGGTGGTCTAAGTTCACTGAAAAAAGGAATGGACTTGTCGTAAGACAGAACAACTAATAATAATACTGGTATGATTCTAAAACTCACTTTCCATTAAGGGGTCTGCACATCGGAGAACTGAGATACATTGAAAACTCCCATAAATTTGTAATAAACCTATAATGTGGTTTAGGAATTCAGAATAAGATTCACTCCAAAATGAAGGGCTTGTTCTACTCCTTGAGATCATTCATAATAAAAATGAAGAATAAGGATATTTAGTCAAATACGTACTAGGCAAAGTCTTGAATTATTATTGACCAGTTTAAAATTAAAATAAGAGGTAGGAGTAGTTAAATGGATACACTGAAATCTAAAAAAATACTGTAACTAAGAAAAATCCCAAGTAAAACGGCAATTCTGCTGATCTTTTTGTGTTAAAACCCCATTAAAATGTATCTTTTTTCACAGAAATTAGAGGTTTTTGAGAATATAAATAATAAATTTAACAACATTCGAAAGGAGAGTGATTACAGTAATACGTAAAATTGAATGATCCACTTAATCAAAGTTATTTAGATCTTTTGATTGAAAGATATAAATATTTTATATACTAATACAGCTAGTTATCTGCCTCATCAATAAATTTAAATGTAAAGAAGTAATCAAACTACATTTACAAAATATCAACAATGTCCCTTTAAGTTTAAAAACATTAAACTTTAGTTTCTATAATTTAAAAAAAACCATTACAATGAAATTAGCACTTTTTCAACGACGTTTTACAAGATATGTCACAAATATGCAATTTGATTAAATGTTATAATATATATCTTTAATGACTCAAAGAGAGTCATTTTTAATTGGATAATATTGGAAAATTCTTGGATAATTTAGGAACGGTTTAGTTGTGTTGATGTTTCAGAACTGCTGTAGCCATAATAAATACCGTAGTGTGAGAATATTTTTCTTTAAGTAAATGTGTTCCCTAACTTTATATATTAAATAAATAATTTGTTCCTAAAGTACGTATATATTATTTTGTAAAAAGTTAATTAGTTAAAATGATATTAGCGAATAAACTCAAATACCAAAATATAAATTAAAAGAGTTTGTTTTAGACTTTGGATAAAACTTAATTTCCCATTACCTGAATAAAGGCACTTAAATATGGACACATCCAGTTAAATAAACTCATAACTGGCTTCAATGGTCACATAGTATAAGGTTCTAATCTCATAGTAGACTAGATGGCTGATTGTGGGGAGATCGAGGTTCGAATCTTTGTCCAATCTACTGAGGGTGTTTTTAACACAAAATATTTTTAACTTTCTCTTCACACAAATGCGTGTACACTTCCCATAGATATAACCTTCCTCAACCTTAAAACCATTAGCGCAACTAGTACATAAACGTAAAACCCAAACGTATAGTAAAACAAGGGGCTAAAATAACTACACCTTTATCTATCTATACACATTATATAAAGGTATATCAGTTTTGAGCAATATTTATGTTATTTAATATACACTGCTATAAGGTAAATTAATATGTTATAGATTGTTAATTTTCCGACAGATTACAATTATGTAAATTCCTTATTATCTTTAGAGAAAAAATATTTTAAAATTTGAAAGATCTCTCAATAGATTGACTTGGCACTAGCCCGATTAAAATTTTTCACCTGTGAGTCAAGCGTCTTAAATTTAATGACTAATTTTTTTAAACATTTATTTGGTAATGTATAGTAGACCCAGATAGGATTTGAGCCTAAACCTTCTCATTATAGGTATTCCAGTCAACTGTAAGAGTGACATCATAAACAAAAGACCACCGATCGAATATGATTTAAAATTGGTTTGATTTTTTTATGATGCATATAAATAAATTTGCCGCATATAATTAATCTACAATAACATTTATAGAGTATTTATTAAAAGGTAAAAATTTAAAGCACATATTTTGTAGTCATAACATTATACAGAAAACTTCAAACATGCTTATAAAAATCAAGCCGCTTTTCCACTGTTTTTATATTATTTACTAATCTAAGCCATAGTTTACAAAGACTTCAGAATATTTGTTTTTACATTTTGGAATTGGAAATAACAAAGATAATGAATTTAAATGATATGTTCTTTATTGATAAGACGTTTTCACTCAGTTTACATATATTATCTAGTCAGATAGTTGTATGCCTAAATAGGATACGAAGAATTTACAGGATCATGTTAACAGGCAGATTTTCAAATTGAGACGATATCTACATATTACACCCCGTGAGCAAAACCTAACGTGGCACATATTCGAATAAACATGCAGATCTCAGTACCATACCTGAATTTTTTTTTAAGTGAGGTCAACCTTAGTGGTATTGGATTAAAGTCCTCGCCTCAGGACTAGAGATGGGCGATAAATCACTGATCGTGATTTTTTCACCGATACCATTTAATCACCGCTACTCTCTGTGACTCGATCTCAAAAGTATTGGTTATTGAGATTTCAGTGATCAGAGATACTCGCATCATATGGCAACAGTTAATCGAGTTACGGAGCTAATATTGCTTCTTCTAGATACTCGAGTAAATACTTATCCTTTTTTATTTTATTTTTACCAGCTAATTGAGAATCGAGCCTTATTGACTGGCATGTTCTACGTGTTATTTCTATTTGAAACACTTGATCTCATAGAGTTCATTATCTAAAAACACTATCAGATTGATACGTAAAAATGACTTAAGTGGTTTGAATGTTTCATTCACATGCGTTTTCAATACAAAATATCTGTTGTCAAGAACAAAATCGAAAAGCGAGCTTACTAAGCAAATCACATTTCGATTTTTTTTAAAGTAGTCCACGAAAAAAAAATCATTTAGTCTTTTTTTTTTGGTGGTCATATCCCCAAAAAAGCAAATAATAAATTAAAATAAGTAACAAAATAGAAAAAATATAAATAAGCCTTAATATTTACTATGCGTTGATAATCCAATTCATCCTATAATCTAATCTGAAGTGTGTGTATATAATAATTGATTAAATATTTTCTATCATCTCATAAGTTAATGCTAAATCTCAGTGCTGTGGTTATGAGTTTTATTCCTTTATGTTTAAACTAGTTTATTTGATTATAATGCATGTATAGTTCATCTACTATTAAATGTACAGTATTAAAAAAAAAATAACATTACAATAATATAATATATGACCTGCATTCCAAACAACATGTTCTAAACCAACCGCCACTAATTTTTAATGTCACATAAATTGTAATTGTAGTAATACAGATCACTGAATAAATTACACAAATAAAAGAGTTTCTCTTAGTGCGTCAAATAAGTTTTAATATTTGTACTCAAGTTTAACATAATGTTTATTGGATCACTAATTTTGCCCAAATTACACAACATTTCATTATAAAATATAAAATAATATTTTTTTGCTTTCTCTTATTTTCAACTGGATGAAACTTCTTAAAATGCATACTTTTTTATTGGCTGTACATTAGTCAGGCTTCATGAAACCTGAAGATAAGGTAGCTTCTGTATGTCGATTGTCAATGTCAGTAAAAACAGAAAGAGCTTATGTTAGGCCTTTAAGTATCGAATTCCATTGCAAGCCGCCAATCACCCGAGTAATTAGTTTTCCTTCCAACCCATACTTATGGGACTATTCGAGTAAATACTAAATACCCAGTACTCAGAAATACCAGATATTCGATTGTACTCGCCTACTCGGACATCAGCTAAATACTAGCTTTGACCGTGGTTGACACAAACTGTGAAAGTGAAAAAATATCGGTCCATCAAGACACTGTCAATTCCAGTCACAGTGAAAAATCCCTGGTATAAATCACCGATATCTTAATATCACAGTCACTGTAGTCACTGATATCGTAAAATCAATTTCTACCAGGACCCGATGTTCGTGGGTTAAAGCCCACCGACATCATCGGATTTTTCTTTGCGATAAAATCCGTAGCACAACTTATTTTGGAGGGAAAGTAAAGCTGTGTTGGTCTCATGTCAAAAGTGGCATGTAAAAGAACACTGGAAGGTATTTAAAAATACTTTTACCGTCAAAATTGGTAGGCCCTTTCAGTCTCCCTCATAAAAATTCTTATGTGCTGATATAATAAGTCAGTTCATAAAGTGTACTTTAAATACCTAATATATATATATTTTTTTAAGAATTTTAGGGCGTGCAGACTAGGAGGACTGTGGCCCGTGGGGATGTCCCCCAACAGAAAAAGGAAAACATATTTTTAAACATAGAACCCTCTTGAACTTTGCAATGTTATTTAAATATATAAGTAATAATTGAGTTCTAAAATTAGATGTTTTGTATTTTACATGAATCTAATAATCTACTGGCCTAAGCATTTAGGACTATAAAGCTACATTAATACTACTTTCAGTAAGGGGAGGGGGTTAAAACTTCCAAAACACTCCCTCTTTGGTACAGCACTGGTATATCTTTGTCCAGGAATGGAAGAAGGGGTCATATCAATACTAAGAAACATAGAATCTAATTGGGATTACTTTTTAGATAAACTATAATAGTATTTAGAATTTTTAGTCAAATTAAAACTAAATGGTCATAATTGTTACTAAAGGAAAATTGAATTTTAAACAGGTTTATAATAATATCACTTTTTAATAAATAATCAAAGCAAATTACAAAATTGAACAAATTCACTTTTATGAGTATTCACGATCTGGAGGGTAGTAAAAGCCAACCTCAGTACACCCTACCGGGATCGAATCACGATCTCCTGGTCATCGACAATCTACACTATTGCGAGAGTGACACCTTAGACCATGCGAGCTAAGAGCTGTTAAAATAATAGGATGAAATGTATTATTTATAAACAAAATAAATATACATAATGAGGTAAATATTTACCATCATATGTTAAATAATCTAGTCGTGGAGTATTACATTTCTATATAAATAAAGTAACTTAAAGCTCTTCAATATCTACGTTCCTCCTTAAAGCATAGCATTACACTTAAAACAAAATACCATCTAAAACTAAATGTTATTATTTTAATACTTATTTACCTGCTTTGATGGCCTCGTTGACTAATGCGCTACTATCGTGTTGGACTAGACTGCCAAAGACGGGGAGATCAGAGTTTGATCCCGGTTTTAGTTCGCTGAGGTTGGTTTTCCTAAATTGTTTTCCCCTCTACCTCCACGCAAATGTGTGTGCATCTATCTAAATTAACCCATCCTAATCCTTAACCCATTAGCATAATTAGTACTTAGGCGTACAACTCGAATGAATATAGTAAGACGTGGTGATAGAAAGAAATACTGATTTCTAAACGTGTATGCAAAAATTTGATAAAACTTAATGAGTAATTATGGAATGGAATTTTACAAGGTAAAGTAAAAAAAAACCTCCATGGTGTGAGCCCGCAAGTGAGCTCTACTGACCAAGTGGCCGCCGCCTTTAACGATGATAGTGCTAACATTTGCGGATAGAGGGTATCATTAGGTCAGCACAGTGAGCCCTTCGCCCCTTCGGCCGTTAATCTCAGTTTTATCAAACATAACTGATACTTCTTTATTCATGTATATCTTCATTTATCCTCATGAGGCTGAGTTTGATCTTGTTCCAGACACATTACTTTACAGATAAATTTGGGAAGCGTTGGGGATTGAGCCTAAGACTTCTGGATCTATGGTCAGAAACTATAACCACTAGACCACAGAAGCATTCATAAGTTTTAATAAAGTAAAAAATAAATCCAAGCATGCAATTGGACATGATCCATAAAGATAAAACTATAATAATCTGGTCTGCCGGTGATGGGGAGGACAGTTTATTTTTAAATTCCTACCAGGTGTGTGATGAGGTTTTGTTTTTCCTTAAACGATATATCTTATACCTCTACGAAAATGTGGGTATATTTCATCTAAGATCCACCTTCTGTGTATCTTCCTCATTTGTATAAACTGTGGATAGTGGAGTTGGGTAGTCATATATGAGGCAACGATACTGAAATAATTAACTTTGAATAAGATTTTTTTTTTTAATTCGAACAATGATATTATATAAATATGCATACCTTTAGAAAGTTATTTTATCAAGATAATATGTCTCTATGTTCGATTTATTAGTAAAGTTTTCTTTTTCATTGCTAAGTATTGTTAGTTAGTTGTCAATTTATCTGTTAGTCAAAGAAATTTTAGAATTAAACTATCTCTTTAATAAATTGTTAGGATAGATAAATCATGCAGACTACGGTGGGCAGGTCATGCAGCGTGAATGGGGAAATCTAGAACCATGCTGAGGGTATTGATTGGTAAACGCAATGGGAAGAGATAATTAAGAAGACCTAGACGCAGATGGGAGGATAATATTAGAATGGACAAGAAAGAGATAGGGTGTAATGAGGTGGAATGGATAAAACTAGTTCAAGATAGGGATAGGGTGTAATTAGGTGGACTGGGTAGAATTAACTCAAGATAGAGATAGGTGGCGTAATTTTCTAAGTCTGGCAATGAACTTTAGAGTTCCTAAAGACATAGGGTAAGTAAGGTATTGCTACGCACATAAACTGCCATCAGCTAACACACTCACTTTCGTGGCCAGCCTGTATATGGCCGTAATGTCCTCGCAAATGAAATGAGGTCGACCCGGAATGAATGTTTATTTGTCCAATCTATAGTTTTGTAGTGATCGTATAGTGGCGGCGTTGTTGGTTAAAATAATAAAACTTCATTTATTTAAATTCTTATTTATTCTTCTCTTGCACCAATTCTTTTTCTAGTATGATAAACTAATTAACGAAATCATATATTTAAATTACTATTTATTATATTGGTTGGCTTCTAGCATTTCACTTGATACACGTCACGCATCTTGGTTAGTGTGAGAGTGGCCATCAACAGATTTAAGATAAGTTAAATATCAATTACTTTAGCCGTGATGTATTATACCTACTATTAGCTATCACGCCTGATTCTTTTTTATTATAATAATTAGATCCATGGTGACTAACCGAGCGTCTAACACGAATTGTCGTTAAATGATTTACAAAAACATGACTCCCAAGGTTTGACCCGGGAGCGTCCTTGGCCCAAGCCCGGCAAGACAAGAGTAACAAGTATCCTAATCGACTCAACTGATTTTTTTAATATCAGGAAAACACTCCCATTGGTCCTCAAGACCCAACATGGACGAACCTAAGTGTCCGCCGGACCTTTAGAGGTCCTATACAAGGGAAGAGAACACCTCACTTAACAGCTTTTAGGAAGCTATACTAGCGGCGACTCTTACAATAGGCGGGGTGCTAGTGAGTGCAAGTTTAGTGCATTAATTTTGCAGTTTTTATAGCACAAACAATTTTTGGCCAAAATAAATCAAATATTTCTTCTATAGAATCATAGAATTTTGTTTTCTGCACATGCCAATCTCAACAATTGTTGAATATCTGTCATGAGCATGGCGGCATTTGGTGACAAACTTTTTAAATAAAGAGAAAAGTTTGTCACCAAATGCCGCCATGTTCATGACAGATATTCAACAACTGTTGAGATTAGCATGTGCAGAAAACTAAACTCTATGTTTCTATAGAAGAAATATTTGATTTATTATGTCCAAAAAATGTTTGTGCTATAAAAACTGCAAAAATACTGCCCTAAACTCACGCTCACTAGCACTCCACCTTAATACCTGGCTAGCAGTTTATTAACCTTGCAATATCCCCCGTTTCTGCCAGCAAGGTTGCTAAAAACATATTTTTTTCTAACGTGTGAATAAAGAATTGCAGCAGTATATAAGAACGTTGGGATGGAGTGGGCTTTTAGGAACAACCTTATCATTCGCCTTATGGGAGTAGCGATATAACCTGCCACAATGTGAGTGTAACTAAATGCCAGGCTCATCTAGTTTGATTTTCTGATTACGGGGAGGTCAGGACTCAATTCCTGTCCTGGTGTAATGAGTATGGTTAGCCCTAGATGCTTTACCACCCTCACTCTATACAAACGAAAGTAATTTGCAATAAATTCTACCATTATCATCCAAGCCCAATTAGTGTAAATATGTTAATAGCCTTAACGAGTAGTAAGACGCGGTGATAAAAAAAAGAAGTAGGTTATGATAACCCAAAAGTGAACATATTAGGAGTGAGACTGGTTAGCACTGATTCTGTTTACCACCCACAGGTAAAGTGTCATGTACATTATCCTTGCTGACAGCCCTGAATATTTTTCAAGGTTTAAAAAATATACCCTTCGCCTTGGCAGAAAACTCCGCAACACTTTAGCTGGGTGAGTAACTATTCTAACCCCACGAAAAAAATCCTTCCTCCCCTCCTTGCCTTTGATTGTAAAACACCCCTTCCCAAAAAGACCCATGTGCTATGTTACTGTCGTTTCAAAGTGTGATTAATGACTCTTGCAACAATGGTTTACCCCCTCCCCCTCACCCGCACCCACACAGAACACACAACCCCTCCCGGCAATCCTCCCTCTTTTAACAACAGGACAATGCTTTATTGGCCAACAATAGGACCGACACGCTACCGCTAAATCGGCCGCTATTGGACTGTTACGAAGCGCAAAATTGGGCCATGCGACGCCTGCATCCACCTATTCATGCTCTGACGTGTGTATGTGTGTGTGACTGAATTACCTCCCCCTCCTTTCTCCTAGGTGGGGAGTGTGTATATTAGCAAGATATCTGTCCCCCTCTTTCTTTCCTCTTGGTTGCGGATCAACACCCCCCCTACCCCATCTCCTGTCACCCTTTAAAAACCCGGCCCCAACTGTGCTGAGCGTAGGCAATCGGCCCGCGGCAAGAAATTAAATCGCTAAATCGATGAAGACCAGTGTCGTCGCTTAACTCAACGATGGCTTTGACAGACTGTTGTCATCAGACTGAGAACTTGGGGAAGAGTTGGTAGTCTGTAGGTGGTGCGAGCCTTAGTGCACGTCAGGACTAGACGCTAATTACGTTAACCGAGGTAACGACGCACGACGAGAAGGTTAAATCACAAGTATTTAAATCATCATTCTTCTAGTGGGAGGGAGGAAAAATAATTAATTTAGTGGACTCACATCAGTGGTTGAATAGTCTCTGGCATCACTCTCGTGATAGACTGGACTACCGATGACGAAGAGTTCGGAGATAGAATCCCTGTTGGGTTTAATGAGGGCGGTTTTAAATAAATGGTTTTCCACTCTCCCTCAATGAAAATTTGAATACACTACCTCTTTTGCTACAGAATTACTACACCATGACACTTTAGTGTAATTAGTATATATACGTATAGCCCGAACGGGTAGTAAGATGCTGTACTAGAAAATTAAAGTGGTGAGGTATTCTAGTTTGCAGTGTTGCCACTCTCTAAAGTTGAAATTGAGAAGATATATTATATATTATATAAATATTATATAATATATATATATATATATATATATATATATATATATATATATATATATTATATATATATTTAAAAGAGACAGTCAAATCATACAAATAGAATGAAGTATGTTCTCATTCTTGATAATCACAAAATGATACGCATAAGATAAAAGCGTTTACACAAACTAGATTGGAACACAATACCTGTTTGAAATTATGGACTGTAAGTATGTACTGTTTAGTACATGTGTGACCCTCTGCAAAGTACAGTGAGACGCACAATAACAAATAGTATCTCATCAGTCGGGATTGCTGTTACATTGTACAAGTGTGACACCCGTTGAGAACAATAAAATAATTTCCTCGCTGCTTGCATGTCAATTGAAGTCCAGAAAAGCCGGTAGTCTTCGATCCATTTCTCAACACTGATATAAATAAATATTAACTTGATTATTATTTATTGACAAACAATTACCAATCTTTATTATGGTTTAATGAAACCTTGACTACTTTTATATTTACAAAGAAATATTATCATATCCTATTATTCACTTAGCACTGGTTTGCTATTCGATATAAATGGGTATATGAGCAAAGTGAATAATTTTCTGTATTTTCTGATTAATTGCAAAAAAATAAGCTTTTTTTTTTAATTAGTCACATAAAGTAAGAAAATATTTGTCTTAAAATTAAAAATTCCACGTGCTAATTTGTTTATATTAGTCTCAAAAGAATTTTTATGTATTTATTTGCTGATCATAGTCTAGGTTGGCGGACCTATCGCACGCAAATTCTTATGAAGTTTCAAGTTGTTTACTTTAAACGACCAATCTTTTTACACCATAAAGTTGGAGGGATGAATGGTTATGATTTCTTCCAAAATATTTTGTGAGTGAATTAACTGTTTTAACAGTTCAGAAGTGTTTCCTAATTTGGCTTACAAGGAATAGTTTCTATTAGTTTGCTAATTATATCCCAGACAAGAAATAGCTCCAATGTCCGTAATAACACTTTTAATTTTTACATCTGTATTTGGTTTTACAACAATGATTTCAATTTCAATTCCCTCTCTCAACGTGCTCACAATCAGTCACAAGAACTATAAAAGTGCAACAGTGAAAAATACGTAAGAACTTAAGAAGAGAAGAAAATATAAATTACATATAAAACAATAATTAGCCTATAACTAAACAATTTAAATTAGTAATTTGAGAAATTAAATTGAAACAGTGAGGTCTGAGATATGATAGTTAAAGTAAAAAAAAAGTGTATAAAAACCCGCTTCGTTGGCCGCATGGTCTAAGGCGCTACTCTCGCAATAGACTAGACTACCGATGATGGGGAGATCGATGTTTGATCACGGTCTGGTTTACTCAGGTTGGTCTTTCCTAAATGGTTTCCCAATCTCAACGAAAATGCGGGTACACCTCCTATAAATTCGACATTCCTCATCCTTAGCCCAGTAGTATTACTACATAAGGCTATAGTCCCGAATAGGTAGTAAGACGCAGTGCTAAGAAATACTGTATGCAACAAATCGAAAATAAAAGTAGGCCCATTTTTAAAATAGTTCATTGAAATTACATAATTTAAATAAAGTCCTTAATTTGTAAGGAAGTTCCTTAATTTTTTCTTTGAGTTTGGCTCTTCTTTTATGATAAAAGTTAAATTCTGCAAATATAGCATTTGTGCTACGAATACAATGGACAATAGGGTAAGCTTGTAAGAGTTACGGAAAATAATTTTGGATTTCTAAATGCCCAAGAAGGGGCATGAATATCAACATGTTCAAAAGCATTTTTTTTTAAATGTGCTATTCAAAAGATAAAACAAAAAGGGGATCACAATAAAGTATGCTCTGTAAGAAAGTATACAATAATATTATTATTATTATTATTAGCACCGCGTCTTACTACCCGTTCGAGTTATACGCACCGACCCTAATGTGTAATGGTAGGGTGATTGTGAGATGAAATGAAGGACCTACAGTTTAACGTGGAATCCGAACCACGGTGGAGACCTGGCATTCCTCACATTCACAAGATGTCTTGTCAGAGGTGAAGGATATACAATAATAATAATACTAATAATAATACTCTTAATCTCCTTCAATTTCCCTTATTATAGTGCTAGTCATGAGACCTATAACAGGCCAGCAATGAAAAGTACACAAGTACCTTGCAAGCACGTAAGAAAAGAAGATAAACAATAGTAGCTAATACTGATGAATAATAAAAGCATAAGAATTTAAAAAGCAGTAACAATAAGCAAACAAATATAGGAGTATAATGTTAATTTTAACATTCGAAACAGAGCCTCTACGGGGTAAATTAGTAATAAGGAAGTTCCTTTAATAAGTTAACTCCCTGAGTTTGGCTTTTCTTTGATGATAAAAGTCGAATTTGACAAATCTAGAATTGGAGCTATGGCCACAACGGTCTATAGGGCTCAACTTTTAAGGGCTGTTAAGAGAAAATAATTTTGAATTATGAGAGGTTCAAGGAGGGACATAAATACACCTAGTGTACAGTACATGATCAAGGGCAATTTTACAAGAAATTATGCTATAGGAAATATTTAAAAAAAATGTGATAAATTATTATTATTATTATTATTATTATTACTATTTCTCAGAAAATTATCGATAAATTACACGCGGGTTCTAAAAAAGTTAGACATATTAATTTGGCTGGGTTTCACCTATATGAAGTATTCTTTGATAAGATCAGTATACAGTGTTAGTTAACATATAAAATAAACTTTCAATATAACCATATTGAATAAAATATTTTTGAGATATATTAAATTTCACAATTAAATCATGCGTAAACTACTCTTACTTAAGAACTAAAATTAAAATTACAAGCTCATATCAAGGTATGACCATATTATATTGCTTAAAATAAAGTTTGGAATAAGCTAATAAAACCATTTAGACTTTAGCCCTAGGTAGATGCAGACATAATACACGCTAGATTGAAAAGCACTTTTTAAAGTCCAGATGTTTACAAACAAAATCAATCATATTTTATTTATTTGAAGTATTTTACGTGTAATTTCTGAACCAACTGATTATCTCCACATGAGAATTTCTATGAGCTAATGCTTAAGGACTTACCATATTTACCTGGATACGTATTTTCACATAACTTAAAGGGTTCTTTAACATGCCACAATTGACATGGGACCGACGGCTTCCCTCTCTTCGAAGGAAGTTGTGCTACGGATTCGTATCGCTGAAAATAATCCATCAACCCCAGCTGGGTTTGAACCCACGAAAATTGGGTCCTGAATCGAGCACTCCACCCCAAAATCACCGAGGTCGACATCAATCATATCCTTGAGGTAGAAAATGTTCATTATTACAATACCTTATCTAACTTAAATATTATAAGCCTATATAAAATTTTATGCCACTTAAACAAATACATCAGTAATAGTTTTTTCTAAGTGGAGGGATTTTTACAATTAGTATTAATTTAGTTAATCCAACTATGAATTATGCATTAGTTCTTAATGAAATACCTATGTATGATGGTGATGGAAATTTGTGAGATAAAGGATAGTTGGAATAATTGTGAATGATACAATCATTATGGGTGGGTTTTCTATAAAATTTGTATCCAAATTTATAGTTTTTATTTTTCATGATATTTAAATCCAGGTAATAAAGGCTATTATTTTGTTCATGTTCAATTATGAATTTTAGTTCGGGATGGATATAGTTAAGAAATTAAATGCTGTTGAAGATAGTATTATCAAGAATATTGTCATAAATTATAAGGCTGCCATCAACATATCTACAATGGAATTGTATGTTTATGTATTTGTTTAAATGTTTGATAATTTTAGAGTCATAAGTTTCCATAAAGATTTCAGAAATTAAACAGGAAATAGGTGAACCCATTATAAGGCCATCTTTCTGAGAGTAGAATTTATTATTGAATTGAAAATAATTCTGATTTGATATGCTTTCAAGTAGCTTGATAATTGTATCGGATATATATTTAATATAATACCGTAAAATTTCACAAACTTTACAATAGTATGAATTAAAATCAATCATCTTTAATACAAATAAGACTTGAAGAAATTGAAAAATCACCGGAACATGTCGTTGTCATAGAATAAAAACTAAAACGTATATAAAATAAGGAAAAGGTAATAAAAAATCAACTATTATTAATCCTTACCAAATAAACATGAGCATTATTATAAATCTAGTTAAATAGTTAAAGGTTTTCCTTCACTCTATGATAATATCAGCGTTAAACAAATTTACGGAACTAAGGTATGTGTTAAGTTACATATGTACTGGAAATAATTATTATGGTTAAGCAATTTGAACATTTACTGATCCTTAAACTGACGCGTCTCTTACACCCACAGAGACATTCGATAGAGCTTAGAAACCCGCTAATAGAAGTGTCAGTGTTTCAGTAGCAAGTGATCCCTACATCCTAAGAATGGGAGTGAGCGTCCCAAGACGTTGTAGGGATCAACTCGTATGCTAATAATATGCAAATGTAGACTTAAACGTAGAGTAACAGCCAAATGAAAGAACCGAGCAGGAAATAAAAGCGTGGAGAGAGAAGTTCTTTAGGTCTAAACTTCTCTTTCCCTCCTATGTTGTTACCATCGTTATTGTTGGACATTAACTAAGGACTTTTCCTTTGGAGAAATAAATGTTCACTAAAAATAATACACATTATAATTTATGTTTTTAATGCAATGTGAACATATTTGAGATGTGCCACATACAAATATTAAGTGTGTGTATCATTAATTATTTACGGAATATAAACGTATTTTATTACTTCTATCTCTTTTTATTTATTCAATCACAACGTCCTACTAGTTCTTCAGGTTATACGCATACATGATAGTTACTCTAATGGAGTATGGATGAGCAAGGAAGCATTTTAGGAGTAATCTACCCACATTTTTGTGGAAGGAGAGTGGGAAACCGTTTAAGTAATACCACCTTCAGTAGACTCGACCGGGATTTGAATCCCAATCTTCTATACATCAGCAGACCAGTCTAATGCGAGAGTGATACCTTAGATCAATCGCCGACTGATTATGAATTGAAAGTAAATACCAATTTGAGTTAGTGTTGTAGTGTATATTTCTTATAATATTATGCCTATTTACGAGATTAAACTCTGATCAAACAGTGGCCTCAAAAACTAAACCACTGAAATATATTGCTATAACCTGTTCACAAATATGATCTTAGAATTTAGCTTAAAACATTATTATGATTGAATTGACTCATAATTATATGTGAGAAGATATTTATAAAAAACAGTATTGTTTAACATATTACAAAATTTGCTCATACATGGACCCCCAATTTAGAACATAGTTAATGTACTGTTTATACATTTTTTCTTGCTCTATTTGAAGTTCAGGTTTACATATTTTTATGTTTATAATGGTAGCAAATGTCAAAATATTTACTTCTACATTACAACATCCTTAAATATAAGTATATATAATTAAAACAGTTTTCTGAAATGACCTCAGATATAAATAGATCTCTATTTTCATTGCTATAATTTTTTCCCCTTAGCTTAGGGAAACCTATGGTTTTTAGAAATTGAAGTTTGAGTATAATCAAGAAGTGCATAGTATTAAACATTTCTCCTTATTCAGTAAAATTGGAAAATTTTGATTAACGATATCACACATGTGGTGATTTTTTTTAATGAAAAAAATATAAAATATTTTTCTAACAAAATACAATATACACACATGTCCACAAAATTATTTCGCTTATCTAAACTTTTAAAATAACAATTTAAGTGAAATACTATATTATAAAGATCTTTGATTGGTATTTTATTTGAAGTCAAAGCTATTTCACAGTTTGTAATAACCTAAATCATACATCGATAGTCGCGTTTTATAAAAGGTCATGCTCGATAGGACTGGTTGGGAATTAATGCTGGCTGAGCGCATTGGGAGGGGTCTGTGGTTTTATCATTTTCTTTATAAGCCAATGTGGATTCATTTCCTCCTAGCCACACGCCTAATCCAAAACCGTTAGGGTATTTCATTATTAAAACTGTCGTGAAGCATAACATCAACCAAATAGGCCTAACTGAGTTGACAAGTAATGTAAGAATTCAGTTTTATTACATTATTTATCACCTAAATCCAAAATTAGAATAATAATGTTTTCACGTAAATAATGATGTACTGTACTAAAAAGTAGACTGTTTTCTTACGAAGTCTAAATTTTAATTTACTTTATTTGGACGGACATGTAATGAAATGTGTAGTTCACACAGTTATACCAATAAGTACACAGTTTTCTTAAGAAGTCTAAATTTTAATTTACTTTATTTGGACGGACATGTAATGAAATGTGTATTTCACACAGTTATAAATGTCTAGATCAAGTTCTTTCAATGATACTTTTAGGTTTATCAACTACAAATAATTTTAATGTTTAGTAACTCAATCGATTAAAGCTTGCGGATCTAATTTTGATTGGAAATATACGCTTGGCTTAAATCTTAAGCAAAATTGTTCCTAAAGTTATATGTTCTAAAAATACGCCTATAGAACGGTTAGTAAACAATTCCACTATGATAATATATCCTTAAAACCGACATATAAGAGTTTCTTATTGCTAATATATGCATCATTGGCATTGACGATAAGATGCAAAACTTTATCAAACCTCTACATGTGCTCATAAGATATACGTTTCTTTTGATGGTTCTTTTGTTAACCAAGTATTAATTGCATACTCACATCTTTTTAGAGTTTGAGGTAATTTTAACATAACTTTAACTCCAATATTATACTAGTGATTGACAACTACCAGGCTACCACTGATTTTACTTCTATAAAACAGCACAAACCAGTAAATGTTGGCATAGCCGTTTAGAACCTTAATCTAACTAGTAATGCTGTTCAATCTCATTGTTAAATAATTTCAAAATGTTCAAAGTTACTAAAACTTGTTTTGAGTAAGTATGAGGTGATAGCTAGGGTGGTGGAGGGGGGAGGGGGGGAGCTAACAAATGTCACAAAAAAGTTATACGATTAGTGTTTATTGTTTATCATTCACAAGTTCTAAAAGTGTCGGAACAAGACGTGTTCGATAAACCCGCTTCGGTGGCCGCATGGTCTAACGCACTACTCTCGTGTTAGACTAGACTGCTGGTGACGGGGAGATTGGTGTTCGATCCCAGTCGGATGCACTTAGGGTGGTTTTTCCTAGTGGGTTTTCCACTCTCCTTCCACGAAAATGCGTGTGCACTTCATATCAATTAAACCTTCCTAATCCTTAAAACATTAATGTAAATAATACATGGGCGTATAACTTATCGGGTAGTAAGACGCGGTGCTAAAAAAAAGTGTTTGTTAGGTCCACGCTAGACAACTATTAAATTATATTTATCATAGTAAAACAAATGTATTAATGATATAGTATTATCACTTTTTTTTTTAGATATTCTGTCGTATGATAGGTCAATTCCGTTTGTTAATGAACTTAAACCGCCAATGTGCCCTGTTCTCTGCCTCCTCCTTCACCTCCCAGATTTTTCTTCTTTCCTTCAAGTGATCCAATATTTGAAACCGTCTTCTTCCTAAGCTCCTCTTTCCCTCAATCCTCCCTTCTATGACGTCATGCAGAATACAGTTCCTCCTAAGGATGTGTCTGATACAGTTTGCGTGTACCAAAGAATCACATCCAAACTATCACATAATGTAGACTATAAATAAATTATAAGTATATTCTTTTAAATCAAAATATGTCTTTATAAAGTTAATATAAAAACCGAATATGATGGCTTAGGATCAAAATATTGAGAATCTAGATACCATATCATAAACTTTAAATATTTATGACTTTTGAAATATCAAAATATTAAATCTAGATATAATTAATGATAAATGTTTTGCCTTTAGTGTTAGTTTATATATAGGCTTGTCTATATGATTTTGTTTCTAGTACCGATTATAATATGAAAATAATAGTCAAATTTGTAAAAATATAATAATTATTTAGGCGTATTCTTAATGGATTTTTGACTACATTTGTAAGTCACATTATTTTTGAAAATATTAATCTAATGCTATCGACAAACAAATCAATTAAATCATCTAACAAGTAACCTAACCTTATTAAACCTAAATTAATAAAATGTGTTTTATTCTTTATATTTTTAGTCGGTTTATAGTTTTCGCTATTCATTAAAAAGAACACGGAACAATGCTCGTTCATAACTACAAATACACATTTTACATCATTACCTTTCAAGTAATAATATAGGAATTGTTATAAGGCTATGCATAAATTTTTTTAAATCGGGGAAATATTAAAAAAATTTAAAATATCAAATTATTATCAAACCAAATTTGTGTTAGTGTTGTAAACAAACCTTATTTGTAACAGTCCTGTTATATAAGAGTTTTGTTTTGTGTGTTAAGTTATCTAGTCTGTCATTAATAGTCGTCATGGCTTATACCCACCCTCTGTACCAATAAGACTCACCGAAATGGCGCTAGAAAAGGGTTTGTTATTTACAATGCCTGCATCATACGGTATCAGTCTTGCTAGGGGGACTACTGTACATTAAGATCCGAGAATACCTTCAGGGAAGACAGCGAAACAAAATGAAACAAAGCTAGTGGATTTAAACTTAAGACTCTAACTAAGACCCCTTTCAGTTATATAAGGCACTTTGATTAAACACTTCTTTATCCTTCTTTCCCCTACCAGTACATTGTTGCAAGATTTCCTTTGGAGACATTAACTTTGGTGAAAGACGAAGGTAATTTGGTGGAGACGTCTAACTTTGGAACAAAAAAAAAACAAAAAAAACTAAGATTACACTTTCAAAGTCTAGGAACAATATTGGCTGTCCTATAACGAACCACCAAACAAAACTATTTTTTAAATTACTTATTAGTTTGTTGACATATCTTCTGATACATTTGTAATATTTGAAAATCATGTCTAATATGAAATTATAACATTAAATTATATTCACAAATTTGTAACCTACATTGTACACTTAAACCATAAAATTATTAATTTTAAAATATAAATTTTTCAACAAATAATAAAAATAGTTAAGTGAATTAAAAAGTTATTAGTATTACTCTTAAGTTATTAGTAAACTATTTAATTTATTTAACAATGAATAATGTTTTCGTAGAGCTTTACCCATTGTAATTAAAATATATCTTGTTTAAATTTAAATTATAAATATATTAAAATTTTTATTATAATAAGGGATATCCTTGATTAAACTTTGGCTGAAATATTTAATGTTAAAAAAATAACAATTATGTAATTTATTAGTGATCAAATTTGTTCTATTTGAAAAAGTTAAAGGCAGCAAAATACAAACAAAAAGATCTGGTTAAAAAATAGAGTCCAAACATTTATAGCCTACTCGATAAGATACAAATAAAAGTTTAAAATATATTAAAAATCACATATTACTGAATGTAATATATACTTTAAAACCATATAAAGTAAAAAAAAATTACAAATTTATATTATAAGTATAATATTTTGATAGCTTAATCATGTATGTGAATTTCTGATTAATAGCGAACACTATCTTATAAGAGAGCAGTACAGTTTATTACATTAATTACAGCACAATTTTATCATATTTAATTATTAGGGCTATATAAAATGAACTTAAACTAGAGAATATGTACTGTACGTTATTTGTGTTTGATTCCCAGAAATCCTAAAATTGTCATGAACATATTTACATGAGAGTGCCAACATAAAATAATAGTAGTTTTGTTTAAATTCTAATAGTAACCAAATCAGTATTCAATACCATTGCTCAGTCGGTAGCGTACCTGCCTAGTGAGTCAATGGTCCCAGGTTCGATTCCCTGCATGGTCGAAAAAATTGTCATTGGTGAAATATGGGTTTACCCTTTCATATTGATAAATTAATGGCCGGGGATTGAATGTTGTGCCTGTCCTAGTCTTAAGTTAAATTGTGAAGTTACAACAGGCCCAGCAAGCCGGTTGTGGAAAATATATGGCTTGAATAAAAAATTGACCCAGGCCACAGGCAGGAAACTGCAATGGGTATAAAGTAAACTAACCAAATTAGAGATATAGTCACGTCCCCTTGTCAATTAATGTGTAATGGTTAGTTTTTATAACAAGTATATATATATATTAAAATCTTCAACGTCTTAAATATTATAAATATTTACTAAACTAAGTGCAATGCTCATCTAGTCTGGTTTGCTATAACAGGGAGGTAAGAGTCCAATCTGGGTTTACTGACCCCCTCCCCTAAATGGTTTTCCACTCTCTTCCCATGCCCTATCCTGTTATTGTGACTAAATTTGGATACCCCTTATGGGTATAAATACGTGTTTCACAAAGGAATATTTTGTTCACTGAATACTTTCACATTCTTTCTTTAGTGGAAATAGGATAATTTCTAATACATATTTGCAAGTATAATATAGTCTTAAAAATTAGACTACTTTTTAAATATTATATTATATTTGAACATATTTATTTGAATTTGAATTAAATAAATTATGATTTTTTTATGTATTATTTTCATAAATTAAGATATTGAGAATCATATAATACCACAATATTTTACAGATTTAAAAAAAAAATCGATTTTAAGGCTATAATTCTTAATATTATTTTATTAAAAGCAAGTTTAGAACAATAGAATATTGTATTTAAAATTGTGTTAACATTAGTTGTGCATTGAATATTTGTATTTCAAACGGGAACATTTATTCTCCTTTCAAAGGCCTCGACCGACCTCCATGAAGCCGCACAGGATAGATGTCTTCTACGCAAGCTCGTCGGACCTCTCTAAAAGTAAGTCTGCCAACGAGACTTAATTACCCCAAAGCTTTTGAAATGAAACCCAGTGACTGCACACTAATTACGTCTCGGGAATGTGTGTAAAGCAGCGTTGCGTCTCTGTTACTCAAAGGAAGTGTGCTCTTGGATCTTTGTGCCTGTGTATGTGTATGTGTATGTATGTGTGTATGTGTGTGTGTGTGTGTGTGTGTGTGTGTGTGTGTGTGTGTGTGTGTGTGTACACAGCACGCGATATTGCAGTTTCCGGGCTCTGAACTTACTAATCAAAGCAAAAGACGATAGAGTTCAAAGGCAAAATGTCGTTAACACCAACTTATGTTTGAACGTAGATGAGAAAGAGAGTCAGGGAGAAGCAAAGAGAAACCGATGTAAACAAGTGAAAAGACTTATCAAAACAAGACTTTCCAAAAGTTCCATCAGGACTACGAGCTAGGAATATTTCAGGGTTGGGATTGAAAGGGTTTTTAAGTAGCGTATGTAAAGTAATGGTTAATTGAAAAATGACTATAAAAATTGGATCAGATGTCCGCAAAGTACTGGAGTAGTTAGGTACTTTCATTTATCTCAACATTTACAACTCATTTTTTCATTTTATTTATTCATGGTTTTTAAAGTGATATTTCTGCTATATTATGCTGTGATATTCTGACTACACAACTTATAAACTAACCTAAATTTAGGATATAAACAACATTCAACCCCGGTTGTCAATTCCTCAATTTGAAAGAGGAAACTTATTTCTCATCAATTATACATTTTTGTCCATGACAGGAATCAGTCCCGGGAACTCTAGCTCAGTAGATAGACATGTTACCGACTGAGCTAAGATAGTGGACACTTACAACTCACTTGTGACAAGTTTTACATTTGGTACTGTTCATATTTTACATTCGGATTCTGACAGTATATGTTAATCTATCAATCTAAAAGTAGGTCTTAGTAAAGAAATGTTAAAAATATTTTAATAGGTTTATATAGATGTTACCGATTCATTTTTAGTAATAAATTTATAATTAATATGGTTATTTAATTATTTTTCACACAAAATATATAACCATTGAAAAAATATCTGGGCCTCTATAATTTCATTCAAATAATACTGGATCGTTTGGATTAATTTGTCAAACTATAGAAAATGTGCTTGATTCCTTTGTCCGGGTGTAATTTTATCAATTTTTGGAAAGGCTCACAATCAGAACCAAACATGAATTTCAATCGAGTGTTTGCTTGAGTAATATATTACACGCTTAACACTTGAGTCAATTTAAGCATTTAATGAGCATTATGTCTATGTTTAATTAATGAGTAATTTTTTTGTCAGCACTGTCTCTTACGACCTGTTCAGGTTATACGCATACATACTAATTACGCTGATGAGTTAGTTATGAGGAAAGTTGGATTTAGATGAAGTGTACCCGCATTTGCATGTAAAGAAATTGGAAAACCATTCTTGGAAAACTACCCTCAATACACCAAACGAAGATTCAAACCCCGATCTCCCTGTCATCGGCAGTCTAGATTAACATGATAGTGACGCCTTAGACCATGGAACCACTGAAGCAAGTAAGTATTTTCTTCATTTTAAATAAGTTACAATCCTGTCGTAAGACTATCCGATTTTATTTTTAATGATGGGGTAGGGATGAGGTAGTTAGAATTATTAAGAGATTTATCCACATTAGCGTAGAGGTAGAGGTCAAAACAATTTAGGTAAAACTACCATCAGTATATCTAGCCGGGATTTGAACTTTCAACTCTCCATGAGCAGACAGTTTTTTTTTTTGATGAGGTTTATATCCAGCCTTCTTTCCCAATGATGTGGGTAATTAATACATAATAGGTGTATCTATATTTCAGATATGTATAGCTGCTAGAACATTTTTGTTACGACACCGATACATGATACACTCACTGGAGTTGTATAAGGTAGATTCTATAAATTGATATTGTAAACATTGGAGCATTAATTATCTTGATAAATAAAGATATTTAATTTCCTAATATATTTATTGAATTTACGTTCGATGAGTGTGTATTGTTTCTTCTCGAATATTTCATTAACTGATTCAACTGAATAAGTAGTAGCACTTTTCTGGTTTCCGGAAATCCAATGTGGTTTAAAAAAATTGTAGCTCTAGCATTTGGTGCATTCGCCAGAGTTTATTTGGATCTTTAATAATTTGAATATACCCTAATACCCAAAGCTCCAATAACTCTAAAAATTAAAAATCCCCAAATAAAACACAAATAATCGAAATGTAAGTATCTATAGTTTAGATAATTATATTACATACATCCAACATACTATTTGTAATATATTTAAATATATTTATGAATTATATCAATAATTCTTATACTGCCAAAAGACTAAGTAGTCAAGCATTTTATTAACTATGCCAGTGAATTTTAATACTAAATAATGTTAGGATTCTATTCCTGGATGGGTGTAAATATAAGTCATCTTTATCAGAAAGCTAATAGTAATGGTGAGGCCTTAACTTTTAGAAAGTTTTACCTGAAACTTACACTATAATATACCCATCACCATTATTAAAAAAAGTATCCTATTTTTACTTCTAATAACTGCATTATCTATTTCGTAAAACACAAAATGATTCCACCCAACCAAAATATAATACAGAAGATTAGAGGGACTGGGTCTAGTTGTTACAATTTTCAAACTTCATATTTTTAGACTATCTGAATAACATACAATTTTTTTTTTTAATAAATAGTACAAAAAATCGCACAAACTTTCTTATATTGTGTATTCGAATACATTTTAAACCAAATATTTAAATACCAATATTTAATAAATTTGAATTATAAAAATAAATTATTTGTAAACTCTCCTGAAATTATTTGTTTTGTAAAAATAAAAGTCTTTTCTTATGTATAATGAAAAAACTATTACAAGATTCCCACTTCGAATCAATTTTTAAGGTCAATTTCAAGATATTCAAATTTTCTCTTATATTGTCGTAAGTCAACTAACCTTAAATTCATTTATTTTGCTTATATATAGGTACACTATATTATTTATAATAATTTAAAATAGTCCCCATACCAATTTCAAACCAAATCACTAAATCCATTTTTTTAAATATTCAAACTAATAAAAAAAACATCAGTTAGCTACCCAAAGCCAAAAACAAACAAGTATAGTATATATCTTAGTATTTCATGTCAAACCCTGCCCAGGTACACATTTAAAGAAAAGTCGTTATAGTCATTTTCAAAAATCCCTTATCAGCAAACGAAACTTTATCGAATTTTTACCCGAAACCAAGTTACAGTGTTATTTATCATATCAAACACTGCCAAGATACCCCTTTGGAATCAAAGAGTTAGTGCTATTTTAAAAATATTTACGGTTTATTAAATACAATCCTCAGTAAACAAGATCCGTTCTTGATTGTGAAA
The DNA here is from genome assembly GCA_039000515.1 of Timema cristinae. Classification (NCBI taxonomy): domain Eukaryota; kingdom Metazoa; phylum Arthropoda; class Insecta; order Phasmatodea; family Timematidae; genus Timema; species Timema cristinae. Next base: position 70,840,409 of record JBCFYV010009882.1, on the reverse strand, counting down.
TATACACTCGTTGGGTAGTCCTACAAAATTCCATCCTGTTGAGTGTGTTAGATTCCCAAATTAATGTGGATCTGTGCAGTCTCATCAAAATGATTAAGTAAGTATTTAAGCTAATAAATAATGCCAATGATCAATTGACATTTAGTATGATTATTATTATTATTATAATTATTAGCACCGCGTCTTACTACCTATTCGGGTTATACGCACTTACGCTAATGTGTAATGGTAGGGTGATTGTGAGATGAAATGAAGGACCTACAGTTTAACGTGGAATCCGAACCACGGTGGAGGCCTGGCATTCCCCACATTCACAAGATGTCTTGTCAGAGGTGAAGGAAGGGTTTGGTAATCAGATAAATCTCTGCCAGGACCGAGGATTGAACCCCGGCCGCCAGCACAGAAGTCTGACACCTTACCCCTAGACCACCAGGTCACCGACATTTAGTATTAACTTGAAAAATGAGGTGGAACAATTTCGGTTGAGCTGTTCATCTTGAAAATGAACAATGTGTATATTTTACAACAAATATTTCACTGACGTCACTAACAGCCAATGCTACCTCTAACTGTGCGCTTACTTACAATGAGGCTGCTTCATATAATGCTTGGAAAATTAAGAAATTCCAGTGCGAAAAACAAAGTGTTTCTGTTGAGGTACCCCCAAAGTAATGAAGGTGATTCCTTTAGCCAGGTATATAACGTACCCCCGCGTAACACAGTGTGTTATTATGCTAGAATGTGACTATGTCATCAAAGGTCTAACTTAATTTGAAAACTTACGTACCATGGACAATCTAACCCACGCATCCCACCAATTATTTTGCAATGCACTGGGACTCTTAGAGGAGGACTCACACTGGAGCAGTACTTTAGCAAAGGCCAATTTGTGTCGCTCTTCTTCATCATGCAAATATTTACTCGCAATCATATTAATATTTTTTACGTAACAGATCCTCTTTCCCTTTGAATCACCCACAGGGAAAGCATGTAAGAATATATTAAAGAGGGAATCAGAACGGAGCAATTGATATACAGTTTGGAGTTCAATTAAGATATTTGAATGCAAGTTCGATTGAACGCCACCAAATTGTTAGATATCTCTCAGATAAGAGACTGAAGGACTTGAGTTTTATTCTACCTTACAATTTATAAGGATTTATATTATATAGAGAATATTTAAAAAAGACCACAAACTACGGGCCGTTTCTATTAAAATTGTTGAATATAAACAAGCCTATATTGAACACAAAACAGATTTCTCTATATATTAAAAAGAGTTTAAGAGCCATTAGGAAAATTGTTCTTTTAAGATATGCCTGAAAGTGAAGGAAATGCTTTTATAATTAATTTATGATTGGCTAATTTCAGGTTTAAGATCTACGTTACCATTTAAGTGGCTTCATCGGGTATAACCGCTACTTTGTTAGAAGGAGAAAAAACTGTGAATACGACATTTAAATTACCTTTGTATTTTTATAGCAAAATTTATCATGTACTATATATTGAAGTAAAGTTAAACATAAAAATTACTGCAAAAAACATCTCTTATACAGTATTATGGGATGGAAGTACAATGTTGTATACTACCTCAATTGAAGATCTATGTAAAGCTCTGAGAGATCTCAGAAGCGACAATGTATCCATAGGAGGCTTCGACTTATTGCCCTCAGAATACTTACGACAAACTCTACCGGTAATCTGAAAATTGAAAAATGACACCTGGACACGGGAATCCAGGTGTCATTTTTCAATTTTTAGAATATGATATCTGGATGGAGTAAACCTCACTAAAAACATAAATAATGGCTTTGGCTATTTGATTATTTTCTACCGGCAATTCCAAGAGTCACCAGAGCTGACGAGATCAACACGTGCCTGAAAATATTCTATATAAGCCCAGTCGTTGTGAAACTTTCCCCGTCAACAAACATGCGCATCAACCTGTGCGAAGACAAAAACTAGACATATTTGCCGATACAATGCTGAGACTTAGCAATAGAGTTTCCACAGAGCAGAGCAGAGTGTCCGTGAATAACTCCCAGATATGCGTCGTGATCAAGGACATCCAGGAACTAGTCCATTTTATTCATCCCAATATACGTCTTTTGCAAAACAAGACATTTTCATGGTTCCAGGATCCAGCTATTCTATTTACAAAAAATTAATCGGCTGGTAAAATTAATGATTGTATTTAGACTAGTTCAAGGTGCCATCACGCAGGTACATGTCCATAGGAACTACCCTCTTTAGTTTTATATTCCCTTAGTCCATTTAGTTTACCCATCCAAGCTCTTCAATTAAGATTTGAGCACCCTTAATTTTCTGCGTAATTTGAACCCACCTAAACTGAGTAATGAGACTAACTTACAGGTAAACAGTCTAAAAAACTTTATCATAGATGTGATTGTTATGACAATGTGCACTATGAGTCTTGATACCAAAAACACCTAAGATCTATCAGACCTGCCCTTCCAGTTTGAATTCATGCAATTTCCTAGTAAAGTTTGCCATACGATGACCATCAGCACAACGGAAGGACAAACCCTGAAGGTGGTAGGCGTTGATCCCCTTGGTAAGTGTTTCTCACAAGGACAACTATATGCGAAGTGTTCTCATGTTAGTTCTAGCAGCAACCTGGTTTGCGATTAACATCAACACAGCGGAAGGACAAACCCTGAACTTAGTAGGCGTTGATACCCTTGGCAAGCGTTTCTCACATGGATAACTATTTGTGAAGTGTTCTCGTATTAGTTCCAACAGCAACCTGTAAATGCTCGCTCCTGATGATAAAACCACTAACGTCGTTTAAATAAGAGGCCTTGCCTTAAATCTTGTTACTCATTTTCCTTCAATTAAAACAAATATTTTGTGTGTCTAGTCTTATAAGAGAAACAATTTCAATAAATTGAATCTTTTGATTCTGAAGATACATAATTATCAAATCAGAAGTTTTCATCATGGTCATCATTTCCACTTAATGCGTTGAGGGATTTCTTCTCCATGTAGGGAATTAAAAACACTGGGACTAGAGACGTTATTGTTTTAATGAACATGTTTTTGAAACTGATATTTACGCGAGCGAGGTTGCAGTCAAAAACTAGCAGATGAGATAAAGATGTTTATAACATTACATATGAAGTAGAATTTGGCAGAAAGAACCCCTTTAAAAAATACAAACTTTTTCCAGTCAACAGTGACAGCATTTTACTATATTATTAGTGTTATTATATGATTATTGATCATATCTATAAAAAAGTAACGGCCAAATATCACAAGAGTTGAAGTATGAATTTATGAAAGTAGATCTAGTTAATGTTTTAGTTAGAAAAGGTTTTTCCTATGAAAATTTTAATTAGTGTAGCTATATCAAGTTTTAATCGTTTACGGGTTTGGGTTAAGTGGTATATCAGAATCTCTTGGAAAAGTATTTGTGGTAAATGACACGTTTTCCCACTTTTCACTTCTTTTACTATTATCAAGTGAATAATATATTATATTAAGCTAGCTGTAGCTTAGTACTTGGTCACCAATTAAAATTCAATTGAGTATACACCTGATATATATTTTCCTGAATCTTAACGAATTTGGATCCAGTTCCAGGATTATTCTTTCAGTTTACCTAAAAAGAGGAAAGTAGTAAATAAAAATGCGCCTTTCTTGTGATGTCGATTGCAGAAAGATTTTAGCTAAATCACCGTGACAGCTTAAAAGGAATTGCTTATCAGTGAACTCATCTTTGTAATAAAATAAACTTCTCAATGTTGTTTTTGGTGCACCACGTCCTACACGTCTGCGTAAAATCCATATTTATAAAATGGGATAGGAATTAGGAAGATAGAATTTAGAGCTAATTACACCTTAGTTTTCTCGGAGGGAGGGAAGGAAACCATTTAAGAATATCCATCATCTTAACACCCAACCAGGATTCGAGCCACAACCACACCATCAATGGCAATCAAGTACGTGGCCAGAAAAAGATCTTGGAAATACTGCTGCCTGCCATGTCAGACAATTTTAGCAAAAATGTATTTAAATAATTTCTACATACAATTATACAGACTCACTCATAATATTGACATAGAGTCAACTTACATAACTTATTTAAATAAAATATCATAACCAAATTAAGCCAATATATTGTAATTATAATTAATCTAGTTAAAATGATGAAAGCTCAATATTTCACAAACACATTTAATTAGAAATAAAATTGTGTAGCTGGAACTCTCTGAAATATATTTTTAATTTAAATATATTTTGTAATATGTATTAAATTTATTTTAAAATTTTGGACCTTAGCACATTATTATGTATTTACAAAAACACTTACTTTCAACTTAAAAGTACTTCAACATTTGTTTTAAAATATATTCACGAAAGTAATGCCTTGGGTTTATTTTTTCTTGAAAAAGATATTTTTTACAATTAAAAATTCTAACTTAATTAAGAAACCATTATTGAATCTTGTGTGGTTGACAGGGTGGGAGATCTAAGAAGACTTGAAGCAAAGGCCCAAATATTACATTTTATAATGAATGCACCAGATGTTGCCATTTTCTTCCCTTCCTACTTTGAAAAAAGAAAAGAATAATAGAAAAAAACTCTTTTACATTTTGATGAGGTAACTAGATCCTGTTCCCTGCGGATTCGTCTAAAACTTCTTTGAAGGGATGGTAAGAAAAGAATTTAAAAATCATTGTATGAAGGTGATATTTTATTATGTACACTCATATACAAAAAAATATAAACCCGACTATTTAAATAAATCATATTAACTAGTGCAATTTTGGATATCGTATTTTTATGAATACAATAATATAAATGAATAGTTTCAGACAATGTTGATGGTTAATGGTTTATTGAAATATAATCAAGAAAATTACCTAATTTCAGTGTAGTGTCACAGAGAATTCCCAGAATAAACAAACATTGTTAATACGGTCCCTGTGTTCTCACCTGCCATATCTGCTAATCATACATATTATCTGCTCTACACAACTCATATGGGAAATATATTTTCTTTAATATCTAGCCAATGAATATTTTGCTGGGTGGTGAGATTACTTATAATTACAGTTTAACTAGATCTGCTTTCCCCAGAAACACTCCACACCACGCCACCGCATGATGGCATTTATGTAAACAGATTTTTCTTTTCATTTGAACAATATTTTATTCCTTGTTTTGAATTCCTGGAAAGACCACTTCATATGACTATGATTTTCTTTGTAACCACGTCTTACTACCCGTTTGGGCTATACGCCTACGTACTAATTACACTCCTGGTTTAGGGATTAGGAAGATTTCATTGAGTTGAAGTACACCCGCATTTGCTTGGAAGAGGAGAGTAAAACCATTTAGGAAAAACCACCCTCAGTGCAGCCAACCGGGATTGAACCCCGATCTCCCTCTCTTCAGCAGTCTAGTCCAACATTAAAGTAGTGCTATGATAATAGGATATGGATTAAGAAAGGGGTAATAATGTATCTAAATTTGAAAAAAATCTCAATACACCCAGCCAGAATCCCCCAGAAAATCAAAATATATTAGTTTGAAATTTAGATCACGTGACTATTAGTGTGGGTCCAGTTCTAGTTGTTTAGGTATTGTAATTTCAAAATCATCCAGAAGACAATTAAGGGGAAGACTACGTCTAGATATGATGTCATCAAAATGGTTGCTGCACTATTAGCTTTGTAAATACCTCAAGATTGCAATATCTGTGATGGAATGAGAAACAGGCTGATATAGTTTACTTGTATTTTAATGTTCGACTTAATTGATTTGTTTATTTAGGAAATAAAAGTGAACCTTCTAGACGTTAGGAAACACTGGCAATAACCTTAAGGTGAGAGTACAGAGATTATAATTTAAGGGCAGTATTTGTGCAGCTTTTATATAAAAAATGTTGGTCGAAAGAAATCAAATAATTCTCCAGTGTAAACGTAGAATTAATTTTCTTCACATGGTGACTTCAATATTTCTTGAATATCTGTCAAGGATGTCCTGGAATTTAATGACACTTTCTCCCTTAATTTAAAAAGTGTAGCGTCTAATGCCCCTATGCTCATTACAGATATTCAAGAACTGTTGATATCACCACGTGAAGAAAATCTCTATTTTTGTACTGGATCAATATTCGATTTATTAAAAAAAAAGTTTTTCTAAAAACACAGCAAAAACTCGCGTTCCTTACATTCCTATTTTAAAAACGGGCACTTAGTATTGTTATTAGCACCGCGTCTTACTACCCGTTCGGGTTATACACACTTACGCTAATTTGTAATGGGAGGGTGATTGTGAGATGAAAATGGAGGACCTACAGTTTAACGTGGAATCCGAACCATGGTGGAGGCCTGGCATTCCTCACATTCGGCACCTAGTAGTTAACCCATATATATATATATATATATATATATATATATATATATATAGTGTCAAGAATAACGTAGAATTTTCCTTAAAGTATCACTCCATGCAATATGATGGATTCTACTAATCACACCCTGGGATTGAACCAGATATCCATAAACCATGCCCGTGGTTTGCGTTATTGGTCACACTGGAATTTGGATACATCCCATCCTGCAGGAGTTGCTTTAGGGCACAGGTTATTAAACTTGACCCATTTTCATAAGAAAACATTATTATCGACTTAGGGCAAGAATGATTAATTTAAATTTAGTTAATAATCTAGTGTATGTTTTTGAGAAGTTTTAGATAAAATTAAATATAGAAACATTGGACACATTTATTGCAAAAATTAATACGTGCTGTCACATTAAATATTATTAATAAAAATTTTATAATTTTTATGTATGTAGATAACTGATAGAAACATTAATTTATCTAAGCTAATTATAAGATTGATTATTAGAATCGTGTCCATATAATCATGACAGAAGACATTTAATTATTATTATTATTATTATTATTATTATTATTATTATCATTATTATTATTATTAGCACCACGTCTTACTACCCGTTCGGGTTATACGCACTTACGCTAATGTGTAATGGTGGGTGATTGTGAGATGAAATGGAGGACCTACAGTTTAACGTGGAATCCGAACCACAGTGGAGGCCTGGCATTCCACACATTCACAAGATGTCTTGTCAGAGGTGAAGAGTTCATAATTACTATGTCATAAACGAAGACAGGATTGTAAATGGTCATCCGTTAGTTTTGATCTCTTCATTTTCTAATGTTGACTTTAGAAAAATCTGCAAACCCTTTCTTTCATTTTCTCTCTCTCAATATTTTAAAATCGATTGACCAGGGGATCAACCAAACAAGCGGCCGTGGTCTAGCAGTAGATCGCGATCGACTGTTTGGCCACCTCTGCTCTAGATCATCTCGTGTGGTACCAAATGGATATAAAGAGATTTTGTCATCGTATTGTGACAGATGATAGGAGATGGGTTTGATATTCACCCCAAGGAATCCAATTTAATTTCCAATTAGTGAAAGCACTTGATCTCTCCAACGAAATAAAGTCTAAGGTTGCCCAGTTACTATAAGTTTCTTTGAGACATTGAATCGAATCAAATCTGTTTTCTGTTGCAAGTGCCCCAGCCTCCCCAGAATAGATTTATTTTTGCTTGATGAACACGCCCATCTCCAGACTGCCAGAGTGACACAAACAATGATTAGGAATTCAGTTGGGAATACCTTGGCCATCACCCTAAAGCCATGGTCTAGATATTAGTGATATTAATTTGTTTATTGCATTAAATAAGGAGCTGGTATGTCAGTTATTCAAAAGCAATACAGAGGTTGAATATGTGTTATATCTTCCATCGACACAACTCTGTGTTTATATATGAAACTTTCGAAAAGTTTGTTCAAATGTGTACAAATGTCTGAATATTGAAAAATAAATACTTCTAGATATAGAGCGAGGTCGGGAATAGTTTTAATGAATTTATCATTTGTACATTGTTTTACAGAAAACTTATTTATTGAATATCCTTCGTGGATAGGCTTCAACTAAAAAATAAAATCCAAACAAAAGGAAAACACTGTGCGCAATCTCAGATGTTATTTGCAAATTGTATTATAAACTATCTCAATATTATAAGAAATATATATATATATATATATATATATATATATATATAATATATATATATATATTCCTTTAGTATAGACAATTGCCACAGAAGTATGACCAAAACCTTAAATAATAATGCAATTTTCAAGATCCCATTACTTACACTTAATGTGTCTTATAAAGATGGCTAAACACAACATCAACCCAGCCAAGACAGATAGGTTTCACTCAATGATTAGAGTCACCCGGAAGCCCTGAAAGCATTATAACAAATTTTGTTGTACGCTTTTGTACGTTGTTATTTGTAGGGGAACGTAATAAAATATCTAACACCATCAAAAACTATCACAACCTTGATGCGATAAAGTGGGTTCCTCCTCTCTTGGAGAAAAAAACCCCAATTTTTTGGTATGAGCAAGGGCCGGGGGACTTGTGTATACGTTTATAAAATAAATTGATATATATATATATATATATATTATATATATATATATATATATATATATATATATATATATATATATACATATATGTGTGTATACAAGTAAATGTCTTACAAGACTTGCATGGCTTGACATAAGTATATATAAGTAAAAGTCTCACTCTCAGTTCTGTTACTGAGAAATCGATTTTTAAATATTTTACAAACGTTAACAAATAAATAAGATTATATTAATTTGAAATTGTTTATTTAACATAAGAAGACTAAAAGTGTGTGATCAACACAGCTCTGCCAAACATATTGTTCATTGTGTATTACTTAATATATATATATATATATATATATATGTGTGTGTGTGTGTGTGTAAGATTAATCAGTAATAAAAAAGAGCCATTAAAATTGCTTAAGTCAGCAGTTCTCAAACATTTTTAGATTTTAACCCTTGGCCATGACTGAAAGTTTAATATACCCCAAAGATAAAAAAAATTCCAGATGACAGGCTATAAAAAATTTGCCACTTGGTTAGTTATTGATCAATTTGATCTTTTGGCAAAAATATTTGTAATTAAAATATTTTAAATGTGACAAAGATATCTAGAGAGAATCCTACTGTTATAGCCTTAACATTATCTATTGTTGAAAATCGCTATGATGAGTTAAAAAAAAACATAATTTTACTGAAAGAAGTTGTATACATTTTCTTCACAAATTCCTTCAAATATAAAAAAAGAGTAAACATAAACACAATATTTTCAAATCAAAATTTTTAATTGTAATTCTGGATCTCAAATATTATGAAAACCCAAAATTTTTGAGTGAGAGGGGTGTGGCTGCATGGCTTGTTATAACTTGTTGATGTCTGGTTGTCCAGTTGAAACTTTAAGGCGGTGGTCCGGTTCCAAATTTAGCCTATTGCAGTACTTATTTTTTGGTACACAATGGATGAAAAACCACTCTCACATAGATAAGTTGTTGAGAAAGGCATAATAAACTGCTAATGTAGAAGGTTTCAGGTAGAGGGCTGAAAATTCTCAGAAATCAGTACCCAGACGAGAGAAAATACGGGGAAAAGAGTGGTGTAAATAACCAGATAGAGGTACTTGTCAACTATTAGAGTTTTCCTTTAAGTCCCCTGTTATTTTGCCAACATTCCCTTGAGAGCTGCTCGCGTACCCCCTGAAAGGTGCCCGCGTACCCCAGTTTGAGAGCCACTGGCTTAAAGTATTGCTTATGCATACAGTTAGCTCTCTGAAAACTTATTTTTATAAATATTGTCTCAGTGTAGTCCAGAATTTAAATAATACATATCCATATCAGGAAGACACAAATAAAAATTGGATTTATTTTGATATCCTGTACCACCAGAATCTTCAAAGGATGGATATTAATTAATGTCAGTGAAAAATAATGCCATAAAAGAATTACAGTAAAGTATGAAACTTTGAACGTTTAAAACTTTAGCGAAAATATTATAAAAATAGCAAATTTATGTTTGCGTGTACAATAGCCTATCATCAGACATTTTAAAAAAATTACTAAACGTAAACAACCAAACCAATCATCCTCTTGTGATCGTAATTTCATAAAATAGCTAGCCTAATTAGAATATTATATTTTTACGATTCTTAGAAAAAATATGTAATAGTTGATTTTTTGTCGCTATGTCTCAATACCCGTTAAAACAATAAGCATATGAACTAAGTATGCTAAGGTATTAGGGATGAGGAAGGTTGAATTTTAGAGGAAGTATGCTTGAATATCTCACATCGGGGAGAGGGAGAGTGGAAATTAAAAAAATGAATATATAAATCCTCAGTTCCCCCAAACAGGATTCTATCATCTATCTGGCTGTCAACGGCAATCCAGTACATTGCAAGCTAAGTCTTAGACCATGTAGCCACAGAAGCGAGTTATGAATGAAAAGGATATTTTTTAAATGTTTTAAAGATACATTTTTCTATTTATTATTTTGTGAAATGATTTGAAAAAAGGGAAGACAACATCGATGAAAATTTTAAATAATTTGATTTCAACGTTACCAATTTTGGCAGGAGTTTAATCTATTTAATCTCAGTTTATACGTTTAAAACGAATATTTTGACAGGATTTTTCTAATGTAAATGATTATTGTAAATAAAAATATAAGTTGGTTCATATCTCCGTCTAAGTACGTTATGTGAATTACCTTAAGTTAAGTATGGATTCAACAAAAATTAATTATACTATATATATATATATAAATGTAAGAGACAAATTCAGATGTATAGTTGAACAAACACCGAAATTACAGGTGGATAATTTACTAATTGTGTGCTTTTTATGTTCAAACAAAAATGAATCCTTTGAAAATATATATTTTATCATCTATGAAATTTTAGAATTAAATTCTAGGGTTTGATATAAAGATCAAATATTAGTATGTAATAACATTTATAACAGTTATTTGACCCGCCTCGGTGGCGTAGTTAGCTAACGCGCTAGTTTCACATTGAGCTAGACTGTCGAGTACGGGGAGATCGAGGTTAGAATCTCACTCGGGTGAACTGGGGTTGGTTTTTCCTTAATGATTTCCACTTTCCCTCCACGCAAATGTGGGCTCACTTCCTTTATGTTCAACCTTTTCAATTCCTAACCTATTAGCGTAATTAGTACTTAAGGTTATAGCCCGAATGAGTAGTAAGACGCGGTGCTAAAAAACAAAAGAAAAACAATGATTTTATAGTAATTTGTTCGTAATGAATTACTTAAAATTATAATAAATATGTCTGGGATTTGAACATAGAATATTTTGAAGCTTGTATCTTTCAGTGAGACTTGATTTTAGATTACCCTCCCCCCCTCCCCCCTAAAATTGGAATCATTTCTGATCACCTACCTCTCCTACTTTCCATAATGAAGCATCATTCAGACAGAAGTCTCGGTAAGAGTACCTTTGTAACGAAGTATTGGTGGCTTCTCCCTGACCGAAAGAGTAGAGACCTGTCATCTCATATTTACATTTTAATAACCAACTCTCAACAGTCTATTCATCGTTACTGCCCCCACACCCCCTTTCCTAACCACCGCCTTCATCACTGCCATAACCCCTCACCCCCTTACACACCCCCATCACCACTACTAACTCTTCATCACAATGATCCATCTACCCTTCAACTCGGTACTACCCTACCTTAACCCTCCTAATTTAAACGGCGTACCGAGCGGATTCCCAATTTTCTGCCAATTTAACTTCATTTGTGTTTGCGGCTTCGTACTGTGGTGCTGCGGCTCGTCGTGTATTGTGACGCTAGCTGGTGTCAACTCCGGGAACTGAGGGTGTTGATAGGTGGGTGGAAGTCAGAAAGAGGAGGGGGGGGGGGGGTGATGCGACGATGACTTAACCCTGCTCGTTTCCCTAGGGATTTAACTCTCCCTCACCTAACAATTGGACACTTTATTTTACAAATTCACAAATATATTTAAAGTATTGCTATTTTTCTTTATGTTACTTAAGGTGGGATGGTAGGGAAGTCGAGTAAAAGGCAGTGTTTTTGCAATTTGTTATAATGAAACATTTATTTGTCAAAATAAATCAAATCTGACCTCAGTAAAAACATTAGAGTTTAATTTTCTTCACATGGTGATACAAACAAATCTTAAATATATGACATGAGCATAGTGGCATTATCTAATAAACTTTTTTAGTGAAGAGAAAAAGTTATCATTATATTCCAAAACACCCTTGACAGGTATACAAGAAATTTTGAGTTCACCATATGAATAAAATTAAATTCTGAATTTGTACTGGAGAAATATTTTATTTATTTTAGTAAAAAAAAAAAATTTGCCATAAAAACTGCAATAACACTGGCTTTTTATTTGCGTTCTCTTCCATCACACCTTGTCCTTCATTGCACCTTGTCAAGGTTACACAGCTTATTGAATTTATATATATATACACACACACATAATATAAGTATTATTTTCCGAACGTGGTAGCTTATAAACTTTGTAGACCTAAGATACCCAGATCTGATGAAGGTGGGAGTATAGGAAACGCATGAAAAATTGAGTGTTTTTGTAGCTTTTTAGCAAAATACTTTTTTGGCCAAATTAAATAAAACATTTCCGCAGTAAAAATAGGGTTTAATTCTCATCACATGATATCTCAACAGTTCTTGAATTACTGTCAAGGTAGTCCTGGATTTTAATGACAACTTTTTTTAAAATTTTTTTAACTAATGTCACTATGCTCAAGACAAATATTCAAGAACTGTTGATTTCACTATGTGTAGAAAACTAAACTCTTAATTTCTACATTAGCAATATTTTATTTATTTTGGCAAAAAAAAAAGTTTGGCCGTAAATACTGCAAAAAAAACTTGTCTTTTATCGCGCACCTTTCCATCCCACCTTAGGTCCACTTGAAGTCTTCGGGTTTGGTGATGTGAAACCTATAGCCTTTTAAGGGAATTCAGGGCAACATTAATTAGTAGTTCAATAAACTTATTAAAGTTATATCTATAAACTACAAGCCGAAGTACCCAGAGTTGTCAGAAGTAAAACAATGGATTCTTAAGTTACCCCTGGCAATGCTTTTATTTGTTTCTAACAGAGAGAAAATTATTATTTCTTACAACCGTGTTATTAATTAATTTAAAAAAATCAAATACAAATTTGAAAACACTGACTTCAAGGTGCACATGTTCATGCACATGTTCATGCACAATGCTACTAATTTTTGAATTGTAGATCTTTGGGTGCGATAGATATCGCGTATCGCTCTTGACAAACACACAAGCAAGTACAAAAACTCTTCATTTCATTAATATAGATTAGGATAAATTGAAAAAAGTCATGTATGCTAAATGAGTGAGCGACATAATACTGCCGCTTTACTATACCGCTAAAAGGAAAAGAAATCACAATTGTGAATATTTGGTTCTATCGTTCAATCACAATGTCTCGAAGATATTGCTAAGTCAAATAATCTAATGTTAATATAAACTTAAATAATGAGTTATAATAACTTTTTCTGAAAAAATTAATTAAAATTAAATTTTCTACATTATTATTTATTGATGCCAAGCAAACAATAAAGTTTGGAAGCTTACAAGTTTCAAATCAAACAAAGAACATTTTGTTCGGTTACTAATATCCAATGTTCCCTAGTAATAAATATATAGTTTTAAATAATTAAATGGTTTATTATTTAATTTAATACTATAGAAATATCTGGATTGAGTAAAATTGTTTTCAAACATATCTTCGCAGCAAACCATGATAAGTTTTTTTATTGTTCTGGCGTTTTTTTTTATCTAATTTAACTAAATATTGTGTAACACAAACGGGGGATCGTGTGCCGTACACAGCACACGGTGCCGATGTTGATGCCAGAATGCATGTACTGAAGCTTCCAGAAGGGATACCCGTGAAAAATTCAATCATGTACTGACACTACGGGTCACACTATTAGTTTAGCCACATCTTAAATTAATGAGTTGTTGAATTTGGTAGATCATACCTAAATAAAATATCGCAGAAGGATTACGCAAAATTTCGGAAGTGATCCTTTCTACAACACATTTTAAAGTCTCAGGCCATATTCCTAAAAGAGACGTGCCATAGTGTATCCACAGTAGTTCTTAGACACCAGTTCTGAAATTAATGCATCTTGTCCATGTGGGTCTGCTTCAAGTATACTCCTGGTGTGACACGCATGGTCGAGGAATGGATTGAGCAACTGCTTGTATAGTGTCACACGATTCTAACAACAGTAGGCCATAGCTACCCAAACCCTGCCAGAGTTTGGTTAGTCTTTCTATCAGGTGTAGTCGTCAGATTAGAATAGTGTACAACGTAATCCCGAGGTACACAAAGCCATCCAATCACCCAATATGGTGTCCAAATAAGAAGGCCGGGGCATTCATACTTTCTATTTCATGCGGATAGAACTGCGATTCTCTTTACTACGTTGATACTCATCCTCCAGTTGGTCAACCACACCTCCGATATCTGTATATGTATCTCAAGATACCTTCTCAAACGCAGTCCTCTTCACAACTCCAGTACAAGAGCCATGTAGTCAACGTATTGTGTCCAATTAATATCTTGATACTTTGAATTACCGCTCACATACAGACTTAAGAGCGTGGGGCCAGCTCGGGATCCGTGAACCCTTCTATTCCGGATGTGTCAGACTTCAGCTGTGGTGTTCCCAAAGGTTGTGCAAAAGATTAGGTGAGATAGGCTAGGATAGGAAAACTATATCTTAGTAAAAGGAGAATACAAATCAAAGGGTTTGTGAAGGAGTCCTTAAGGAAAAACATGATCTAAGAATTTGTCACGTCTAGTAAAAAAAACACCAGTAATTTGGTATGTTGAAGTTCCTCGTAATACACTTGACAAGTCGGACAAACTGGTGAAACGTATTATGTCTAGCCTGAAATCCTGTTGTGTGGCGACCGTAGGGGTATAGTACCTAGTGACTGTTCCAAGCACTGTAGCGGGAAATTACACCCCCAGGCGAGACAGGTCGAGCTACCTGTTAGCAAGCAGACACACCAGGTAACCCCTCCACTCACTCCCCTTTTCAGAAAACCCTCGCACGGCCAGTAAGACGAGCCATCCCCCCTCCCCACCCAAAACACCAGAAGTGCGCACGAAGTAGACCAGTCCCGTAGTCACTAACTTTTGCAAAAGAGTGCGTCAAAACAGAAGGACCAAACAAACATCAAACAACAAACAACAAACAAACAACAAACATCAAATTATCCAAAAAATGTTTAAATAATTAAATTTGTACTTTGTGCTTTGTACTTTGTCCTTCAACAATGAGCAACCCTCCCACTCACCGACGCAGCAAAGGAGGACAGAACCGAAGGGATCTAGCAGAAAGTGACTCCGTGTTTAAGAAACTTTTACTCCATACGTTCTTCACCAACCTACCCCCGTTCTCCCAGCCGGATGTCCCAAGGGTCCCCTCCCCTTAGGAACCCTAACGAACCCCTTAGGAACTCCTCCTCTGTACAAGTCTTCAGAACACCGAACGCTGCTCTCCACCGATCCTAGGAGAACACACATTCGATGTTTAAATGACAAAAAATTACAACAAAAACTTCTGTGCCTAGGACTAGACACTTCCCCTCCCTCCTCTCCATTTCTGCCAGTCAAGCAACACGCCTTATTTCACCATTCAGAACTTCGGCCGCTCTCCGACAACCTTTATGGAACGTGTCACTGCAACTACTGCAAGGAAGTAATCCATACAGATGTGTGAAAACATGCCTCCTCAGCAGACCCTCATCTAAGTTGGTCACCCAGGCCCACCTCATCAAAAAGGAAAAAAGAATTAAAATAGAAGCTCAAAAAAACTCCCTTCCAAAGAGAATGCTTTCCGGCCGTAAAACTAGCACATCTACCCAAAGGCCCCTCAACACCCCACGACAGCAACAAGATTTCCCGACGAGATAACAAATATGGCGCCCAACATGGGGCCTCCTCCTAAACAAGAAGAAAAAAGAGAAGAGTGATCGGCTGACGCCATCAGAGAACCCCACCCCCAAGGATTCACCAAGATTCTTAGTTTAGAAAAACTCGGTGGTGCTCAACAAAAAATCTATCTATCATAACAAAAAATTAGCTACAAATTCCGAGACGCGCCCGACATCAGTGCGGCAGTCCCACCAGCCCGGAAAAGAGAAATAACCATATACTGTAATAAATGTGAATAATGGCATCATCTACTCTGATTGAACTGGGAAGAAAGGGACAGAGATACCACCGGGCTCCAATTCATATGCCAAACATGCAACGAAAAAAACGGCAGCCGAGCATGACGAACTTGAAGAACTCCGCCAAAAGACAAGACAATCCCCCACAATCATGGCCGCCAGCCCCCACATACCACCTTCCAGTCTATTCTCCCGGGATTCTCAGGCCTGGACCAAGAAGACACAGAGGCATTCCTGCGGAAATGCGTAGCAATCCTCCAGGGCAGCAACATACCTAAAGAGCTGTGGACAACGTTAGTGGAGGAGATATTTAATCAAGACGCCGCGCAATGGTGGAAATATTAGGAGGGATATTCCAACTCTTGGAAAGCACTTCAAAAGAGGCGCCAAGAACGCTTGGATTCCCTTCCGCTAAGGGTCAAACTCCAAGAAAAGCTCTATGGAGAAGCACAGAGAGCTGGAGAGTCTGCTGACAACTTCATTTTAAGAAAGATGAGACCATACAAGCGTTTCTTCCCCACTGCTCCCGTCGAACAAATTCCACTCCTCATAAGTGAACTCTTCCACCCCACAATCCGGCCATTTATCACCTCCATCCCACCCACTTTATTAGTCCAATTACTGGAAAGAGCTCAGGCAGTGCAATGAGATATACTTCCATCCGCCCCTCACGAACAACCAAAACCCCTTCCTCTAGGTTATATTCAAAGTCGTAGACCCCCTCCTATATGGCATTTCTGTCCTGCCCAGAATTTCCATTGAGAGTGCTCTGTACTCCTACCGAGAAGAACCATGGACAGACCACGTGATGCACAAACCACACAGCCAGTCACGGGAAATAGAACTACGGGATGAAAATGGGGCCGAACTCATCCCCGGGCCAGCAGGCTATACTTAGCAGTGGACCGCCAGCAAACTTACCCCGAATCCCAGTTAGCACACCCTCGAGAGAACTTCAAGCTGTCTTGGACCCCGGAGCATTGAAGATTTTCTTCAGGACCTCAACCCTTGACTATCACACACGGGAACAAATGACCAAAGCACTCACCACGGTGTCTCTTGCCAAGTAAGGGACAGAACTAGATATTCGAGGACATTGCCAGCTCCCTATAGAGATATGGCATAGCAAAATGGTCATTACGTGTCTATTGGCAGATAATCTCGTGGAATAAATCCTTCTGGGACACACGTGGCTCACCAACCAAGAAATAATAGTTGACTACCAGCCCACATGCGTACTGTTTGTAAAGGAGCAAAGGGAGCAAATATATTGGGTGGCAAAAGAACCAAAGAAGGTCAACAACTTCAACCCTGAAGAAGTACAACACAACTTTCCCCCAGCACTACAGACCCACTTCTTCCAGGTCATCAAGCATAATCAGAAGGCAATCAACATCTTCAATCCACAAAATCAAACCAATTGCACTTAACATCATAGCCACCAGAAAAATGACTGCCCCATCCGAGGACCCACATACAGATACTCGCTTCAGAAGAAACAAATAATTTAAAACCAAATCTAATAAATGCTTCGAGACAATATCATAGAGTCAAGCACGTCACAGTACCAAGTACCTATGGTCATCGTCGAGGGAAAAGAAAAAAACTAGATTATGCATATGCTATCGGCTACTTAACACAGCTACGGAAGAAGAGAATTTCCCACCAATCCACATCTAACATCCACTCCAAGAAATAAGTCCAGCAAAATATTTTAATACCTTAGATCTCAAATCTGGGTACTGGAAGATCCCATTAGACCCTCATACGCCCTGAAACGGCTATAAAGATACCGACTCACAGGCTCCATGAAGAAGTGCGAGTTCGGGAAAACCACGTTCAGCTACTTGGGACATATCATCTCCTCAGAAGGAAATCGCTCAAACCAAGAACAGCTCAAGGTGATCCACGAATACCCCACTCCCAAAACACGGCGGCAGCTCCAACAGTTCCTCGATACGTGTAACTGGCTATAAAAGTTCGTCCCAAATATGGCCGAGATCACCAGCCTACTTACCACCAGATCAGGAGAAACGCAAAAGTGGCAATGGGGCGTCCCAAAAGAAAAAGCCTTCGAACAGATGAAAGAAGCAATTAAAACATCCAGGCCCTGCACCGACCCGACCCAAATATACCCTTCTGCCTTCAAACAAACGCCAGTGGGACAGGATTAGTCGTGGTGATGTATCAAGAAGTAGAAGGGCGCCGAAAAATGGTTTCCTATGGTAGCGCAAAGCTCTCACCCACGGAGCGCCGATACAACAACAACGAACAAGAATGCCTCGCCATAATTTGGACAATCAAAAGGTATCAGATATACTTAGACAAACCGTTTACACTAAGAACGGTTGCGAAATGCTTGACGGGGCTAAACCATATGAAAGACAACAGATCTAAGCTAACATGTTGGTCTCTGCTACTACAAGAGTAGAAGTTCACTATCCAACACCGACCAGGGAAGGAGAACGAGCTATCAGATGCTCTATCGAGAACCCACGGAGAATAATCCACAGGGGAAGACAAAAGAGAATAGAACCAGATGTTGCCTCTTTAAGCTCCCGTTCCACCTCCTGAGCCATTCCGCCTACTCAACCTACCTTTCCCCCGACACTAGCCGAGAAGGTCATCAAGGCCAACCACACCTATCCCTACATCCATAACCAGATAAGATGGCTGAAAGACATCGTGAGGATTCCCGTCGACAGACGATCCAGGCAAGAAAAACTCCACGCGATCAGATTTACTTATCAAGATGGCGCGCTATTGTATAGAGAATATCCAGATCAAGCAATGAAGCTTGTGGCCCCACCCAGGCCCACCTCATCGAAAAGGAATTAAGAATTTAAAAAGAAGCAAAAAAAAGCTCAAAAAACTCCCTTCCAAAGAAAATGCTTTCCGGCCGAAAAAATAGCACACCCACCCAAAGATACCTCCAAAACCTCAATATAGCAACAAGATTTCCCGTTGAGATAACAATCCAAACTACTCCTTGATCAGGATTCCACCCTCCAAATTATGTCGTAAACAACTCGTCAGTAATAGTCGTATGGACACTTTACCCAAATTTTCATGAAAAATTATGTCAGTAATACGAATACAGGAATGGGTCCTTACCTGGTTTGTGGACGTAGATGACGTTGCCGTGCTTACAAAGTTAAGGAAAATAACTTAGGATCAGGATGGCGTTGAAAAAAATTCACCATGTACAAAGGGTATTTTACTAAATAGTTATAAATTCTCCCTGCGAGCAAATGAGGGTACAATTCTTGCAAATTCAACCTTCCCCATTGCTAGTACATTAACCTAATTAGTGATAATGTATAAAACCCAAACGTATATTAAAACTGGGACACAACAAAAAACTTCACCAGGGAATATATTGCGTACAAGGGTAGATTTCATAGGATTGTCATTTTAATACCATTAGGTTCAGTGCCTGACTAATTCTTAGAGAGGCTTGCATCTACAACATTTCTGCCACGTCTATAAGGTCAGGTTAATTTAAAAGTTTGTAAGAGACCAAACTGATAAACTCCCCCTGCCCCCCCCCCCTCCCGTGCGCAATATTCACCTGGTACAACCTGATATCAGTAAATTTTTAGTGAATAGCACCTGTAAATGCTTATAAAGAACACCGACCCTCTCTTAGTCAGAGATGACCTTCCCATTCCAATGATAGGCTGTCTTGTTTGGGGATTCATATCAATTTCCTTGACACCTACCACAAGGATCTGGTCATTACGCACAGGCTCTAATTCTTGTCCTCCCAGGCACCAGCCAAATAGTCTTAATCCACCTCGCCAGCGACATTTTATTTGTGGTTCCAGTTGGCCTTGTCTACCAGGCTCTATCTAAGTTGGTCGAGCGGTCCTCAGCCAATTTTTCTCTAAGACATTCATAGGGATATAATTGTGCAAGAAATATGTGGACCCCTCCTATAATTGTGCCTCTAAGTCAAATCTTTAAGCACTTCTCTAATTGCGTAAGTTCTGAGTTCTACACTAATGTCGGTTTTGGCTGCTGATAAATAGCTAGGCATGTGTCCTCTTACCTTCAACACCTCGCGGTAAGGGCACATCAGGTTTTCATTTAGAAATTAGGAAAAATACTCTTTGTCCCAGGTTGGACTTTCAGTCAGCCCCTGTTCTTGTTACACTGCCTACACTTTATTGTATTTGTCCCGAAATGATAGCATGGATCTCAGACATCCTTATAATCTTGGTAAACGTGTAACACAAAACTGGTAGTACACATCTTCCTCCAGATTAACATATAGCCTCCTGATTATATCAAACAAGAATATAGCAGTGAACTATCCTCTAGATCTCCCTCAAGAGACGCGTTCCTCTTCAATCAAAGACTAGCTCTTGATGGTATCGCTACACTACTGCCATAATCTAAAAGCCCCAGGATATTTAGGTATTTAGGTGTGTCGTTTAGCCTTAGTTGTCTCACCCAGGGGAAGCTCTCAATCTATGTTTTTGGTAGCCTTGACTGAATTTCCGTAGCTTACCATTGGTTCTCTTGTACTCGGTATATTCACAGATTATCTAACTAATTAGATTCTTCGTCAATGTCAATCGCCAATTCGTCCATTTTACACTATTCCATCTATGATAATAAGATCCTTTATATTAAATTATTTGCTATCATAAAATGGAAGCTTTATACTTTATTTTAAACACTAAGCTTTTACTTTATCTTCAGAGGGGATCCATGCCATAATTCCAAAAACAAATGCATTATTTGACTTTTGTCAATAGTCAGACGTTCAGCTGAAGTCTATTAACCTTGCTGCACACTGTAGCTCCACTGTCCATGGCAAATACCAAATTGTTATTCTCTTAAACAGCTCCATGGAAATGGCATGAATTTAAAATTACTTAAAGTCGATCCGTTTTCGATACAGTCTCAAACAGTATTCATAATGATGGGCGTGATGACATATTCGATGGTATCAGCATTGTCATAATCAATTGGTCGTTGTTGCCATCAGTAGCGTTATCATAATCAATGTATACAAAGTCCTCTACAATGGCAGAGCATGTCTCAGGTTTTATGCTGGAAAGTTGGTACTCACGAGAATCCTCTGCACTCACTTCACTATTTTCCAAAGAATCAGTGGCAAACCCACTCAAATATTTTCACAGGTTTCAAACCTAAGACAGATTCACATGATATGATGCCTGCTGAAATTGCTCACCAAAGTCAGTATCCAACTGCAAGAAATATAAGGTCATGAGCATACATTCGGGGTTTTCAACTCTCTCATGCATGTCTTCACCAGATCAATATGAAAGTATCTCCAATTTAGCTAAGTCGATCTCCGTCATGTTCACTTTATAATATTTGGCACACATTTGTTGTTTATTTATGCTATGGCAAATTTAAATTATTATCTATTTCAGTTCATACTTCTTTTATTTATTTCGTCTGTTTCCCCAATGCAGAGATATTGTTTTTCTACCAACGAATAGTTCTGTTTTACCACTCTGCTCTTTAGATGTTTTTATAATGATGTCATAATTTCTTTAATTATACTGCTCATGCCTCATTTAGATGATGTTAACTACTTTGACAGAGGTTGTATGATAGCTTCTAAACCTCGAATAACTTAGGTTATATTTATTATCATCATACATCAAACAACGTTCCACCAATATTTCAACTTCTGACACCAATGTGACATATCCAAGGAGTACATGGGCCATGAGCTCACTATTGGTGATATTTAAGTACGTACAAGGTTATACATGGTTGAAAACGCGCTAGGAATATTCAAGGTTATGATAAATGAAATTTTAAATAACAATGATACATTGATATACGACGTCAAAAATAAATAAGTACACTAAAACAATTAAAACGGCACCGAGTTATTTACAAAGACACGATAACAAACAAATAAATACGTGAACTAAACAAAAACCAAAATATATCATAACCTCGTTAATCTAAATTAATTGAGGCCGAAGCTCGTTTAGCCTATCTAAATTTTTGACAAACCGGGAAGATAAGGACGTTTCTGCAGGGAGACAGTGTGTACACGTCTCCACACGTCCATAAATTCAAATTCATTTAACTTATGTATAGTATGCAATTTGTACTGTAATCTTACATTTTCGAGTAGGCCTACATCTTGTTACAGTACTGTAAATATTTTTACTTAAAAACATAGTGTTGATGTTATTGTATTGACAGTAAAATTTTACTTTTAACTTTGAATTTTTTATCAATAAAATATATCATATTTGACTCAGAATTTTTGTCCCCATTACTCTGAAATCTTGTTTGGATTATCTGAATTTTAGACTACCGGGGCTCGAACTAAAGGGGTTTTACAGTAATTGAATATATTAAGTAAATAAACTGATTAATGAAAAACTCAGCATAGTAAAATTAACAATAAAATTATTACGGCCAATGTAAATCACCCTTTGTGTAATAGTGCTTAGAAATCCTATTAAGTCATGTTCTAAATTACTCTCGTAGCTCTATCAGTTCAAATATATACAATAACAAATCAAACCGAATTTCTCAAATCCCTCCCTCTCCTGAAGAGAAACACATCTCCCACTTGAGCTCGTATGTGTGGAAATGGCCCCCTGACCACACCTGAAATACCTGTGATCTATAATTGGTAATGTACTTATAAGAACCATCGCTATTGTATGAAATAACCTATTTACAAATAACTGGCTCTAAAACATTCAACCTAGACACTTATAAAATATACCAAATTCTCTTGAAAAGTGTTCCTACCTTTATACTTGTCTCCCCCCCCCCCCCTTTACCAATGCTTCTTTCTTATAATAAATATTTTTTGTGGCTTAGACCACCTCGGGGGCCTAGTTAGCTTACGCGCTAGTTTTGTGTTAAGCTAGACTTCCGAGGACAGGGAGATCAAGGTTTGAATCTCACTTGGGTGACCTATACTTCCACGCAAATGCAGGTTCGCTTCATATATGTTAAACCTTTCCAAATCCTAACCCATTGGTGTAATTAGTACTTAAGCGTTTAAACTGAACGGGTAGTAAGACGCGATGCTAAGTGTTATTATTATTATTATTATTATTATTATTATTACCATCATCATTATCATTTGGTGGCATAAATGTTTTGAAAAACATTTTGCATATCTATAGAAAGTATTACGTTTTAATTTCTTATACATACTAAAGGACATGCTATCTGAATATTATACAAGTAAGTAAATGAATAAAGTTTGATCACTTTTCTCGCACTGCTTATTTCTGATTCAGGGCCATTAGAATTAGTACATTCTCTATAAAATATCAGTACATTTTTTTTAATATATGACAAATAAAAAAGGAATTAGTAAACAATCAGCTAAATTTTGTTTCTAAATAAATTATGAATTTGTTTTCAATTTTGGTGTCCAGTATACTCTAAAATGATTGAGTAAGCTAAATATGTGGTTTCTAGTAAACGCCAAAACAATGTCATGAACATAAAGCTTCAAATCCTTTAGCATAATTTTTCTCCCAATGTCTTTTCAAAAACCTCTTTAATTCAGTCAACTCAGAGGGGATTTTAATAATATTTAAATTGTTTTAATAATATTTAATGTCATGCAGAAATTATTATATTTATAAAAATAACGAGGATATATATGTATATATACATATATTTACTTTCATTCAACAATAAATTTAATTTTATACTTTTACAAGCAAAGTGTTGATACTTTTTTTTTCCTATTAGGCATACATACATCACTGAGAGAACTGAGGTTGGATTTTACTAAGGGGTTTGCCATCTACCTCCATGAAAAAAAGAATTAATTTCCTTTAAAAGTTTACCTTTCTTTTTCTTACAACAGAAGTGTTATTATTAATTATTATTATTATTATTATTATTATTATTATTATTATTATTATTATTATTATTATTAATATGTCCGTATAACCCGAACCAGTAGTGGGACTTTGTGCCAAATAAAATAAAAACAAAAAGTTAGTTAACTCTTCTGTGACCCATAAAAATATCTACTATTATCTATTATGATATTTTCTACATATATGTCGGCTTTAATTATGTTAAGAAATGTGTCGCTCAAAATAGTTTCTTTTTTATATTCACAAATTTGATTAAATGACGTATTCTCATGGTTTCCATTAAGTGTCTTGTCTCAAAAGAAGCCATCACATTCTACATGAACGTTCAAATCATCATTTTTGTTTCACATCGCAACTTTTAGTATCCACTTCCATCGTAATGTACTTTGTGTGTGTGATGGTGTGTATGTGTGTATGTAGGGGTGGGTGGGTGAGGTGTTAGGGGATGAGGTCGGGAGATAGGAAGGTAGGGGGGAGTGTATGCGCGAACTCTCTTTGAAGAGTGAAAGACGAACTTGCAGAGTAGAGAAGTAAGAAAAGGGTGTTGAAATAGGGGATGGTTTTAGAAGTAAGGGGTGGATTTTCTGATGTGCTACTGCCGAGGGGAATTTGCATTGCAAATGACGTGACGATGCGCTAGTGGTAGAACACATCGAACTGTGGACAGGCAGAGTCGAGATGAAGAGAAACTAGAAGGATGCAAAAAGGACAAGAGATTATACAGGGGGATAACAGAGAGATCGATGAATCAAAGATACGGGCAGGAACAACAAGTGAATAGATCACACAATGATTTAGGAATGGTTGTTAACTCTTCTAAATTCTCTCAATAGGCTCAAGTGATATTTTTGGTCGGTGCAGGGTACAATTCCCATTTGGAGGAACTGAGTGTAATTTTTCCTAGATAGTTTACACCCCATACTCCACGAAAATTTGGGTACAATTCCCATAGAAAATGGATCTCTTATCTCTAGCTGATAATTGTAAATATGTTAAAAAACCGTACGGGTATTAATACTCAAAGAACAAAAAAAAAAATCTAAAAACACTACTCTCTTCTAAAATATGGTTTATCTTATTTTTAAAATAAATCAAAATATAAAACATAACATAACTATTTTCTTCCTTGTTGCGCTGGAGCTACTAACGTTTTCCACCAACAATTTGTTTCAGGGCATTTCATTAATTAGTTTTAAATTTGGTTAAGATCTTCATTAGCTTCACACCGTCATATTCACTATCACAATCCTCTCACCTCATAGAGATAGCCTCCACAAAACGGATGTACGATTAGTACATTCGGGCGTCCCCTGAACACTGGTACATTAGTGCTAGTTAATCTTTGCGCACACTGAGCTACTAGTGATGTAGCCCAGACACGCCATTTTTATTATAATAAATTGTTGTTGTTCATGCCTTTGTCCTGAAATCCGGACATTCAACCCTTTGTAATATTTTTGCAAAACTAGTTTACTTATCCAAAATATATTTATATAACAAACTTAGTAAAGTCAAATAGGGATATAACAGATATATATTAATTTAAAGTCATATAATTAAATAAAAGCTTTCTATTTTAAAGTCATGAAATATTATAAGAATATTATGTATTTAAATTCATATAATGATATAAAAATATGTATTTAAAGTTAAATATAGATATAACAAGCATATAACCCAACTGAGTAGTACAACGCAGTACGAAAAAGAAAAAGATATAACCATATATTTATTTAACGGCATGTGTATATATAACAAACTGACAGTATTTAAAGTCATGAAGTGATATAAAAATCTTATTTACTTAAAGTTATGAAGTGATATAACAAACTTATATATTTAAAGTCATGAAGGGGTATATGAAATGATATAACAAAAACGTATTTTTTTAAATAATGAAATAATATAACAAATGTATTTGCTTAAAGTAATGTATTATTATAACACAAGTAATTATTTAAAGTCATAAGGTTAAATAACAAATTTATTTATTTAAAGTCATGAAGTGATATAACAAATTAACTTATTTAAAGTCATGAAATGATATAACAAATGAATTTATTTAAAATCATGAAGTGATATAACAAGTTGAATTCTTTAAAGTCATGAAGTGATAACAAACTAATTTTAATATATTTTAAGTAATCTAATAGTATAGAAATCTTCAGGGAAGTCTCGTTCATTGAGTATTCCTGTACCGGGCTAAGAAAGAAGTTTATATTATACTTTTAGTTTAAAAAAACTTTCAAATACACACACACACACACACATATATATATATATATATATATATATATATATATATATATATATATATATATATAATACTCAAATAAAATACTAATAAATAATGCATAGCTGAGCGTAGCAAAATCTGTGGCTCTTCGCTTCTGTTCGGTGATAGCGTTATAACTTTGAGGACTATTTTGCTCTTCAACCCCTTAGATAAGATAACATGTTAATCCACCACCTTTTGCGGATATTTTTAAACCACTTAACACTCTTTTATTTACTAAAGAATTGCATTCTTAGCCCTAACGGTGTTTTTTTTCCATGCCATATAAAGACTTTTATCTAAACAAATTATAGCATTGTGCATCTTAATAGTTTAACAAGAAACAAAATAGTTAATATGATAAAACTGTTAGAAGCAAGTTGAACGTAGCTCCCCCTCCCGAAACAAAACTATTTTCTCTTGCACCCAGTTTATAATCATATGTTGTTTTACTTCGTTTTTCACCCAGGTATGGCGTTTAAAAATCTAATAGTTTAGTTAGAAAGAAATAATAGACCTCAGAAGTAGAAAAAAACATATCAGTATAGTTATATATACGCCTATATTTTCCAATTAAAAAGTGTTTCACGCAAGACGGCTTACTGCACCATGTTAATTTGTCAAAAAAAAAAATTAATATGAGATAAAATGAAGGAGTTAAATTGATTGTATCTCACTTTATCCTGAAAAATAATTCTTATTTTATTATAACTATATGAATAACCCGGTTTTTAACTCAAATAACATTGCAAAACAAATATTAAAACTAGTTCATAAACGTATATACTTTCCCTTCACCCCGAACCCCCTAAAAATATATGAATCTCGGGTGGGTTGAGGAACAACGCCATACTTTGAAACAAACTAAATGGGTAAAACTGGTGCAAATCAAAGGGAAGATCTTCAATATGGCCGGATGTGTTAACCTTTTTATAAAACGGCTGCTGGGTAAGGTTTACAATACGGCTGGTTAATTTAGCCTTTTTATAAAACGTCTAAAGTTTGGACAGCTTTATTGTGGTCAAATATTTCCATCACATTTAGACCGGAGGTATCTAACCGTTTTACAAAAAGACTTTGTCTCCTCAGCCTAATTGAAATAAAAAAGACTTTTCGAGAAAACCGCAGCATTTTGGTTGATTATAATAAGAGCCTGTGACATATATATTGTCATCGAGAAGCAATGTTTTCGGGAAGGTGTGCTTAAATAGTCCCTTACTCCTTTTCTGATACTAAATATTATTTCCTTGCAAAACTATAATGGTGTAATAGTCAGATGTTCATGGAAAACAGTTAAAACAAAATTAGAACTAATATATTTCTACCTTTGAAGTCCATTTTCACATTTTGTTAATTTTTCTGACAAAACCAATACTCTACAAAACGCCTTATTTAAAAATTCAGAAGGGGGTGGCTGCGTTTAACTCTGGACCAACATATTTACAACAGTAAACCAAAAAGAATAGTTCTTTACAATGAAGGTACAAAATGCCATGTTTAGGTGAAAAAATTGTTTATATTGTAATGAGGAAAGCAAAATTTATTGGATGGGAGCGGGGACTATGCTATTCCTGACAATCACCCCCCTCCCACCACGACACTCTAACTCTTAACTTCCCTCCTTTTTTCCATCCACACACACAGACATACAATCTTTTCCGATTAAATATAATCCATACTTAGATGGAAAACCAAACTTTTTGCAAGGATAAAAAGAATAGAGGGAGCGAGCTATTCTTTGTTTGCTTCCCCACCCCAAGCAAAATTACCTTGCTTTATTAGAGGATGGGTGAAAAACAGATGTGAATCTGTGATGTACCTACTTTTTTAAATTCGAGGATTGGGGTGAGGCGAGGTTGAGGGGGTAATCGGGGGGGGGGGGGGGAATTAAGTAGTCTCACGTTATGTGACACTTGTTTAGGAGTCACACTTTGCGGTCTTTTTGTTTGGCTTTTGGGGCTAGCACTGTTACGTAGATTCTCAAGAGATGGCGGATTACATGTGTAAACGTGTAGGCCCTATAGGGTTGACGCTATTTCCATTGGCAAGATTCTCTGAGACCAAAGTAATTGAGCTAGTTCCCTACCTGGCTGTTAAATGTAAATAGAGAAATTGCACTGTGGAAGTAGGTCTAGAAAGTATTGAAATATTAATTTGCTAAATATCAAATGTGAAAAATAATCTTCTTTAGGGCTAGAATTTGTATCGCTCTTGTATTTTGTTGTAACGCAGATTTTTTAAATTCTAAGGTTTGTTTATTTTAAGTAATTAACTTTCACCTATAAGAGCATAATTTTTTTAAGGATTATTCCAGCAGGAGGTTAACCCATGCTTGTACATTTCCTTGAAAGTCAAGAGTATTTGGTTTCCATCCTGCTGAGAATGGAATATTGCTAATATAGCTTACATCCTGTTGACTAGCGAGCACGGTGTGACTGATGGACCTTCCTGGTTGGTGAAAATTGAGATCAGCAAGTTTTTGTGTGAGAATAACACAGGTTGTTGAATTTTGGAAACCATGCTGAGTACATGTATGGCGGTATCTAGCACGTCTGACGAAATGACGATCTAAAATGTGATCTGGTGGTTCATCCCCCCCCCCCCCCTCCTCCGGAGGGTCGATCGTGCCTGCTCCCTCGTCACGGGAGATCTATTCGGTTACTCATGTAGTAGTTAGCAACTGACTAGATTACTAAATATTTCTTATTGGAATAACTCGCAAGTCTCATTCTTCACGAGCCATCCATACCAACCCCTATCACTCGGGGTCCATCCTAACCATGTAAGTCCCTTACGGTGCCCCGGTAGTGCTGTAGTAGGGTTGGCTACCGGGCACCCACATAAAAACCATTGACCTTACACAGTTTTGTCAGAAGTAGGATAGGGACGATACACACAATAGTTAATGAATATTTTTATTTGTGTGTAAATTGTATTTACAAGGATAAATAAGGTTACTGTATTTTTAGAATACACATTCAATTCATTAAATGGTCAAGAAAAATTAAGTGTAAATATTTGTATAAGAGAAAAAAATTAATCACGTTAAGCACACAAAACTCAGATTAGATTCATAAGGATGGAAGGATGCGTGAAATAAGGTTAATTTTGTAATGTTTATAAAAAAAAACTTTTTGGCTTAAATATTATGTTTTTTATCGTAGTTTCTAGCTACCGGCTCATGTATAATAATTATAATAATGGGTTAGGGATGAGGAAGAAAAAATTCTAAGATAATTTACAAGCATTTTCATGGAAGGAAAGTGGGAAACTATTTAGGAAAAGCCACTTCCAGTACACCCGACAGGGATTAAAACCCCATCACCATTATCAGCAGGCCAGTCTAACAGGATAGTGACGTCTTAGATCATTCGGCCACTGAAGCAAGTCCAAAATAAATAAAATAATGCTCCAATGGATACATTTGGTTTAATTTTCTATGCATAGTACTCTGAAAAGTTTTTGAATGGGAATGGAAATGGGAATGGTGACACACGTTTTCACTAAAATATGTATTATAAAATGTCACTAAGCTCGAGAAAAATATTCAAGAACTGTTGTTATTAAGATGTTTAAATAATTTTTAATGAAATGTATCTACTGGAGAAATATATATATTTTTTTCTAAAAAGGTTTTCCTCATTAAAACTGATATAAAAATTACTTTGACTCACAGGTATCAATATCTTAGTGATTGTTGGCAATGAAGTGTGCACTGTGTGTTAACTGTGCACAATATCAAGTCCAGATAGAAATAAATTCCAATTCATTATATAAATTGTATAATATATGATTTTTGGTCAAAGTTTAAATAAGGATATATTTAGATTTTTTTATATCCATTACTGTTTACAGCCTGTAATCTAGGTTAGTTTTTTTATTCAAGCCATATATTTTCCACTACCGGATTTCTAGGCCTGTCGTAGCGTCATATGCCTTATAATATAACTTAAAACTAGGCTAGGCAAAAAAAAGAAAAGAAAAAAATACCCGGCCATTAACGTATCAATGTGAAAGTATAAGCCCACATTTAATTAATGATAAATTTTTCGACCATTCTGGGAAGATAACCCGGGACGCTTAGCTCAGTAGACAAACACCCTACCTACTGAGCTAAGGAAGGACGAATTTAGATGCGTGGTATAAAATGTAAGCACGTCATATTTACTTTATCATATAGGGAAAGTAATGTCATCGTGAAAATGTTCAACATTAAGATTGTGATGGATCTAGCCGTTACCTAGTTCAGTGGCCGCATGGTCTAAATTCTAAGGCATCACTCTGGAAATAAACTAGACTGCCAATGATAGGGAGATTGGGGTTCGAAACACGGTCAGGTGTACTGATGGTAATTTTTCCTAAGTGGTTTTAAACTCTCCCACCACGCAAATTCCTTCCTCTGAACTCAAAAAGTGGACTCACAATTATGTCTGTCCTCATGTCTGTTTATGAAACTGTACGTTTGGGACTAGAGCCAAAACAATGCAATAATTTGTTTCAAACTTTATATTCATATGTTATGTCTCCATACCTTGAGGAAAAATTTTGATTTTAATCTAAGCTATAAATTTAAAGGTAGTTTAGTGATGACCAATTATTTTTAATTCGATTTTTTTTAAATCATCTATAAATAGTTTGTTCAAAAGTGATATCTGGACAAAGCTGCACAATATAAATAGCATTGTATATAAAAAAAATCGAGTAAAACTTGGTTTTAGGATAGTTCACTAATAAGTGATTAAAAAATTCCCACTTATTTTTCCAAAAATGGTTTTAACGACTTAATAATTGGTGTATTAGTCTCATTTTTATTTGATAAAATAAATAATTGACTCAAAATTGATTCATTAATGCTCTGTGCAGCAGTGAGAAGAACAAGCGTCTGTCTATTGAATGTGAATCTATTTCAATAGAAGCAAGAGTATCTAGTATGGTACCTTAAACCAACTCTCTGATTGGCTGATATAAATAGCCCTGGCTCTCTGATTGGCTGTTATTTATAGCACTGGGTCAGCGCTTTCCCCCCTCCCCCCTACACTCCAAGTTTGACCCCCTTTACACGGTTTGTATGTGTTCCAAACTTGTTAGTTCCTTTCTCACATGATTATTTTGGAAATTTGATTGTTTGCCCCGTTTGATTTATACCACATTTGATTTTTTTTGACCCATTTGATTGTGTATCCCAAGAGAGAAGGTTTTGGGTGGGAGTTTTTTATTTATTGGTGGGGGAACGTGCAGTCCATGGCGTCGGGCACTCCTCCCGTGACATCCCATGTCGGCATCGCTAGTGAGGGCGGGGAGCGTGCAGGAGCAACCTCTTGCGCCAGCTGTTTATCGTAGAGTGTGAGCAATGTCTCCTTGTCACAAGCCCCTGAATCTATTTTGGTGTTGCAACCCTAATCATCCCCCTTACCCCATCTATGTGGAAATAGTTTTTTTCCCATTGACGTCATCGCAGACCAGGCGCCAGTTTGGCGGCTCAACAAGACAAGTCAAGACAGGCTTTAGACAGTATGGTGGTGTGAATTTCCATTCTACCTCCACGAAAATGCTGTACACTTCATTTCTATCCCCTAATATTTTCTTATAACTTTGAGAAGTGTTCGGAAGGTGGGGTTTCGGGTCTCTGCTAATTAGTATTTACTTATATCCTCGCAATATATCGGACAGCCAGTGACTTAGAGAAAGTATTATCACACTATCAAATAGGAAGGCGATTTTCAATCCTAGGCAATAACTAACTATCATGTAAGCATACTGTGCATATTTAGTAACAGGAAAGGAGTAACTTTTCAGATTTTTTTTCATTACGAGTTTATTCCTTCCTCTTGAAAGGCAAACCATTCCCCAGTTCATTCGACTGAGATTCGAACCTCAAGCTTCCTTCTAAAGGAAACGTACCAAAATTTGCCAGGATGATGAGTGAGAAAACAAGCATTGGTACACCTTACCAGGATACGAACCTCGATCTCCTCCCTTTTAGGCAGTCTAGCCCAACACTAAACTATACGGTAGCTAGCTACGCCACCTAAATAACATTAGTTAATAGTAAAGTAAGCCTTCTTAAAACCAATAAAGTAATCCATTTCTCACATAAAGTTACCGGTTGAGACCTCTTGACCAATGATTAGAGACACTCGATCGAGATGAAATCAAAACTCTATTAACAGACAAATACCAGTCTCAACCCTCTCTCCACACACAATATTATGAAACACTTCTGGCGTGTGAATTCCTCTGTTTCCAGAGATCTGTACCCCTGAATTACAAGGGCAATTGGGATTTTTTTTATATAATAACATTTTCTTACCAATTATTTTATTTACAAACAGCAAGTGATTTATAAATGATATTTAAAACTTTCATAGCATACAACAAAAACAACTAAAAAATGTTTTTAAATTACATTCACCAAAATTATCTAGGTCTTGTGGGCTGCACAAGTAATTAAGCGCAGAACGTCTGGTATGGTTGGTTTAGGAGGTTGGAGTTCGAACACTGTCCTATTAAACTGAGGGCATTTCCAACTCTCCCTCCACAAAAATGCGGGTTTACTTACCCCTCATAAATACTTTCATTATTCCTACCCCATTAGCCTATTTAAATGATGTGCAATAGTAATAATTACATTTATTAAATATCTATATGTACCTGCTATCACAAGATTTGAAAAAGTCAAGATTACCAATTTTATTCACTAGATGGTACAGAATGAAAGTGATTAAGAAATGAATACAGGTGAATATAAGTTTGGCTTATCATAATTATTTAAATAGAGTTATGAATGATAACGTAAGTCCCTTGTTGCAGAGTAACATTCTACTTTATCCTTGATTAGTAATCTACCGTCACAATTTATAAATAAAAAATGAACTTCTGTCTGACTGTATGTGTTTGTGTGTGTGTGTGTGTGTGTGTGTGTGCACGCGTGTGCCACCTTACCTTAAACCCAATTAAGTTAATTTATAAACGCTAGCCAAACAGTGAAACTGTTTGAAATAATATGCTTGTAGGGTTCTCCCGAATCAAATGCTGGTATACATTCTACCCACATACACACATTATAATTATAGCACACGGAAAATCTGGTCGATCAGCTTTAACTAATTTTTGATTTCACCTTATTTTTAACTCTCGCAAATGCGGGTTGATTTCAGTCATTGAAATTGATTTTCCACTCTCACGCCAAGCGAATGCGGTTACACATTTTACCTGGTATAATTATATCAAACGGAAAATCTGTTCAACCAGCTTTAACCGATAAAACCCTTTTCGATTTCACCTTATTTTTTCATTCTTGCAAAGCGGGGTGAACTCAGCCACGGGAAGGAAGTATTTGATTGAATGACCGTTCTAACATACATTAGCGGTGCTTGCCCTGCGAATGATATTAAGGTTCAAATCCCTGTGGGCACACCATTTAAATGTCAGGCTCATTTAATTCTCACTGGGGGACTCACAAATGCGGGGGGGCACTCGACCACGGGAAGGAAGTATTTGAATGGACAAGCTTTCTAACATACATTAGCGGTGCTACCGCTCCGAAAGGTACCGAGGTTCAAATCCCTGTGGGCACGCCGTCTAAATGTTAGGTTTATATAAGTCTGGCGAGGACTCGCAAGTGCGGGGTTACACTCAACCACTGAAAGGAAGTATTTGATTGAACAAGCGTTCTAACATATATTAGCGGCGCTACCCCTTCTAAAGATACCGAGGTTCGAATCCCGGTGGGCATGTCATCTAAATGTCAGGCTCATCTAATTATGGTGGGGGTATGTTGGAGTAAAATCCCACCTGAGTAAACTATTGGTAGTTTTCCCTCCAGGTAAAATGCTAGAACATTTTCTTAATCATCCCTAACACACTATCATAACTAATATAAAGACGTTTAGCCTGAAAGGGTTTGTGTTACTCATCTAGTTAGGGCCGGGGAGGTCGGGGTTTCGAATACCCGCTTAGGTGTTCTGTCACTAGTTCTCACTAAATGGTTTCCCTCTCCCTCACTCTACGTAAATGCTAGAACATTTCTACCTTACTCCTCCATACGACGTAAAATGTTGGAACATTTTCTTAATCATCCCTACCACTGTATCTTAATTAATATAGAGATGCTTAGCCAGAAAAGGTGCGTGTAGCTCTTCTAGCTATGGAGGGGAGGTCATGGATTCAAGTCGCACTTGGGTATACTGGGGTGGTTTTCTACTCTCCCTCATGCCAAGTAAATGCTGGAACATTTCTATCTTACTCCTCCTTATCTTCACCAAAGGTGGTTTATGTTGGTATGGTGCATACCTACATCCGAGCATGTCGACGGACGATACCAAACAACCAATTTTAGTACACTTTTGTGGAAGGGATAGCGGCCCCTAACTGAGGCTTTCATTTTGAGAGAGGCCCCTGATTGTGCATGATAAGAGCTGTGTCAATGATCTCTAGCTACGACATCACCCTAATGATCGATGATGTCACTGGGAACAACCCATTGCCGGGGCAGGGTTGCGACATCATTCAAAGTTGTGATATATTCCTGTCTCAACTTGTCTTGTTTAGCTGCCAAACTTGTGTCAGGGTTGCGATGACGTCACTGGGAAAACCCAATACCACATATATGGGAAAAGGGAGAGGGGGAAGGTTGCGACACCAAAATATATTCAGGGGCTTGCGACATGGAGACATTGCTCACACTCTACGCTAAACGGCCAGAGCGAGAGGTTACTCCTGCACGCTCCCGCCCTCACTGGCGATACCAACATTTTATGGGACGTCGCGGAAGGAGTGCCCGACGCCATGGACTGCAAGTTCCCCACCAATAAATAATAAACTCCCACGCTATGGACTGCACGTTCCTCCATTAATAAATAAAACACTACCACTCCCCTCCAAAACCCTCCCCCTGGGATACACAATCAAATGAGCTAAGAAATCAAATGGGTAAAAAAATCAAATTGGCCAAACAAGCATGTGGGACAGGAACCAAAAAATTTTGTACTTATACAAACCGTGGAAAGAGAGTCAAACTTGAAGGGTAGAGGAAGGCGAAAGCGCTGACCCAGTGCTATAAAAAACAGCCAATCAGAGATCCAGGGCTATTTATATCAGCCAATCAGAGAGATGTCTTAAGGTGCCATACTTGCTACTAGCAAGTATCTCAAATACTGTGATTACCTTCTATTAACATTTTAAAAAGGCAAATGTGAACAGAAAATATGACAACGAATATTTGAAAATGGTATTTTATTGGATTAGCGACCCACTTGCACTTAATCCCCTTTGTGTATGGTGCTATGAAACTTTGTCAAATCATTTCATGAAACCCTCAAAACTTTCGTGGCATTTTCAAATATTGTACACTGAGCTAACCATTAAACTAATTGAATTTTTTCAAATCAAACATAACTTAATGATTTCCACACAAAGATAAGTTACATTTGCTGCTATGGATGGAGAAGAGACCAAAACTACAGAATCATCATTCAAAGTTTTTTTCTTGTGGCCAAAACTTGTAAAAGTCATACCAATACTGAGAAACTTGTCAAGCCAGCAGCAAAACTGATGGCAAATATTATGCTCGTATACAAGGAAGAGCGATAAATCAACAAAATTAATTTGTCAAATGGTACAGTGTAACGTCAATTAAAATCCAAGGCGCAAAATGTGAAGGTGTTATTCTCAAGAGTACGTCTTAGCAAATATTTTACGTAACAGTTGGATGAAACCATGAACGTGCAAGGTATGTGCCAACTTTTGACATACTTATGTGAGATGCATTTATGAATATGTAGTGTTTGATTTTTGTTTCTGTCCATCCCTTAAACCACACAGTAAAGGGAAGGATAATTTTTGTTTGATAAACGATTATTTCGTAACACATGATGTGGACTGTAGAAGGAGCGGGGTGTTAAGCACCGATGTAGCGCGCGCAATATGTGAAATAAGGAAGGGCGTTCCTACGCGGAAGAAAGAGGTTACTCCTGAATGCGATCCTACACCCTGCTCTATTCACAGAAAACCATTGGCTGTCAAAGAAATGCCTCTTCAACTAAAATGGGTGCAATTTCACTATGTTCAATGTCCATGATAAAATATTAGCATTTCTCCGGAAGTTTGAATTAAGGTGAAAACGGTTTGATCGCAAATAAATTGATCATGTAATAGTAGAAACATTCAAGCAGAACATCAAAATGTTTCTAAAGAATCTTAAAGAGTTTTTCAAAAGCCAAATGCAACCAAGGGGTGGATTATGAACCCATTTGTCACTATCTCTTGATATGAATAATTGTATTTGCTAGCACGCGAGTGTGACATGGTAATTGAGCTAGCTTCAGATGGGGCACTGAAAGTCATATCTGGGGAAATGTCTTTCCAAAATGTTGGGTTAGTTTTCAATCTGATTATCCTGAATCATCCTGCAAAGTTATAAAGCAGCGGTTCCCAAAGTGTGCTCCGCGAAGCACTTGGTGCTCTGTGAAACATCTCCAAGTGCTCCGCGGAGAGATTGTAAATAAAAATAAAATAAATGTGACAAGATCTCAAAATTGTTTATTTGTGCGCTCATGAACTGTTTTTAGATAAGTATTGTGTAGAAATAATTTAGCTACTGCATCGTGCCGTAAAGTAGTATAAATAGCAAGTATTATGGATCCAAAGTGCATTGTCATGCGGCACCTCAGTCAGGTTTACCCGCCCTCACCTTCTCGGAACCACACAAAACATTGAGAAAATCCGTGAAGCACACAGACTTCACGTGGCGAAACTAGACAGATAGGCTCAATGGCGCCAGCTAATCCCGGCTTAACGAGAGCCTCACTTTACTTAAAGATCCGATTGTTAGCTTTGACACTTTTACAGAATTTTCTGGAAAGTCTCTATTGTATATTAAAAACTCTTTGTTTCATCGCTCCATTCTGTTGCAGTTCATTCAATGTTTAGTCGAGAGTCGAAACGAGTCAAATTGCAGTGCGGTGTTATTTTTTCACGAGTGCTTTTGTTGTGTGATTTTTTTTTTATAATTACGTTAATAACTTTAATGGATCTTCCCCCTTGAGGACGAAACCCCTGCCTATTACAGGTTTTTTTGGAGCACCTACGTAGTGATTTAGAAAATATCATAGATTTGCTTTCAATAGATCGCTGGCTGAAGTTTGGATCCTTAAAAAAGACTATTAAAACCTCCGCCACAGTTCCTCCAGTAGTTATGGAAGCATCAACAGCTAACAGGTATGTACAAATATTATGTTAGATGCATTTTTTTTAACGTTGAATAGTGTTTATCTATTGGGGTCTGCTAGAATAAGAGCGTGTGTCATTAAAACAAGTAACAGCTTTGGATGCCAATAACACAGGACCTAAAATAAGAGATAGGGACTAAGGTACACACATCTTTATACAAATTAAATAGTAAATAAAGACTTTTCAGTATATGCATTGCATGTTGTACATGTTGTTGCACTTTTAACAAAAATAGATTTCAGCTCAGGTTATTTTCGAATTTTGGCCTGGTAATTGGTAGTAACCTTGAAGATGCAGCCAATTTGATGTCACCAAGCGATAGGATAAGATGGTTACTCACATTTAACAAGCATTGTGAGCAAACATGCGAGAAACATTTACATTCTTAGACAATATTCAACGTTAATTTAGGAGATATGGTTCTTTGATCAATTGTTTTATTAAATACTTGACATTTATTATTATCATTAATATTATTTACCCAGATGATACGAATATTATTTTTATATTGTAGTGTGGAAGAAGATGGAGCAGTTGCCAATGCTAGAATTGCTGGACAGGATGAAGGGTTTTTAGACGAATCAGCGACAGCAGGTGTGACAGAAACTTCTGAACTGTTGAAAGAACTGCCTAGTAGTAGTTCTTTGGAGATCAGTGCCACAGGTAAAAAAATTATAAAAAGGTAGTATCACGATTCCTACTTGGATATTGGATTTGTTGAGACTAGTGACAACAAACCACAATGCGTAGTTTGCCTGAAAGTTTTGCCAAACAGTGCGATGTTTCCAGCAAAAATGCGCCGTCATTTTGAGGGGGTCCATCCAGAATGCAAGGGCAAACCGACTGATTTCTTCAGAAGGAAGTATGGTGAACTTACACAAGCCCAGAAAATTATATCTTATCCCTCAAAAACAGTTAATGAACAGGCTTTGATGGCGTCCTACTTAGTCAGTTACCGAGTTGCTCAAGCTGGCGAAGCCCATAATCGCTGAAAACCTGATAAGGCCTTGAGTAAAGGACATAGTTGAATGTATGCTGGATGCAAAAGCCAGAAACTAGTGGACACCGTTCCTTTGTCAAATAACACGATTTCGCGACGAATCGGGGACTTAGCAGAGGATGTGAAAGCTACTTTACTTTCATGAATAAAATGCACTAAGTTTTCGCTCCAAATGGATGAATCAACGGATGTTGCTGGATTGTAAATTTTAATAGTATTTGTACGCTACCAATACTTGGAGACTTTTCAAGAGGATCTGCTTCTCTGCAAGCCTTTACCAACTAACACAACTGGCGCTGAAAATTTCAAATTAATAGAAGAATTTTTCAAGGTGAGTGACATCCCATGGGATAACTGCGTTTATGTGTGCACGGATGGCGCAAAGTCCATGACTGGGAAGACGTCCGGTGCTATCTCAAGAATAAAACAAAAATTCAAGGAATGCAACAGTAGCCACTGCATCCTACACCGCCATGCCCTTGCTGTGAAAAAAATGCCACCCTTCCTAAAAGAAGTCTTGGACGAAAGCGTGAAAGTAATTAATTTTATCAAATCTAGACCTAAAAATACAAGACTATTCAAGCTGTTGTGTGAAGACATGGGGAGTCTACATACGTCTTTACTTCTTCACACAGAAGTAAGGTGGCTTTCTCGTGGCAAAGCTTTGACTCGGCTCTTTGAAATGAGGGCTGAAGTCAGAACCTTCCTGATTGACAACGACTTCGCTTTGGGAGACTGTGATGAGAATTGGGTTATGAAATTGGCGTATTTAGCAGACATTTTTTAAAAAGTTAATGACTTAAGTATCTCACTTTAAGGGAAAGCAGTAACGGTTTTTGACGCTAGCGATAAAGTACAAGCGCTTAAAAAGAAAATAAAGTTTTGGGCAGATTCAATGAAAAATCTAAATCTAGACAGTTTCCCAATGGTAAAAGAATTTAGAGAAGAACTAGATTCTGACGTACCCGAATATATCTTAAATGAGTTTCACATTCATCTGCTAAATTTGCTTGATAGTTTAAACTGTTATTTTCCAGAAGAATTCCACGATAAAATAAAAGAGAACTGTTGGGTTGTAAACCCATACTCTGCTGTGTTGGAAAAGCCAGCCTGTATGACATCACACCAGTATGAGTGTATGATTGATTTGACATCAGATTCTGTGGTAAAATATAATTTTGCAACTAAGAATTCACTAACAGAATTTTGGTGTCAGCTAAAAGACGAATTTAAAGTTTTATCAGATAAAGCGAAAATCATCCTTTTACACTTTACAACAACTTACTTATGTGAATCAGGATTCTCTGCTTATGTGGCTACTAAAATAAAATATATATCCCGCCTGAATGTAGAGCCAGATATTCGGTTGCAGCTGTCCCAAATTAAACCAAATATAGCCACATTGTGCAAATCAAAACAGTCCCATCCCTCTCATTAGAATCTAAGTTCTTTGGCTATGCTTTATCGTTCTTTTTCGATACCAAGCTACATTTTTTATTTTGAAACTGTAATACCTTATATAGGTGAGTAGTATTGTATATTTACACTACCTGCTTTGAATTTGTTCTCAAATGTGTTGCATTACTTTATGTTTTTTGTTGTTGGTTTTCGTTTATGTATTGAAGTAAGTTCCTTATTTCTCTGAAAATATTGTAGAAAAAATATTTATAATGAATAAAACTTTATGTTTAAGGTGAGTATGTAGTGAACGCGAGTTAAGGAGAGTGAATTTAAAGTTTCTAGGGCAAAACATTTTTTTTTTCAAAATAAGAAAACTATTGCTTCTATAAAAACATAGAGTTTAATTTTCTTCACATGGTGACCTCATTAGTTGTTGAATATCTGTTGTGAACAGAGCAGCATTATCTAAGAAACTTTTTAAATGAAGAGAAAAATTTGTTATTAAATTCCAGGACATCCTTGACAGATATTCAAGAAATGTTGATCTCGCCATGTGAAGAAAATTAAGC
This sequence comes from Timema cristinae, assembly GCA_039000515.1. Classification (NCBI taxonomy): domain Eukaryota; kingdom Metazoa; phylum Arthropoda; class Insecta; order Phasmatodea; family Timematidae; genus Timema; species Timema cristinae. Next base: position 70,799,863 of record JBCFYV010009882.1, on the reverse strand, counting down.
TCTATGATTCTATAGAAGCAATATTTAATTTATTTGATCCTAAAAAAAAGTATTGCTATAAAAAGTGCAAAAACACCTTTTCTTGCGTCCCCTGCATCCCCACATTAACATGTCCAAATGCTTAAAAATTCGTTTCCAGAGCCAATAATGTTGTCATTCGGTTACTACCTATGTAGGTGCTACGTGAAAATATCTTCACCTTTATGCCAAATACACGTATGTGCAAAATTAGTGTTTAGAGAAAAAAAAAAGTAAAGTTCTAACTTTCAATGTCTTTCAATGGGAAACATTAAGTTTGGATCAAAATATAAGCTATTTTGAATTCGAAAAATAATTCGTGCTTTTGTTATATGATAAAAAAATTGTCTAGCAACTTGAAAATGCAGTTACGTAAAAACAGCCAAAAATCAACATGGTCTAAGGGCAACGATAGTGCTCCGTCACGAATTTCTCTCCTGAGAAGTGCTCCGCGACTCAAAAAGTTTGGGAACCGCTGCTATAAAGTATTTGCTGCCATTTACAATTACATATAATTGCGAATTTGGATTTTCTACTCTTGTAGAAATGTTGAATAAGAAGGGGTACCGTCAGGATGCTGAACATTACCTAGACCTCAAATGATCCAACATCGAAAACAATATTTTTAAGCGTGTGAAAGATCATAAACAATACTACCCTGCTCCATTGACTAAGGAGGGTGGCCCGTGATGCATCAAACGCTTCTCAAGTGGTCCACCACTGTGAAAAGTTTGAGAACCAATGCAATAACTCTTAGGATAATATACTTGAAAAAAGTTTTAAAAAATCGAAAATTTAATATGGCGGTTTCAAAATAAAGTACTGAATCATGACAAAAACGTTTGAAATGAATAATTACGTTCAACGATAATTACTTTTCTTAACAGTAAACTGTTACAGTACTTTGTAACTTTAATTTTTTGTTTAACTCTTTAACAACCAGTTATTTATACTCTCTCTCACTCCTCACACTTTTTTTTTAGCACTAACAGGCAAGAGTTTTAACATTGTGTATAGAGAAATTATGACTTAATCTTCTGGATAAATTTAGGCTTTTAACACTGGTATCTCTATTTAGAAATATCATATCTCTATTTAGAAATTATTTTAATACCCTGAGGTGACCTGTTGTTCTAGGAGTAAGTTGTCAGACTTCTGTGCTGGAGGTCCGTGGCACAATCCTCTGTCTCAACACAGATTTATCTGATTGCCAAACCCTTCTTTCATCTCTGACAAGACATGTGTTAATCACAACTTGTGAGTGTGGGGAATGCCAGACCTCCACCGTGGTCTGGATTCCACATTAAACTGTAGGTCCTCCATTTCATCTCACAATCATCCTATCATTACACATTAGTGTAAGTGCGTATAACCCGAACGGGTATTAAGACGCAGGGATGATGATGATAATAATAATAATAATAATAATAATAATAATAATAATAATAATAATACCAATAATAATATTTTATAGAATCCCCGTGCAAAGAAAGGGTACACCAATTAGTGTAAAACTAGAATGCTTTTTTTAAAATTCGATATTGATTTACACATAGCTTAGATTAGATAATCCAATTTTTATTAAAAGATAGCTCTAGAAATTTTGCCTAAAAATGTATACCTGGAGAAACTTTCATATGATCATCAAAATTAGGTTTGTGATGAAGAACTTTAATAACTACTCGTAGTTTGCTTATAATGGATTTTTGAAAATATATTCCTAACCTTAATAGAAAATATGAGAAGTTAGTATGATTGTGTTGTACCATTAAATTTACTCTTACAACATATTTATTTTATGAACAACAATATATTTAAATGCCTAACTATGTGGCGAGGAGGAGGAGCGTAGTTTAAGGAAAAGTCACCAGTAGTAGGTATATGCCCCCCCCCCTCCTCCCAACTCCCTCCTCCTATGTGTCCTCCCAATAGCCAATTTCCCCAAGTCTATCTGGCCGATATTCTAACCTCAACCCCTTCTCTTCCAATATACTATATTGCGATAGTGACGCATTAGACACCCTGAGAACCAGTCCAGGCAATTATTTTCGTTAGCACCAGGTATATTTATATCATAACGACACTAAACAACATATATATATATATATATATATTGTGTGTGTGTGTGTGTGTGTGTCATGTAGTGATATCCAAACTGTCCGACATCTTAGCCTATTCGGTGTCTGACTACTCATTTAAGGGCTCCAGGCTCGATTCCTGGCATGGTGAAAAATTTATCATTGACGAATAATAAAGTTTTTTATGTTATTCGAAGTGATCTGAAGCTCAAGATTCATAGTTCACGCAATCATGTAGGACGATTTGTCTGGAAAATTATAATTATACTTTTTTTTTTAAATAAAAATCCCTATAAGATGTGTTCTTAAATTAAGAATATATTACGACGATATCTTGTATAGTTTTTAAATGCTTAGAATTTTCATAATAATGAAGTGTCCTGGATTTGAAATAATTCCTTCTCTTTATTGTTATTACTAAAAGTATCCCTCAAACTTAGGTCAAAATTGGTAACATAGACTTAGCTTGGCTGGAAACTGAATTATCCGCCAACTTCCATTTTATATGAGTTTTGTAAGATTTTAATAGCCATAACATTTACAAGGAACTTTTTCAAGTTTAAGAAGGTAGGATTGAATGGGACGCAAGAAGAACCCAGTGCTTTTGCAGTTTTTATATCAAAGAATTATTTTGGTTGAAATAAATAAAATATTACTCCAGTACAAACATATAATTTAACTTTCTTTGCATGTTGATATCAACATGTCATGAATAACCATAATGAGCATAGCGGCATTGGATGAGAAAAGTTTTAAGTGAAGAGAAAAGGTTTTAATTAAATTCCAGGATACCCTTGATAGATATTCAAGAAATTCTCAGGTCACCATGTGAAGAAAATTAAATTCTATATTTGTATTGGAGCAATATTTTATTTATTTTGGTAAAACAAAATGTTTTGTCATAAAAACTGCAAAATACTTGCTTTTTCTTGCATCCCTTTCCATCCCACCTTAATAATTATCAATACTTCAATGAATCAGATACTAAGATTCACGCTTCTATAAATGCCCGTGTATGCAACCTATTGTAACAAAGTGTACGATAAATACGCTACACAAATTTCCAACAATAGTACAATTATTATTCTTGGGCCTTCTTTGCTAAGAGGCTCTTTGAAATGAAAAACCCAAAAAACTACTATTATAGATTTTTTTTAAATTGTGGATTTGTTGTTCCGTTATTATTTATTAACAACTCCATATTATAAGTGGAAAATCCGGGTGGCGGCCGGACTCTGCATCGCGTGTGGCCTTGTGCCGTGAGCTATGCATAAGTGGCCCGCAGGCCAATATGGCAGCCAGCTTCCTGACCTGCAGAACAGGAAGCTGACCCGGTACGAGAACCAGGAAACACTGATAAGCCGTTTCAACAGTATTAACGTCCAGTTACAACAACACTTTTACCCTTCGCTCGGTGGGAGACACGAAACTACAGATCTTGATAAGGGAATCGTTATGCTATGCCACCAGATATTGTGAAAGAAAAAATACTAAAATTATAATTACTTGTATATTATAATATTTCAAATACTTATCTTGAATTATTTTATATAAGGAACATAAAATCAAGGTAACGTGTTTTGATCAAAGTTTCAGAACGAATTCAAAGGGAGATGGGATTAAGAAAAATGTGCTAAAACTGTTTTCTATATATGTAAAATAACATCTCACTTCAATATTTCTCTTGGGAATGCTAGTTCTGAAAATTAAGAACCACTAATACAATCCTAAATTATCTCAAAAGATTCTATTGATTCTTTAAAAACGACTTGATTTATTCAAGGAAGGCTAGTTCCATGAATTTTAGAAATTACTTTTATCTCAGAACTGTGGTATTTCACGTGATAGATCGTTGAAAGTGATCTTAATTCCTATTTATATAAATTATTTTAAAATTATAAAATTTATTTCTGAGATATAGGTACGTAAAAATGTGTTTCATCTTCATTTTGCTTGAGACATAAATTGAATTAACAACCTCTTCTTAAATAAAATGAAATTTCGATAGCGTTTCATTAATTCAATAGGCATCCTTATGGAGAGTATAAGAAGGAATACATTACTTGTAAATAAGTTGAACAGGTAGTAAGACGTGGCATAAAAAAATACAAATCGCCAACTAGGTTAACTTATTTGGCGGATGTACTGCATAAATTTTCCATTAGTTTGTATTCAACACCTGCATAAGTTTTGGTAAACCTCACTCACAGCATTGACTTCCAGTGAAGTCTCTTTAATTGACGTTTGGTACCTTTCTAATTTGTGCATCAGTCTTATATTAACCGTTTTATTAATAGGCCCTTCAATCTGGCCCAAAGGCAGAGGTACTTACTGGTGTGAGTGGAAATTAAATCACTTTTTCAATGTCCCATTTATGAACCGCTGCAATGTACAGCAGTCTCCCGTAGAGGTCTCGTGTGCACTTCGTGGCCTCTAACTTTGTTTGACAATTGGTGGGCTTTTGGGCTGAAATGCTAGCCCAGTATTTATAACAATGTTTCTGGTTATCGGATTTTTGACACTTTGGGGATCCACAGCATACATACCTTTGAACTTTTCAAAAACAAATAGTCCTTTTTCGTAAGTTCTTACACGCTCATCTATCAGCTCAGTCATACTCACCTGCCCACTGGAGGGGTTTATTATAGGAGTGTTGGGTACAATATTGAGAAAAGGATTGAAAAAGTTGTCAATTGTATTCATGATTTCCAAAACATCATTGTTGTATCTGATGTTCCTAGAGCTTTGAAGTTCAGCTTTCATGTCTTTAACATGTGCTAGTCTAATGAATTCCAACAAATGAGTCATATATTTTCTCCTGTTGGATCTTGTTTTTATCCATCATGCTTTGGTGGAATAAGAATGAGCTAAAGCTATGATACCACAAACAAGGGCTCCGCAAGCTTTTGAAATTGGGGTGAGGGTCTCAATGGAAAGGGGGTCTGGAGATTCGATCCAGGTAAAATTTTAGACCCTGGATGACTTTTGAAGATATTTGAAGGAGGTTTATTTTTCATGGGTAGTTCATTTTTGTAGGTCTTTCTTTGTCATTATGTATAGTAACAACATAGTAGGAACTTGGGTGGGGAAGAGAATGGTAGCTTTTTTCAGTCATCAAATAAAAATGTAGGTAGTCCTCTTCTATATTTTTATTTTATAGTTAATGATACTATCCAGTGGTGGTGGAACATTATTACTGTAATAAGGGCAATAAGCAACAAAAAAAAGGTTGTGTTTAACGTATTGGCCCCCAAGTCAAAAGGGTGATAGGAAGCCCTCCTCCAGAAAATTTCCTAAATTTGGTTGCGCTTAGAACTTAAATAGAGTGGTCCACACTTGGAAAAATTTAAGAAAATTATACTCTTATAGAGGTTATTTGGAGTGTTTCTCACCCAGATTTTTTTTTAATTTGGAGTTTTCAACACGTAATTTAAAGTGTTCTTCACCTGGAAACCGTTTGAAAATTTAAAGTGGTCTTCCCCTGACAAATTTTCGAAAATTAAATTCCTCTATGAACTTCTTAGAGAGATTTTAAGTAGTAAATTTTTGAAAATGTTATGCCACTAGAAGATATTTTGAGTTTCTCTAAAATCCTAGTTAGAGCTTAGTGCACACAACCAGAGAAGTAGTTTTTACATTTATGTAGGTGCCATGGATCTAATTGAATGCTATTTTTATCTACCAATTACAAGATGGATATTGTAAGTGAAGGGCCTTAAAAACCTGGGAGGAAAACATGGACAGTAAATATTAAAATATCCACCTATTATATTTAACCGAGGAAAAATCTCTCAAATACATATAGAATGTTATTTAGGAAGTTTTAAGTAAAAGCACAAATCTTGAATTGCAAGTGGTACGCAAAACAAAACCCTACAAGGCTTTTGTTGTAATCACATTTTGAATTTATTCCGAGACTCTCGACAGATACCCTAGATAGTAAAATGAAATTAAATCCTAACGATTAAACATTGGCCTTATATTCTAGTGTCGTTTCATTTTGAAATATATTATTAAGGGTAGCAGATAGTTAAAATTTTTAAGCTAGCTGATTTCTGTTGACAGCATTTATTTATTTTACACACTTTCAAACAGCGCTGACAGGGCCTACACTTTAAATCCCTTTACTTTCCTAGGTTTTACAGGCCAAAGAATATGTACTTTCCCAGCATTTTATGATAAAAAAATATAAACTAAAATCTCATAAGTTTCATTGCTTTATATTAAATTCTTGGCACAAATATAATCAAGAAATCACAATAATTGGGGAGAAAACTATTAATTTAGATTTGGTAATGTTCTCTACTTAATGTTTCACAAATTATTGCAAAAAAAAACCTTCAATGATAGTTTATAATTTATCTGACTTATCCTTGACTTTTCATGTGACAACCAATTAATTGTTTCACTTTCACCTTTTCTTTTTTCCATGTACACTCCTTCTACCCTGAAAAGTAGCAGTCTTACTTAGTCTCATGGGCGTAGGGATAATTTAATTTTGGGAGAGTTACAAACTGCAGGCTTATGACATAATGTTAAAACTTCTGAGAAAAAGCATAAGTGTTTTAAAAAGTAGCGGTGGAACCTTTTTTGTGTGAGGGGCAGAGGGGAGAAAGCGAGAATTTATTTCCTCATTCCAGTTAATGTTTGAAAATTGGATGCGCTAGAACGTATTGGTAGTGGTCCTCAAAGTGGAGAGGTTTATAAATGTATATTCTTTTAAAAGAAATTTAGAGTAAACCTCATCCGATTTTTTAAAATTTTGATAATCCTAAAGGCTACTTGAAGTAGTTCTCCTCAAGAAAATTTTTTAAAATTGGGTTCCTCTAAAAGCTATTTTAATTAGTGCTGGATAAGATTTTTTCTTAAATTAGAATCCTTAGAAATTATCTAGTGGTCATAATCAATACATTTTGATGCCCAAAAAAGCTATTTAGAGGGCTCCTCGACTGATTTTTTTACCTTCAAAATTAGATGCCTCTGGAAGATATTTGAAGTGGGTTTAGTCCTGACACATTTTTGAAAATAGTTGAACCATGCAAGGGTGAACTAAGTTAACGGATTGACCCTGTAAAACTCACATTTTGGAAGGTAGCTTAATGAACCTTTAAGATAGGGCTGGTTAAATAACTAATATTTTTCTTACAAAGCATGCATACAAATTCAAATATATTATCAAGACAATGTTTAACATAGGTTTAAAAATAAAAAACTATTTTATTCAAACCACGAAAAAATGCTTATTAATTTTATTGATGTCCATATTTTTATTTTTATTTTTGTTAGCTCAACAGAAATATGGTAAAAATAACATTTGAACTGTGGTTGAAAAACCACCTCATGTTAAAATTAAACTTACAATTCAACTATGATTATTTTTAAAATTTGTTCTCATCTATGACAAAAATGTAATTAAGTATAACCCTTTGGCTTTATAATTCTGGTATTGTTTTTATTTGAGGGAATCACAATCAGTCTTGGTGTTGGTTAATATATTTTTGTAAAATAGTTTTTTCGTGTGAGAAAAATAAACTGCAAAACTAGGCCTTTTAATTTTTCTAATAAATTAACTATAAATTTATGTTTTATAAAATTACTAAAATGAGATAGCAGATTTATGTTTTATACATGGGTTTTGTATTTACTTGGGAAATATTGGGGGGGGGGGTTAAATAAAGTCCCAGTCCCTCAAGATAAAAACATTGGGGGGGGGGGGGCTCAAGCTTTTCCCCCAGACCCCGTGTTCCAAACTTCATAACACCAAACCTTGATGCATCATTTTTATTCGCGGTTTGTTATAGCGCCATTTTCACAGGGACATGAGAAAAAGAGCCACTAGAGCCTTTGATGGATAGTCCTCCTTTAGAAAGAGCTGATTTTGCCCCTGGACATATCTCTTATGTATTAAGAAGCTTTAGGAGATATACTGTCATCCAACGAGCATAACTGTGTTTGTTACATGCAAAGAAAATGTACACATTTTCTCTATAATCTTTGTATTCATGTCAACACTACTGGTTCTGTATGATCGACATAAAACTTGTAAATTTCCACAAAATCCATGTAATTTTGGAATAACTGTGCTGATTTACCGTGCGAGCTTTTCCTCGTTTTATATGTGAAAGCTTTGTACTCTTCATGCAATTGAATTAATTCAGTTGCACCCAAAATTTCTTCAATAGTATCTTTTGTCAAATTACCATTACACGTTAACACTTGGTTTTTGATTCTTTCTGAATTCAGAGGTCTGCCTTCATCACAGGTTTGTAAAAACGTAATGAAGTGAATGCATTATAAAGCCAATGATTATAATATGTGAAGGAATCTGTATCAGTTGTAACGCTTTCCCTTAAAGTTCACTTGGTGTGAGCCAGACGCAAGCACCACACTTTCAGTCAAAATATGTTCGATTCTTGGTACATCAATTAAATAACCAAAAGCAACAAAAAAAAATTCTAATTCTATATGAAATGAACCTAAGAAAATCAAAAGTTATCAATACGTTATCGCTCTTAAAAGAGCAGGTTTTGCTAATGCTAGGTTATAATGAACAAGGACAAATCTTTGTCCACATTTAAATGCAGCTTATTGTGATACTTTCAATGTTTCAAGAACATTTGTCCTGGTTGGTGGTAGGCTAATGTACTAAATTGCTTGAGCAGGTATCAAATCGGAAGTTAATTTGACGTTCAAACCTTACACATTGGTGTGTTTTTACACCATTGTACTGAAATCACTCAAACAAAATATTTATTTAAACTTTCCTCCCAGTAACGTGTTATAGTACACTTTACTATAGAAAAGTAAAGATCCCTTAAAAGCCTGGGCTACTTTGGGTATGGTTCTAAGATTCTAGAAGAGGGCTGGAAAGTTCTTGACTTCCTCCGGGTGGTTTCCTACGATGCTTTGCAGTGTGGAGTTGAAGTTTCGCTAATGCTCAGTAGGTTGCAGCACATTGTTGACAAAATAACCCTGGTACCTGTTATGCCCCACTACCCCTCCTGATATAATAAAAAAGAAGTAGGTTTACATAACCATGTTAAAACCTAATATTTGATTAACATTTATACATTATATGTGACGTGGATGCTTAACTAAATAGACAAATAAGTTATATCGTGTAGAGTAACTGAAATATATTTATGAATGTAATTTTAACTTTTGAACATGGGTCTGTGGAGAGGAGGGAGTGGCAGGGGGGTTACACCCTACCAAATTCTCTACACCCGTCCCTCCTGTACCCAAGGGTTCATCCCTCCCTGTCTGTAACATTTGAAACGTTTTCACCAAGGATCTACGAGCTTGGTTTTTTTCATTCGAATCTAACTCGAGTCGAGTATCTCATAAAGCTCTTAAGTTCAAGTCAATTTATAGTATATTTATAATTTTAAAATGTTAAGTAAAAGTGCAATAGTATATTTAAATGCTACCAGTCAAAAATAACATAAAATGTAGATACCACATCTTTAAAATTTGAGATTTTAAAAATATATTAAAACCACGCAACTATGTTCTTTAAATAATAAGTACAGTAATTTTTATAAATAATAAATATTTTATTAAAAAGTTTAAGAAATGGAAATATTGGTTTCTAAATTAGAAATAACACTTTAAAAAGCATGATTTAAAAATAATAAAACCACTCAAATATTATTATAATAGAATAAATAATCTAAATTGTTTCACCCATGTCTTCAAAGAAATTAAAGAATACCAACAATTACAAAAATTGGTTTATATAGTTTAGGTTTTAATGAGCTGATAGATTCCCAAAATAAGCCCCTTATCTTTAATTACCCTATAAGAAAACGTAAGAATCACAAGCAGTTAAAAATTTGAATTGTTTGATATTTCGTTTATTAGTCATTAATGTAATAATGGCGCCTGATCCCTTATTCAGTTTCAATTTAATTACACTAAGCATAGTTGTACTGTACATGCACCTTATATGAGCTTTTACGAGAAGTTATCATATTAAGAATATTAATTCAATTCAATTTTTAATACTTATATAAATTAATTTTCATTTTCATTCTTGAAAATAAAAAATAAGATGGTTTGATTCATCTTTATAGTAGATGCTTTTTTTCACTTAAATGTGGTAAATTTGGTAAAATATGTATTGCACTGTTGGTCAACTCTGGTTTTAGAAAGTTTAACCAACGTAATTCTATAAATAAATAGTAACTAATGTTCTTTATATAGTTGAACGTATTATTAAAAAATTTAAATAGTTTAAGTTCGAGAGCAATCTATATATCTCAATGTTAAATTTTTAACTCAAATGAAATTATAATTTTAGAAAGGTACCATGTAAATATATTAAAAATAATGATTATTCAAATATTTAGTGATATACCTAAATAGTTTTTTCATCTCCTTGTAATGGCAGTTTTACATAACATCAATCAAAGCTAATTCAAAATGAATGAAAATGTTGAATTAGTTTAACGGTAGAAAGTGTTTTTAGAGCTCTATTAGGTTATTAAAATGACATTTTATATTGTTTTTAACAATTTATTAAAATATACCGAATGATTTATAAGTGAAACTGCTGATTCCATTTAAATGAAATAGCCTATAATTAACGTTGCATTTTAAAAATTGATTTTTACACACTGCACATCTTTAGAAGTTTAAAAATTACAAGCTTACACAAATATTATCTCAATCCAGAGCTTTAATGAAAAGCTCGTCTCGAAGCTCGAAATACGAATACTTGCAGAGCCCAATTTTCCAGACATTCATTTAGAATCAAATGCCACCCATCTTACTTACTATATGGCATCTGGAAATAGAAAGTTCATTGCATCACTTACAAAAGTATGTCACCTATCCCTATCTTGAGCTAGTTCTGTCCAGTCCACCTCATTACACCCCAACCCTATCTTGAGCTAGTTCTGTCCAGTCCACCTTATTACACTCTACCCCTATCTTGAGCTAGTTCTGTCCAGTCCAACTCATTACACCCTATCCATATCTTGAGCTAGTTCTATCCAGTCCTACTCATCGCACCCTATCACTATCTTGAGTTTACTCTACCCAGTCAAACTCAGTACACCATATCCCTGTCTTTAGCTAGTTCCATCCAGTCCACCTCATTACACCCCACTACTTTCAACATTTTAATGTTATCCTCCCATCTGCATCTAGGTCTTCCCAATGGTATCTTCCCAATGTGTTTGCCAGTCAGTACCCTGAATACTGTACTAGAATATTCCATACGTGCTGCTTGTCCTACCCACCGTAATCTGAGAACCTTGATTATCCTAGTAATGTATTTTGATAAGTACAGGATAAGTAACTCAGCATTATGTAATATTCTCCACTCCCCAGTAGCCTCATTCCTTTTCATTATGAATACCTTCCAGGCCAACTTGCTTTCGAACACCCTAAATTGGTTTTCGTCACGTATGTTAAGATGCCACCCAACTAGCGAATTAATAATACAGTTTCCAAATAAAGTTAATATTCTTATTCAATATTACATGTCAATTATGTATACATGTTAATATGAACCGCTTTCTCTTTCATTTCTTCCGGATGCATGTCAACATGCATCTTACCAGAATCCTTAGTTTTAAACTACTACCTTACGGTAACAGCTGGTAGAAAGAACTGTTTTTGTTTTAACATTCCTTCTGCTTATGTATGTAAATTACCACTTTGTTAATGATAGTGTTTATATAGGTCATTTAATGAATTCAAACTTGTTTGTGTATACAACAAACCGTTTAAAATATACCTTCTGACACATTTATTTTTTAAACAGGTTTGATATCAACTTTTTCCCATAATAAGTATAGGTGTGTATTTAAATATCTATTTAAAAGTATTCTCTCTTACTAAGTGCCCAATCCCTTAAAACGCTCCCGCAGAATACAAGGTTAGACATTCCAACCACAGAAACATTAGCCGTCGGCCTACACATTATATACACCTTACCCAATCAAAAATAATAAAACAACATTTAAATATATATAAGTTAAAATATATCCCAGTAATTGTATCTATTAATTAGAAATTATTTGGCCGTCCTCTTGGTCTAGTGGTCATCATTCCTGACTACTAATCTATAGAACCTGGGTTCTATTCCCTGAAGATGAATTGTTTCTATCGTTTCCATGGTCTGGTTAGTTAGATTTAAGTTACTTTATATCCCTTTTAACTGTCTTTAAGCCTTTTCAGCCCTTTCATTCTTTTTACGCTTTATATGGATTTTATCCTTTTTACCCTTGCTATCCTCAACCATTTGGCACCTTTTTACATGTTTTACCCTTTTAACCTTTACACTAATTTATTTTGATTAGATTTACTTTTTGACCTTTTAAGCCTTTTTGCCGTTTTGTAAGCGTTTTACTAGTTTTTCCTTAGTTGGCAGATTTGCTACTTTTCCCCTTTTGTCTACTTTACCTTAGGCTCGTTTCTCTTTTTTCCTTATTGGCCTTTTGATCCTTTTTACACATTTACCCTTTTTAATTTCCTTCTTTACATTTTTTAAAGAAAAAACTTTTAGATTTTCCCTTTCTGCCCTTTATGCACTTTTTACACCTTATTAACCTTTTAATCCTAAAATAGTTTTCGTGTGAAAAGCCAGATACTTCAATGTAAGTCAGTAATATATTCCTTTAACTCTTTCCCACGGCTCCCAAATAAGATACCTAATAACACCTGTGCCATATAACAGGACTTGATTAATCTTCTTATTTTCCTACATCTTATCCGTTCATGTTGGGTGACGTTTTAATCTATCCCAGTTACAATAACTTACAATATTTGTTTTGGCGGACCCGTTTTATAGCTGGGTGCTCTTTCTGACACCCACTCCCGACACTCGAGGAAACATAGTTAAATCTACAAGCGAGCGCGAAAGAGCCGGAAGAGCTCAATTATGCCGGAAAGGTACTTTCACATACCTACCAAAGATCTTTCACATGCCACAATCGACATGGGATTGATGGCTTTACTTCCCCTCTGAAGGAAGTTGTTTTAAGGATTTTTGTCGCTCATGTAAATTCCGTTGGCCTTGTCTGGATTAGAATTCATGAAAATCGGGTATTTAGGTGAGCACTATACCCCAATATCACCGAAGTCGATATAAAACACCAATTGATTAATAAGGTAGAGTTTTAGCATTCACGACTGTAAAATATATGTAATACGACATATTATAATATACTCCAATGATAATGATGTGATTTTATTTTATTTTGAGAATTTGCCTATAGACCTACTTTATTTTATACTAGTAGCTGTATGAACTGCAGAACTCGCTACTTCCACGTTTTATCATTACTATAGGCCTAATCCTAAGATTTCTCTTTTGATTTCCAGATGAAATGTCTCCTATAGTTTCTCCTTAGATTTCATGTTGATATTTTTCCTTGGTGATCAATTTAGACATAAAATAAATTAATACTATATTAAATATACATTATATTCAAAGAGAATGTGTTGTTCTCTTGGTTTAAGGAGTCATTTTCACAAAATATGTCAAACTTTAAAAAAATACTCTAGTTAATTTATCTATTGGTTATAATTATAAATTGTAATAACTTGAGATTAGCTATTAAACGAAAAACCTTTTTCGCAGCCTCCATATTGAAATTGATAACTAGATTTCAAACTATGTACTGTACTGTACATACATCGTTTCTCCTATGTTCAAAGAATGTATCTACTTAATTTTGTTAAAATTGGTCTTTGCATTTGAAGTTATATCGAAACAAACAGATTTTTGAGTGGCCGCCATCTTGGAACCGATAGCCAGATAAAAAATACATGTGCAGACTTATTTGGCCTAGTTTAAAAATGTATTTGCAAAATTTGGTTAAAGTTCGCGTATGCAGATGACAGTTATCGCAAATAAAGAAAATGCCAAATGCTCAAAATAAAACAGAGCCCCAATTCGTTCGGTCAATTATTTCATTTTATAGTTGAGATGTATACAATTTCTGAATTTATCATTATTCTATTCTATTTCATTATGGCATTTACATGCAACAGAGTTTCCAAAACAACATGAAACATATTTGTGAGACAACTTTTTTTTGGGTGGTGTAATCTTTTAATAGGTAACCTCAACCAATTTAGATTATCTAACATGATCAAAAATTTAAACGGTCTGCGTTTCATTTCTGTGCTCACCATCAGTATTTTCAAAGGTTTTTTTTTTAAATTTTTACCTGCTAGCTCTTATCATAAGACAAATTTTCCAGTTATATCCAAATATCATCCAAGTGGGCCGAGAAGATGGTTCATAAAAAAAACAAAAAAGAGACTGATTTTATATATATTTCAAGTATTGGCTCAACCATCATATATAGGCCTATTTAACTAGGTTATAAGCCCACTTCGGTGTCCATAAGGTCTAACACGTTACTCTCACAGTAGACTAGACTGCCGTTGACGGGGAGATCAAGGTTTGAATCTCGGTCGGGTGTACTGAAAGAGGTTTTTCCAAAATGGTTTTCCACTCTCCCTCCACGCAGATGCGGGTACACATATTCTAAATATAATCTTACCATCCCCTAAAACATTAGCATAATTAGTACATAAGCGTACTGAACGGACAGTAAGTACAGGTAGCTGAACGGTTAGTAAGGCATGATGCTAAGAGAGAAAAATAATAGGTTAAAATAATGACTATTAACGCTGAATACTCACTTATACAAAACTACTTTTTATTAATTAATAAATAAGTATTTGTTTTTAAAACACCATAATGATAATTAAAAATTATATTATAAACGATAATAAAATTAATATAGGATATATTACTGTCCTGTCAATGTATCAATTTAATCTGTTATAGGTAAAAATAAATACTCAGCTTGCACAGCCCTTTTAGTAAGACGATGTCGACATGCTCATAAAATTTCACAAACAATGCCACTCAAAACGAAGAATCTTTATAAATTACCTTTGCTATTCATTATTTGATAAGAGCCCAGTTTCTCTGAGCACGGTGAGTAAACACTTGCTATTCCTTATTTGATAAGAATCCAGTTTATCTGTCCATGGTGAGTAAACGCTGATTATTCATTATTTGATAAGACCCCAGATTATTTGATAGCGGTGAGTAAAACCTTGTTATTCACAATCGGATAACATGCTGGTGTGTCTGTCTACCCATGGTGAGTCAATCCTGGCGTCTCACTATCTTATAACAACCTGGTTTATCGGTCCATCATGAGTAAACCCTTGTTATTTACTATTTGATAACATTCAAGTGTGTCTGCACATGATGAACCAACCCTTGTTACTCACTACTTTATAGCACCCTGGTTTATATCTACGCGGTGAGTAAACCCTTGTTATTTACTATTTGATAACATTCAAGTGTGTCTGCACATGATGAACCAACCCTTGTTACTCACTACTTTATAGCACCCTGGTTTATATCAACGCGGTGAGTAAACCCTTGTTATTTACTATTTGATAACATTCAAGTGTGTCTGCACATGATGAACCAACCCTTGTTTCTCACTACTTTATAGCACCCTGGTTTATATCTACGCGGTGAGTAAACCCTTGTTATTTACTATTTGATAACATTCAAGTGTGTCGGCACATGATGAACCAACCCTTGTTACTCACTACTTTATAGCACCCTGGTTTATATCTACGCGGTGAGTAAACCCTTGTTATTTACAACAAACCAGTGTATCTGGCCTCGAAGAGTAAACCATAGCCCACCACATGAAATCATATCTCCCCTACTGACGCAAACTACGCCCTTCTGCAACTTTCCTTCTTCCAGAGTCAACGACGTGACAGCTGTGTGTGGTTTTTGAAAATAAAAGGCGATCTGGTTGCTATCGTGGGAGGGGAGACTTTATACTGTGGGGTTAGGTTAGGTTAGGGGTACGAGGGAAGGTTAGATTTTCTATTCAGCGACGTTGATCAGGCGGAGTTTAATACACACGCGTGTATGTGTTTGTATGAAGATATAAAGAAAGGTTTGGTGCAGGCATCACGGCTACTAATGTTGTGGGTTTTTTTTTGCAGCAATGGTACTAGGTGTTTGTTTACTTATGGGGTGTAGGTAAAGAGATATGGTAGGGAACTAAAAAATAGGGTAAGGAAGGAGTGGATATTAATCTCTAATATATTGTTGTTGCAGCTCTACAGTATATTTGATTGACGTCGCGGCTTTGAATATGAGCAATCGATAAGAGTGGTCAAACAAAGCTACAGTTACAATGGAAAATGAAGGAAAGACGAGGAAAATGTAGAAAGATAAACTAGTTTTTCAAGAGGCATATTTTACATTATAAAATGTGTTTGTTTAATAATACCTTTTTAGAAAACTAACTTTACTTCAAAAATAACATTTTACACCACATTACGACTTAAATACTTACTAACATAGAGAAGTAAGATAAATTTTAAAATTTAAATTGAGTAATAGGAATTAAAGATATTTTGAAGTTCCATGAACTGCTTATAACTAGTAAATTATTTTTTACAACATATTTAATAAAACTAGTGTTCTCTAAACTATTAATAATCCTCCTTTATAACTTCATAAGGAGTAAAATCTAGACGCTATATAATCTAATAAATAATTTAATTGTACTCTAATATTTTAATAAAATTAAATTGTATTAATATATTCATCCAACATAAAACTAAATTGAGGAAGTCTATCAGTTAATAATTAGCAATAGTGTATAATCACTTTATTTCAGGAGTGCGTCAAAGTGAGTCAATTTTGGTATTACAGTACTTCCTAACTTACTTACTCTAAGGCATAAATAACTTGAAGGTCCATTGCATTTATAACAATTATTAATTAACAGAATCATAAAAGTAAGAATAAATATGATTCCATGTGTTAACCCAAAAACAATAAAAGAACATTCACAAGATCTCAACGTGATCCTCTTGGCCTACTGAGAGCTAGTAAAAATTAATTCATCTTATTTTGCTTGGCATCCCGATAATATGCTTGTAATAATAATAATAATAATAATAATAATAATAATAGCACCACGTCTTACTACCCGTTCGGGTTATACGCTTTAAGTACTAATTACGCTAATGGATTAGGAATTGGGAAGGTTGAATTAGAGGAAGTGAACCCGAATTTGCGTGGAGGGGGAGAGGTAAACCATTTAGGAAAAACTACCCAGTTCACCCGACCGAGATTCGATCCTCGATCTCCCCGTCCTCAGCAGTGGAGCTCAACATGACTAGCGTGTTAGACAACTACGCCACCAAGGCGGGTAATATGCTTGTAAAGAGCCAACCAGTGCAACCAGTGTATTCTATACATATTTAACATAAAAATAAATTACTTTGTGATATTAGCTTAGAATATGTGTTCATTGAAAAAAACTGTTGGTTATCAGGTTTTTATAATAAATGGCATTGGAAAACTTAATGATTCAACAGACATTTATGTGAGGGTGTAAAGTGTTAGCCACTCAGAGTAAGCTATGTGTTCTTAGTTCAAGTTTCTGTGAGCGTGTGAAGTGTAAGCCAATCAATTAGAGTAAATTGTATGTTCTGGGCTCAAATTTATGAAGGTGTGTTAATTCTTAGCGAATTAATTAGAGAAAACTGTATGTTCTAATTCCAAGTTCACGCGAGCGTTTGAAGTGTTAGCTAATCAATACGCGTGAACTCTCTGTTATGAATTAAAATTTCTTTGAGCGTGTTAACTGTTAGCCAATCAATTAGAGTGAACTGTATGTTCTGAGCTCAAGTTTCTGTTAGCATGTGGAGTTTTAGTTAATGAATTAGAGTGAATTGTATGTTCTGAACTTAAGTTTATGTGAGCGTTTTAACTGTTAGCTAATCAATTAGAGCGAACTGTATTCTCCAAGATCAAGCTTTATGGAGCGTATGTAGTGTTAGCTAATCAATTATAGTGAACCGTATGCTCTGAGCTCAAGTTTTATTGAGCGTATGAGGTTTTAGAAAATCAAAAAACGAACTGTCTGTTCTGAACTCAAGTTTCAGTGAGGGTGTGAATCCAGCTCTAGGAATCTAGTTCTGGAGTCTCAATCCTAAAGCCAGCTGACTACAGTGTGGTTTTTACTTCAAACTATAAGTCCATTTTTAATCCAAGCGTAACTGCGCCATAATTTTTTTTAAATTGATTTAAATCATTCCTATTATTAAGGAGTGGATCGTCAATTTCTCGGAATTAAATAATAAAAATTCAAAATAAAATACACAGTTATTTTTATATCAAGTTTCATACCAATAAGAAACTTATTAGTTGTTACATTGTACTGAATTTTTAATTTAACTACAGGAATGTCAATGCCCTAGCCTTAAAATATATTATGTTAATTAATAGATTTTATTACAAGAATTCAACCACTGGGGTCATAAAAAAAATGAATCAATCAATAACTAAAATTGCAATTATTATTTCAGAGTATACTTAGGAGGTGTAAGAATTAAAAATAATATCACTTTGAGATTTACAGTGACGTAACACTCACAAAGTCTTGTGTCTTTGAATCTTTTAGATGATGTACTTAACAAAGCTCAACTGGGATTTATCGGGAGTTTTCTGTGTGTCCTCATTCGTATCTTTATGATGACTTTACCATTGAGTCCCTTCTTAAACTAATTAATTTTATTCAGGAATAAAATATGTTTGAAAAAATATAAAACTTAAGGGAGGCTACTTAAATATTTCCAAAAATATTTACGAAAATGTATTTACCAAACATATGATAACAACATAGACCACTTCTTTCTTAGTGAAAAGCAAATAGCATGCTGATCGCAACACTTGTGTTCGATGGAATGAAATAATAGTGTCAGGTTGCGTTCTTAAGATTATTGTGTGTAATTTTAATATGAGAAGGGGTGGGCCTTGTTAAAAACCACGCCTTATTTGACATTCTTACTTTACATCTCTTCTAAAATATGTATGATGAAAAGAACTCTGAACCCCTGCTAACCATTTTGAATGGCAATCTATCTTAAGTAATATAAACTATTGTAATTACTTGCAAACAATCAAATATATATTTTTTATTTTAAATTTTACATAGTCAAAAAAAACTAAAAATAGCAGAGTTATAAAGTTTACCAAATAAATTAATCTTGTAATTAAGAGTAGAAACATTAATCATGGCATCAAAGTAACATGTCGATCATTTTGAATTAAGAAAATATCTTGGTTTGTTTATATAGAAGGATAAGTTAAAATTAAAACATATGTTAAAATTATACTGAAGCAAAAATTAAAATATACATATAGTATAATCTCCTTAACCCGAACTAATTGGGACCAAAGATTTTCGTTCTAGCAAACAAAATTCGGACCAAGCAGTAGAATGTGGAAAGGTCTGGGAAGAGACCGAATATATTCACAAATTGTAAATTACAGTTGAATGAATCTTATCAAAATTACATTAAATTTACTGGTGTATATAGCACGTAATATGTACTGTAGTTTTAAATTTATGGTTTATATTTTTACAATACTGTAATTATGTTTAGTTACATTAAAATTAATTGTGTTGAATACAGAATATAGATATTAATCATTTATTATTACCGTTTCTTACAATTCCCTTTTAACTTTGAGTTTGTTATCAATAAAATATATTTCATTTGACTAAGTTTATTCCTCCCCCAGTCACCCTCCCCCTTCCCCATTTTCTGAAAATGGTGTTCGGATTATTTGGAATTTTGGACTACAGGGGATTTAATCTATTTTAATATATTAAAATAATTAGTTCTTTAAATTCATCCTTCTCTTTTCATTGCTATCCTTTTATTGCTAACCTTTCTTATATTTATTTATATATTCTCTGTTGGGATAGTTTATTCAAAATTGACAAATATAAAACAATGAACTATGATTATGTCTAAATTGTGTCCACTATCCTACTTATAATTTACTACTATAAATTTGAATTGACATATGAATAGTCAAACTAGAACAAGTTTAAAGGAAATGTTCGATGGTTTTGTTAAAGCTTCCGCTCCCCCTTCTATTCATGCGAAGAAATTCGAAGGGGTGGAGGGACAAGAAGATGCTTGAAGAAGGGAATATATTGCTTTTTGGAACCTCCTCCACTTGTTTTCACTTGCTTCCTGGTCTACAAGTTAAAAGAAAAGATAAAGGAGTATAAAAAAATTGGAATGGGAAGCGACCAAATAAATTCTTTTAGCTTCTCTTTGAATTGTCTTTTCCTTCAATGGATTAATTCATTTGGAGATTGTTCTTTCGTTGGCTTCCCCGTTCCTCTTCCTTCCACGACCATCCATGTAAATCAACGCTAGACAATCCAGCCAAGAGCAACCATATAGAGAAAACAGGGTAACACTTAATACCAACCTTTTCCTTTAGCAGAGGAATGTGAACGTTTTTTATTACTTTCTCGTAGAAATAGAGTATTGAAATTGTGACAATTTTTTACCTTTATATTATGATGGAACGAACTATTTTATGCACCCAAACACCAAAAATTGGTTCTACAATAATTATATTTCTATTTCTGTAAAAATTTATACTTATACTAGTGGACCCGACAGACGTTGTCCTGCCCGAACGTTGGCTTTTCGTTTGGGTGGCATAATTGATTTAGATAATAAAACAAACACTATGTGATTATAACAATTACAAATTCACAATGAACTCCAATTAGTGAGTTACACAAATATTAAAAATTCAGGGTTTGTCAAGACAACATACAAAATAAAACATATTTTCTTTCCTCAAAATCAACTATATTGAGACAATAGTACATTACAAATACTTTGTTTCACAGTAATGGCAATGCTTTCCCATTCCGTCTGTCTGTTTCTGAAACTAATACATTTTACTTAGAATAGGAACTGCTAGACACTTATACATACATGGTATCCATTATTAAAAATAATATATGGAATAGTGATCCCAACAATTTTTGGAATTTCGCCCACAACTCCACAAATATCAGCTGTATCGAAAAAAATTGCGAAGCTTGCTTACAAATTTGTACGTCGGGTACAGCTAATTTTATTTTATTGACGTACCTTCAAATATGACAAATGTCAAATTACTTTTTAATTGTTTCTATTTTCATAGTGCAAAACATATACTGTTTTGGGCCTAGAACCTTTACGGGCTTAAGCAGAACAACTTACCTATATACGTACCATCTAAATAGTATATACTTGTTAAACGAAGTACATACTATTTCGATGATACGTACAGTAGGCTGCATAGAAACCTCACCCCCTCTTATACCTAAGGTTGTGATGTTATAAAAACGGTCCGACAAAATCAATAAAGTTTGTTTTGTTTTTATCTTAATGCGAGTTGATGAACATTGTTTTTCGTCAATCCCTGAGGTGTATAAATGAACAGATTGATGTGTAATCTAGTTAATCAACGATATTAATTTTTGTTTGAAGACACGTGCAGTGATATCATGGCGATGCATTGCTGTTTGACCTGGCAATAACAAAATTTTAATTTCATCTCAGTTAGGATTGCACGTAAATGTAATGAACAAATCTGGTCGGCCGCACGCGCGCACGCAAGTCATGGCGTCTTGAATGTATTCTTGCATATGACGCGGACTACCAATATATGATGATGAAAGAATATATGCGGTAACGATGTAATTGCTATTAGTGGTTCCATCAACGTTACCGATAATAGGATTACGCAAATGAATGTACTCCTCAGAACGCAGCTTCGCTTGATTATACTTGATGTACCGTAATCGCTCGCTTTCAATTTTCGGATACATATCAACGATGTATTGATGAAACTGCTGGAGGCATCAGAGAATGTTGTCTTCATTGGCACGAATCATCAACCGATATGCGTAGAAGTTCATCGCGCTCACTTTATTGTTGGTTTCTGCACCAGCAAAGTAAAAATATAAATAAGACAAAAAGAAATTAATCTTACAGAAAAAGAAAAATTAAATCATATGTAGATTGTACCTGTCACTGGATTTATTTGTTTGATGTTAAAATGATATCCATCTTCTCCTTCCCAAAATATCAACGGATATTGCAATTTGAAAGCGTCGTAAGAACGATGACTGTCTTGAATTGTGTGAACCGTGTTATCTCTGTGTTGGATCCATATATCTCGACGTTCATATGCGTCGCCAACCATAACAACTGCAACTTCATTAATGGTGTGTGAATTGTATCGGCCCGCATGCTCTCCAAATGGTACTTTGTCTGCTTTATTGACGATCATGTAGTTGTCGTTTTGCAGTCTGTTTGAAACGGTATAAAACAACTGGACCAACTGGTTGTGATTTCGCAAAATCTGTTCCAAAGTCGCTACAATTTCTCGCTCCTCCATCTGCTCGATGTGGTTGTACTGGCAGCGTGCGTTTATTTGTTGCTCCTCATCGCCCATATTATTAGTATATTTGCAAGGATTTTGGATCGGCATCAGGCATTGAGATTAAAGAACCTATTTGATGATATACTTAGCCCTGAATTTTAAACGTTGATTCAAAATTGCGACCATCCTCATTCTGAACGATTTTTGTTGCTCCAAATGATGTAATTTGGAAGCAAGAATTGAATTTGTGAATTTTACGCAAAAACAATTTTGATTGAGGTGTGGCTCCAGCCAATTGTGTTTTCAATGGTTCAGGTGGCGAATTCAATGGTGGAAGTACAACTTTTCCAGACGCGCAGCAGAAACCGGTCGATTCACCTTTGTATTTGAATTCATGGCAGATTGGCATTCTTTGTCCATAGCACCGCTGACAATTTGTGAATGTGACGAATAGTCAATGTCCGGCTCATATTCGAACGCAAGACGGAGAAGTGATGCGCGTGTTAATGCGCGATGTACTTGCAGGCGCTGTGGTTCATGTGCTCTGTGTGCGTCAGTGGCTCGTTGACTCACCTGTCTTTGTCTCAATGCATTAGCTCGAAGGCATTCATTGCGTTGCTGTTGACTTTCATTTGCACGTGTGTTTGCAACCTGGACTCTTAAATTTGCATTGTCTGTCAATTGATCTTCTGCCGTTCGATTTAACTGACAATTGTGGACTATTTGTGAATTCTGTGTACGTCGACCAATATTTCCTTCTCTTCCACGAAGACGTGGCATTGTTCTTTAATAAACACACAACACCTAAATATAAGCAACTTATATTTGAATTTTATGGATTACATGTTGTTTTTTTTCGATGAAACGGTTAACACTCCGTAAATTTTATAAAATCATCGACACAAATAAGCACTTAAAATAAAAATTTGCAGGTTAGATTGATTGTCATTGAATACGCATGTATATAATTTAAATTTATGGAAGATCATGTAAGATATTCACTTCAACACAGCACCCTACACATTTTCCCAATGAATGTATTTGAGTACACTTAATGAAAAATACACTCAATATTCACGCGATTGTGATACATGGATTATCGAAACACATCGTACAGAACATGAAATGTCAAAACAACGCCAAGCCATGACGCAAGAGACTTGCGCATGTATTGATGCATACGTCAAATACCACAGAATTCGAAATCAATGCCACCTATGTTACACAAACTTAACTATGAATTATTCTCAGAAGTTCAATTATTCACTATTCAGAAGTTTTTAACGGTCAATTATTCATATTATATTCATTATTATATATATTTGGGGGGGTGGAGGGGGGGGGGCGGAGTGAAATTGTGAGGTTACATGTTCTGATATGCAAAAAATCTTTAAAAAAAATCCCCTCAAATAAATTCCCTAAAAAATAAATCCTAGAACCCGATTGCAGCACCACCTACCGGGTTCAATTGTGAATCAAAACCATCCATGGACCCACACAAACACACACAAAAAATTTCATCAAAATCGGTCGAGCCGTTTAGGAGGAGTTCAGTGACAGACACACGTACAGAAGAATTATCTATATTAAGATGTTATATGGACATACAGTAGCTTGAGAAAAATCTTTATTATAATTCTGGCTATCCCTGATAGTTAAGTAATAAATGTATTTTGAATTTTTTTTTTTAAATTGCCGTAACATTTTTGTTTAAGGTGGCTGTAGTGACTATTTTCAAAATTGTTCTAACAATTTTGACCTAAATATTTGTGAAAATTTTGTTCTAATGGTTATAACGATGTTAAGTGCAACAATTTTGTTCATTAATAACTGTAAATATTTAGTTCAAAATTGATACATAGAAAGGACATTACATGATAAATAGTTCTATATGCTTGTTTATCAGAGAAAAATTAACTTAATTATGGTAAACTTTAGAGGCCCATTCACGGGGCCATACTGAAGGAACCGGGTTGACAATGTGATTAATCTGAAATTGCGGGGGATTCAATTGATTTCCCAGCTCCTCATTCACTAAGCGATATACAAGTGATATGGTTGTAAGCCAATCTTTTTCTCAACATTTCAAGGTAGTCCTTTGTGACGTTTGGCATGTATACATTGTCTTCGAGCAATCCTATTCACAATTGAAACGCAAGGTGAAATGGTAGATAACTCAAGCTAAAATCCATATTTTTACAGTTTGTATGCCAAAAAAACTTTTTCGGACATTATAAATAATATATTGCTCTCGTAGATGATGTGTTTAGTTTTATTTCCTAAAGATGGTGAGGTCAACATTTTTGAAATATCTGTCATGAGCATTGTGGAATTTACCAGGAATGTATATCAACTCATCTCACTACCCGTTAAGGTTATACGTATAAGTACTAATTACGCTAATGGATTATGAATCGGGGAGGTTGAATTTAGAGAAAGTGAACCCGCATTTACGTAGAGGGAGAGAGTGGGAAACTACTGATGGAAAACCACCCCCAGTTCACCCGACAGAGATTATAACCTCAATCTTCCCGTCCTTGGCAGTCTAGTTTAACACTATTCTACCGCGTTAGCCAAATACACCCCCGAGGGGGGTGAATGTAATGTACTTATGATTACATACACAAAATGTTTTATCTATTGTACTTGGTAAAGTCTTTCCTATGTTTTTCAATAACTTGTAATATGTACTGCTTTTGCACCTCATCCTTCGTGGTCTCATTAAATGTCTGTATCAAAGCTACACCCCGTTCGGTGCAATCATTCACACACGGCATGTTTTTAAACTAAATCTGAAGCTTTCTTGAATGACTACGTTTCTGGCCAGATTTCAATGGGCGCATCAAGAAAGTTGTCATCTATTCCAAGTGTTTGAAAGAAGCTGTGAGAAACCTCTATATCACGGACTGTGAGAGGAAGTAAGTAACTTCAGTAAGTGCGAACCTCTTTATGTTTTGAGATTATGTTGCACAATATGTGCTTTGTCTTCAGGAGCCAAATGTTCAGTGAAAAGAACAAGCGTGGAGATCTCTGGACTCCGGGCTGTGCTGGGAGTGACGCAGTAAAGCCTTAAGACCAACTGTACCCAATTTTTCCTCACCATAATTTTAAAGTCTTTGGATCACAATAATATCGTTAAGTGGTGCATCAGCTGCATATCTGCTTGTAAACCAAGGTGTAATGTAAACGCTGACAAAAAACTTGTTAAATCGTTTAATTCCTTGAAGTTCATGAGCTGTCAGGTGAAGTGTAGTTACGTTCGCTTCTAACAACAGTTGGATTTTCATAGAAGAGATTGCCTTTACCATCCAGCAAGGTCTATGAAGAGCACCAGGCTTCCTAATTCGAGTCGCTACAACATTCAACCCCATCAGTAATGCTGCAAGGTTAAGTAGTTCCTTATAGTTATCTCTTTTAATTTGTGAGATATGAAGTCTTTCTGAAGCTCTTATGTAGGTACAACTGGAATTTCTTGTTGTTTATATTCATGGTTGAGCTTAGACCAAATTGTCTAGGTCTCTCTTAAAAATAATGATATCTCGACGAGTAAAGGGTCCGAGACACACGTTGAAAACATAATAAAGAAGCACTTCTAACTAGTGGTGTCGGCAAGCTAGCCACAACAGATTTCTCTTAATTAGATTTTCCAGAATTGTACAGGCTCAATTAATTCTTCCTGTGTTTTAAGTAGTCCTATCTAAACATATACCGACTACAAGATAATCGCAGTTCCATGACTCCAACTGATCACGTACTGCCTCAGCTGATGCTTGACCATAGCCAGATGCCAACTTCGGAACACCAAGGGGTTTAGTGTACCTTCAAATAAACAGGAAACTATAACTGGTAGCTGTTCTACTTTCTCAGTGCCAGTCACATCAGCCAGTAGCTTACTATCCCAGTGGACAACTTGGCTTGATAATTCCCTTTAATTTTGTGTGCATGTTCACGGTGACATTGCATGTCAAATCTTGGAAAGCATTGCACAAGAGATATAATATCCTGTCTCATTGATTATGGATGCCAAAATCATTGTTGATTTCCTGATGCACGTATTAGACCGGTCCAGCACAGCTGAAACTGATGACGACACAGCACGTTTGTGTTTACGTCCAACACGTTTGCATTTATGTACAACACGTTCACAGGTTTTGAATTGTTATGCAATGAATTCAACTTTACATTCTTCTTCAGTGTTGATTTTGATACTGGCAGCATCGGGCAGAATGTTTACAATACCAACAATGTTGTCTTCACCACTACCGGGATCTATGGATTTTTTAGTTTTTGATGTTGAATCTGATTGATGATAGTTGGGGCCTTACAAGGATAGCTAAACGCTAATCAAATCGTTCTTTAATTAAAGCAGGCTGCGTCTCCTGCCCTGCGAGTATTTGGTCCACAGGTCCAATTGGACCGGTTCTTGACTCTTGCTGAAACTTTAGAAACTGCTGGTTTTATTTGTTTCTAATTAGCTTTTGGATATTAGCGTGACTGATATCAAACAGTTTATCCATCTTATCACTAAACTTTTGCTGGCTTTTATGATATGCCAGATTGTTTCTTGGCTTATGCTTCATCAGACGGACATGTTCTTCGTAGAGATATTTGATATTTTTGATAACGTGATATTTTGGTCTGATAGAGAGTTATGACTTAATCCAAAAATGCACAAGCTGATTTTACACCTGTTCAGCACATTACTGAATTGTGGGTTTTTGAGACTTATGATAAAACACGAAATTTTGCATCACATCACGTCCCGAAGGAAGACGAGCACCCAATATAGTTTCACAGTGATGGCTTATCAACCAGATATTATCATTGTTTTGGGTTGATTTTGACGCTATTATTCTACACACATTCACGGATAAGTAAATATTTTTATATTGCGATTTACCTTTATTTTTGTAATGCTTAGCTAAAAGAGAGAGAGGATCACAGCGGTGTGACCTGTCCTGGGTGATTCTCAAAAACAACATTAACTTTATGAACAGATCAACTGGTTTTTGTTGCAATTGTAGGCTTGAATGTTGAGGGTTGTGATTTCTTGGAAATCTGCTGCCAACCAAAAGGAAATAGAGGAAAATGAGGGGGATTGAGGAAGGGAAATAACTAGTTAACTGGAATTATCAACAAGTAATGTTTTATGTCAGATTTTAAGTCCAGCAAATAAAGTGCTGTCGAACAGCTATGTTATGTATTGTATAGGTCTATATAACATGTATTGTTGTTCTGATACTAATGAATAAGAATAGTACAGTCACTTATATTTATTTGTTATTATGTCAATTCCACCTACCAACTTACCAACCGCACACTAGCATGAAGGGTCTAAAATGGAAAATTACCTTAAAAATCAGGCTCATGGGGGACCTCTAAATGTTTATCAAGGGAACTGAAATTATAAGAGTTATATTACTACATCACAAAGAAACTTTTTAGAGGGGAGACCTAGACTTTTCACTTTTTTTATTTATAATATAGATATAGATAGATAGATAGATAGATAGATAGATAGATAGATAGATAGATAGATAGATAGATGGATGGATGGATGGATGGATGTATTTATGGATAGATAGATACATACACACACAGATATATATACATAGAGAGATAGATGGATAGATTTGTTAATATGTGAATGGATTGTTGGATGGATGGCTAGATGGATGGATAGATGGATAGCTAGGTTAATAAATATTTAAATAAATAAATATATTGAGAAAAATAAAGAGAAATCTGTGTGTGGCGAGAATATTGCCTAATACAACTTAATAGGCCTCTGTTTTTAATGTGTGGTATATGTATATTCCTGGCCTAGTTAAACTATTTTATGTAGTAATAAAATATTGTGTATTGAAATATTGAGAACCCCCTAGTGTTTACTACATGAACCACCACTCTCCTCCTAAATATCCTACTTAGTTTGAGGAGTGTCGGAAGTTAAAATGAAAATATTAATTTGGTTATGTTTAGAGCTATAAAGTAAATAGATCATTTTTAGCCAGTTCCTGTGTGTATCTAACAGTTACAACAGTAACTTAAACTCAGCCGCTTCGGTTGTTGGATAATCTAATCAATGTCACTCTCGCAGTAGACTGAGTAGACTGTAGACTTAAAATAACGAGGAGATCGGGGTTAGAATCTTTGTCGGTTACGTTAAGGGGTGTTACTATTTGGTTTACACTCTCCATTAAAACCAATGTGGGTACACGTCCTCTAAATTCAAACTTCCCTACTACATTAGCATATGTATGCCTACAGCCCGAACGGGTAGTAAGATGTGGTGATATAAAAAATGGCCTTTAGGCTTTAAATTTTTATATAATATTAATAATAATAATGGTAGGTAGCATATGGATTAGTACCCAAAACTACATCTAAAGAATTTGACGTTGCTTTATAATAATATTATATTTATAAATTTAAGGGAAGTTTCTCTTAGTATCTAATTACAAAAACATTGTCTATGTGTGTGGGGCGTTAATTTGTTTGTGACAGCTTGATATACCTTTTCAATGTTTGGAAGAATAATAATACAGTTGAAAGTGTGAGATTGGAAACTCTCTTTGAGAAAAACCTTTAACATCTTATAGAAATATTGACTTTTATCGGTAAAAGTAAAAGAGAAGGGCTATCCAAAGCCAAAAAGATAATCGCACTAATATTTTCATAAATACATTTTAAAAATATTAAAATAGTCGAAATTAATAAACGTGTGGTCCAAGCTAGTGTATAACTTGAGAGTTTTTATCTTTTTCGGTCACTAGGGGTCGTAAGTACTTTTATATCATATGTAACATGGACGGTTTTGAATATAATTAATCTAATTTAAAGAGTTCAAAACTTGTTTTTTAGCAAAACTTATCAAAACCATAAAGTGAAAAATAAATGTAAACATATTCTAAAAGAGATTCAAAACTAAAATCCCTGACTTACTAACTCGTTGACACTCTTGTCAGCGGGAATATATGTTTTTATATAAGAAAGAAAAGAGTTTATAGAAATGGATATACAATAGCTACAGAGGTGGCTGAAAGCTAGGAAACAAAATCAACATTTGTTCTTCCGAAAAAGTAAAATTATTTCATTTATAAAATCTTGTCAACGCACCCTCGCTTATTAATGAACAAAGCATCTCCTCATCCAAATGTGAAAGCTCAAAACGCCACATTACTTCCACTTGCTAACCTAACCATGAAAGAACCTAAAATGAAATTAAGTTATAAAGAGAAGGGGAAGAAGACGTGTGGACATTAATTTGTGGGAGATCAAACTTGAAGAGAATAGAAGGTAGTTCAAAAATGGCGAAGGGTATAGAAAGAATTGGGAGGGTGGAAGAGCATTTTTAGCTGTAAGCCAAAGGGCCGTGGGAGAGAAACGGTATTATTCCTAATTGGATATGCTATGCTTGGGCTACCGACAAGGGTGTGTCAGAGAGGGGACTTAGTGACCCCTGAAGCTATTCCTTGGTATCTTCGGGTGATAAGGGGGAGAGAGAGGGTAGAAAATGGGGATAAATTGGATTAGGTTGGTTGGATATATGTTATATGGGTCTAGAAATGGGTCGTCCCAACATTTTAGATGAATACTGTGTCTCGACTGCAACTGCATAAACAGTATAAAGTTGTGAGGTGTTATCGTATTTATTTATTTGAATAAGAGAATTAACTTGGACTTTCTAATGTTATACAAACATGTATGGTTTGTAATTTGTAATTTCTACTATCCTTGAATTAAGGTTGAAACCATAGAAATTGCGTACCTCCAGCAGAAAAATAAAACTAGGAAACAAATGTAATCTAAGACGTCAAAATTATTAGTCTACTAATTCACATATTTAAATAATATTTACTTCTGTTTCATAGTCAGACTTAGTGCACCTCAAGTGCGGCGCTATTCTAAATACAAGATGACACCTACCCATACCAGAATGGACTGGGCTGGTTTGCATATTAAACTGGCCCTAAGCCTCTTACTATTTATCTGAGCTAGTCACATATTTACACTAGTGAAGTAACGATAAGAAAACTGAAGAGTAAGTATACTCACATTTTCATGGAGGGTGGGAGAGAAACCATTTATGAAAACACCACCTCCAACACCTGGTAAGGTATTGAACATTGGAATCCCCATTACCATAAAACCAGACAAGATGAGACTAACGTCCTTGTCTCCAAGCCCACTTGTTCCGGTACAAGTGACGGTTTATTTTTACCACGTCCTAGTAACAATTCATGGTTTTACGCATAGGCCCTATACAGTATTTTAACTATGCTAATGGGCTAAGGATAAATAAAATAGAGTGTTTGAGAAAATGTACCAGCATTTTAGTGGAGTGAGAGCGGAAACAATGTATAAAAAACTCTGTACCTCCTGCAAGGTTTGAGAACCAGCTTCCCAGCTAACAGCAAACTGAAAAAATGCGCGTGACATTTAGACCACGTGTCAACCAATGCAGGAACGAGTAATGTTAATAAGTTGGGATAACACAAAGGTTGATCATAACAGTTTAGTATTCCTCTGCTCGTAAATGGTGAATGTGTCCGTATAATGTTCAAAGCTCATTACTGAAACAATTTAATATCTTGTTATAAGGAAATGTTATCAACTTAAGATTCACTTTATAGAATTACAGCTATCATTTTTCATATATTATACTAATGTACCGCCGGAAATGTTAGTTTATACACAGACAAAACAGTTTTGTATTGGTTACCAAAAAATAATGGGGAATACAAAATGATTTTGTTATGTTTTTATTAGCACCACGCCTAACTACCCGTTCGGCTTTTACGAACTTACACTAATGTGTAATGGTAGGGTGATTGTGAAATAAAATGGAGGACCTACAGTTTAACGTGGGATCCAAACCACGGTGGAGACTACCTACCACGTCCTATGGGAACAGCTCTGTGATAGGCTGAATTTGATCACGTGACCACGCCCCCTCGCTCTCTGGTTGGGTGTTGGTTTTCCTCCTCCCCTCCTCCTGATCCCCTTACCAGTGTTCCAAACTTGTTTATTCTTGTCTCATTTTTTTTTTGCTTGTGCTTATAGGTTATTTATATATGATCATTGTTTTTTAATTTGTGCTAATTGGTTATTTATTCATTGGTTTTTTATGTCTGGGTAGGATTGAGACGAGACATTGAAGTTTATTTTTTATTTATTGGCGTGCAGTCCATGGCGTCAGGAGCTCCTCCTGTGGCATCGGCACGGAGCACGAAGCTCTCCTGAAGGCAGCGTAGCGTAGAATGCAACCACTGACAAGCTGGCAGCTGTTCGCCACCCTTTCAATTCCTCAAGGGAGGTAACACGAACCTTTCCCGACGACCACTTAGCGTAGATTGTGAGAAATGGTTTCGAACCGTGAGACCCCTCTCACTTCCCCTCACTCCTTCCTCCTTCAAGTCATGTGTCGCAACCCCTCCCCTTCCCCTATGCTATAATTTGGTTTTCCCGGTGTTGCAACCCCCTTATGTGGTTATGGGTTTTTTCCTGCTAATGATGTCGCAATAGGTTTTTCCCTGATGACTGGAACCAGTTTGGCGCCTTTACAAGACAAGTCGAGACAAGAATAGATCGTGACCTTGAAACCGTAAGCTAGTACAAGCGTTAATTGACCCTGTTCATGTTTGGTGCCAGTTTGATGGCTCGACAAGTCGAGACTCGTATCTACGCGTAAGGGATAGACAGGTTTTGAGTGAATAAAAACACGATAATACAAAACATATAAATATTATACATCAAAGGTTTTACAGACATATATGAAATGTTTCACAGACATACATTAAAGGTTTTAGAGATGTGCATTAAAAGTTTTAGAGACATACATTAAAGGTTTCACAGACATACATAATATTTACTATATAGTTTTACAGGAATGACGCATATATTAGTTAATACGTTTTTCTACAGTATCTCTTAGATGCGTTTGTAAAAAAAATTGTTAGTTCACAATCCAGCAAGTAATAGTCCAAACCGATGACTTGAAGTGTATAGAAGGAAGTACTAATAATATCTAGGTTTCTGATGTGCATTTCCACCGTAGAGTGTTCGAGATCTATGACATCCACTGATTCTGTTAGCGTGTAAAACACATCCATGACAAGTGTTTCGATCAAATCGTTGCAATTGCGTGCGACGGGTGTCAACCACATATCCCGGTGGTCAATGGCGACGTCGATGAGGTACCACACATCACAAAGACGTGACCAGCTAGGTGATAGATAGGTAACCCGTATGAGTACTGCGGATGTTTCTCGCTAATGACGACAATACGGTTACCGCACATGCGTCTCTGAGAGATTACATGATTAGTCAGACTAATATTCTGAGGAGGTTGCGTGTTGTTGAAAAACTTTGATATGAACGACTTGTATTTACCCAGTTCTTGCCACTCTGTACGTTTAAACACCGCACAGTTCCCTCCACATTTTTCTAGCTGAACATAGGGCGTAAAGTTGTTCTTGACGCTCATTCTGACGATGACTCGCTTGGCGTCGACTTCATCCAGAGGAAACAAAGTGTTGAAAATACTGGTGATGGTGAGGGGCTTCACCGGATTTGCTTTGCGGGTGCAAACATCTTGACCTTCCATGATGTTTGTTCGCTTCGACGACTGTCGTGGTTATGGCTGGCACGCCGTCAGGGTCCGTCTTTTATAGGAGCACGCTGATTGGACGCAGCCTCTTGAGGGGCGGCAGGACCTTACAGTCTTTAAAAATGTGTTGTAATTTCTCACCACCTTATCATCGTTACCTGTATGATTGGTGGGCGAGAATAAGGTTAGGAAAGTTTTTATCGTCATGTTCTGGGCGCGATAGAGAAGGTACATGAGACAGTAATGGCCACAAATTTCCAAACGTCAGAGGCTATTCTTGAAGTTGTAGCGTGCTATAAGATGTGCCGGAAGTGTTTTTTGCGCATAAATGATAGATATGACTTTATATGGGGTGGAAAAACATAACTGTCAAAATAATCTCCCAAGCCGTTCTTGTCGATAAAGATGGCAACCCAAAGAAACCCAGGCTTGGTTTATGGATCAGTGTTGATTACGAGAGCGGAAGGTCTCACTATTCTTGTGGGTAGTTGATCAGCAGAGAAAACACCAGACTGTATAGAACGGAAAACCACGAGTTTGTTTTCAGCACACGTCTTAAGGTGTTCGTGTCCATCTTCAATCGTCCAATCTCGAAGTCCCCAAATGATGGAGGCCAAACAAAAAGTCCATACAGAACTATGTGCCATGCACATGGTGCGGCATAATTTAAGTGATTTCAAAGACGAAAAAACTCTCTCATACAGAACTACGATGGGTGTAAGCGTGTATTTGACTAGAAACTTTTCTTTTCTGCCCCCTTGACCTAGAAGGCTTCTGTACGCATTGTGGTGCGGGAGATGAGAGATTCGAGCAGACTGTAATCCACATCAACGATATCCCAGAGAATACTATGCAGTTTGTTGACGATATAGTCGGTTAGCTTTTTAGCGGCGGCTGAAAGTTCCTCGAGAGAGTATGGGGGTTTTAACACCCAATGTTGAAGTAATGTACCGCATAAAGATAAAACATTCAGTTCTTTGACGTAAACTTTTTCTGTCATCAATGAAACTCTGGTAATCCACTATGACGTTCATGATTTAAATGACGAGTGTAAAGGGTGGGAAGTCGTTTATATTAACTCCCATAATCTGTCACGACGTTTCTGTCCTTGTCGATGGTGATGATATTGGTAAACTCACCGTACACGATATAGTTGACGGTTTCGGTGAGAGCTCTAGTGAAGCTCACTTCGATCCTCAGAGCGCCATGCCTCGTCAAATTCCAATGCGATGTCATGTGGGCGGACAGATTAGGTGTGAGATCGAAAGCCATGAGATGATATCCCTTAGGGAAGGCTTCCCTTGTGATGTTGCTACCTTCGTTCATGAAATGGATACCCATTCCAGAAAACAGTGTGTGGTAGGTTATGACATAGATGCCGTTTGAAAAATTGGGCTGTAACGGTTTCAACGGCCCTTGTTCCCCGTCCATGTACACCGATAAATGGTTCATGCTGTAGGTTTGGAAGTTGAATGGGTTTTTGATAGCGTCTCCATTGAGCGCCGCGTTTGATACAAATCCCACGATGCATCGTTTGGATAACTATCTGACGAATACGTTGTCCAGTGATTTCCATTGCACACCCGTTGTAATAATGAGTGTTTTTACTTCCACGCGGGTGATGGGATACTTTTCGGGATTGACGTTTAATGCTTTGGCATGTGCCAACTCTATAGAAGGTGATACTTTGACACGTCACACTAGAAGGCCATCTTCAGCGATGTGAACCTTAAAGTAAGGGAGTTCAGGGATGGCCATAAAACTAAACCCATCTCTGGAATAGACCAACTTAACTCTGAGTTCAGTAACGTTCAAAAGGTATTTCTCTTGGTTAAACACATCACCGTATAGATACCCCAAAAGATCCCCCGTCTTACTTTTTGCGGTAAGACTGCGATGGGCCTTAAATCCCTTGTTGCCAGCGTTA
This sequence comes from Timema cristinae, assembly GCA_039000515.1. NCBI lineage: Eukaryota > Metazoa > Arthropoda > Insecta > Phasmatodea > Timematidae > Timema > Timema cristinae. Next base: position 70,764,953 of record JBCFYV010009882.1, on the reverse strand, counting down.
GCCTCCTTAAAGGGCCAGTTTTCCAATGGTTTTAGCGCTGCTTCTCAGCAACGGTACGACGCTCTTGAAAAGGCCACTGAAAAAACTTCCTATCCCATACCAGCATTTATAGGGAACATCGTGGTGGATCGTAGATATTTACTGTTCCAGCCTAGTTGACGTAGCATCTTTGGTAGGGACAGTTAATGTTGAGCATCGTTGAAAATGAAGATTCATGAACACTTTTCCTAACTTGAATGGTATAGATTAACCAGTGTCTGTTCTTATATTGATTTACACGCTTTCAATTTCCTTTCTAAGTACGGGCACGTATTGCAACGGATCATAGCTAAGTGCCTTATGTATGCCGTAGAGATAGTTTGTGTTGTTGATACCGACGATAGGTAAAAGCAGTGCCACAATAATACCCCAGGGTTGGGGGTCGACGATATCCGTGTAGATGTACATTTTAGAGTGAAAGCCTAGTAGAATGTTGGCGGTGCACGGAGACATTTGGACTTTTATCAGATTAGTCTTAGGATAGAAACCGAGCTGTAGACTAAGTTGACTTGATAGAGTGAGCAGCTGTATATTTGGTGAAGAAGAAACCACGTGTTTGTTGAGGGTTAAACTCCGGAATCCCCTTTAGACGCCTCTACTTCGTTTAGGGCATTGACCAATTCATGGAAAATGTTGTAGTTTCCAAGAGAGATGTGATTCTTAAATATAGGTTCCACGTCGTTAGCGTCCACCCAGTTGTACCATACAATATTTTGTCCCTCGGGTACAGTGGTGAAAGAACACGAATATTGGAATTCGGTGAGAGCGACTTCCCACTGGCCTTCGAGTATAAGATGGTAGGGTATTTGCGTGGTGAAATTCGCGAGGGTATTTTTCGGGATTTATCCCATAGAGCTGTCGCTCGGAAAAGTGATGTTAAGCTGGTCCTTAATATTAGAGCGCTGACGTAACTGACAGGAACCCAGGAATAAAACTTTGTGGGGTAGCCTTTCCACTGCACGTAAATTTCATTCTGCAACCTTTATCCTTGACACGTAGTATTGTATCAATATTAAAAGATTTGGGAAGACGTACGCGTTGCAATTCGGTTCGTAAATCGTTCCCTTCACATCCTCGCCGTCAAGATCGGTCAGCCTTTAGGCGACTGGTTGTCGCAACACGACACTGCTGACTTTGAAAATTTCTTCACTCCAAATGCTTTCGTATCCCTTTTCAAAGAGCATTTTGGATTTGCTAATACGCACCGTGTCACCTACTTTCATTTTTGGCTTAATGTTCGAGTTTGGACGCCGTTTGCAGTACAGATTATCTCTGACCTGAAGCACATTGGTTTCTGAAACGTCGGCAGGCCCCATCTTGATACTGTAATGTTTTGCGCCGTTGTAAACGTTGACGATCTCTTGGAGGACGTCCACATATCGACACGTGTAATTTTTGGTAAAGTATTGCCACATGCACCCTTTAAGAGTTATATTGAATCGTTCCACGATGCTTGCCTTCACGCAGGATTATGAGTGGTGTAGTAATGAACGCCTTCTTGCTTGAGAAATTTCCTGACTAGACGTGCCGTGAACATCTGTCCCCCCGTCCGTCTGTATACTTAGAGAATTACGACCAATTTGTTTGAAAATTACCCGAAGGGCATCTCTCACGACGCTCCCAGTCTTGAATGGAAGCACCCTCGCTTGGGCCATCTTGCTAACACGTCGATGTCGGTGAGCAAATACAGTGCACCGTCGTTATATTTTCCTAAACTTTGCATATCGTTGAGATCATCAATTTTTGATAACACGTACTTGTTGCGTGGAAACTTTTTTATCACCGGTTTATTTAGGGTATATGCATCCTGCGCACGAAGCCATTCTCATACTTTGTCTGGACCTGTATTTGACGCCTTTATGAGCGACGTTGCCCCTGCAAACCGTGCAGGATGAGATGGGTCTTCCGTCTTAGTAGAAGTCGGCTAAATGGGCCATTAAGCTCGGAACGGGAACCACATTTGTCGTCCATCCTTTTCAGTGTCTTCTTCATAGGGCATTGCGATGGTGTAAGTGGTTGGGGTTCGGGTGTCGGATCTCTAATGGGGACCAAACTTTCCAGGCTTAAAATAAATTCTTTCGGGACGTTTATTTTTTGAAGCACCATGAGAAACTCTCGCTACCCAGATGGTTCGCTGTGTCTTCTTGCTCTGACCAGATCGTTGCCTAAATCCACAATATTGGATATAAGGAGAGGCGTATCGTGAATACTCACTTCCCCGTTTTCGTCCCAAGAGACACCACCTCGGGAAATAATATGTTCTAGTAAAAGTCCAGCTGTTTTACGTGTCTGTACTGGTACAGTACTGAGTACAGCAGGGATGGGAAGTACAGACACTTTAAAGGTGATCGTGGGGGAGGTATTTTCAGGTGGTGGAGGGTGTTGGAAAAAGTGCAGATAGCACTGTAGCACTTTTTGGTATAAAGTCCATTTAGACTTGTCAAATTTTGAAGTGAGGATATTTTCCATTTCCTTGTCCAGCTCGGAGACCAGTACATTTGTGGCCAATTCCATTTGTTGCTGGTGTTACCCGTAATGGTGTAATGTTTCCGGGGACACCAATATCATCTTTTACGTGTGTTCTATTATCTACTTGTTGAATAATTAACCGATGACACCGCTGATTAAAGGGACTAAAAGTAGGGGTATCAACGTTCCTCCTTTCTGAACGAGTAGTCGTATCTTCTTGTTCCAGAATCTCCTCGTTTGACCAGCTTGAGCAACACCTGTTTGTGGACACGTAACTTTGTCTTCTGAACATTTTTCAATGGCACCCGCCCTTTAAAGTGTTGTAGGCACACTCTAAAACAGAGTCAATCAGTTTCTTGTTGGCCGCTTTCAACAAGGCGACACGTTTATGCTGGTTCATGCAATGCTGCATACGCAGCAGAGGTGCTTGCTTCAGCCCTTTGGGACTCATGGTTATGAAATGATCTGTAATCAGGAAAAGTCAGTGTTTTTATAGCTTTTGCGTGGTAGGTACACGCAGCACCCAACATTTGTGTGGGTTCTATATCTGAACCATTTTGGTGTATCTGGTTTTAAATCTAACAATATATACCCCTGGGGAGTACTTGTAGCATCAGCGTAAGCCTCTTGTAAAACACGGGGGTTTTCAGGACAGACTTTAAGTGCAAAGTGTTGAATCTGAGCTCTATCTCTTGGATTTATAAAAAGCACGATATAATGTGCGTTTAAGGAAATGTTTCTTTGGCCCTTGCCCAGGTGGAATTTATTTTGTGTTAGGTGAATGACGCTAATATATTGATGGGGGCATCCTTTGGTGTAAAGATCGACGACCACTTCTTTGGCTTCACGTATCAGGTCATCCAGGATAATCACCTATAGAGAGTCATTACAAATATCATCCATTTCCGGCAAACCAATACAGAATATGACGCGGGGACTTGACCCCTCTTGTTCGAATCCCGGTTGTCATAAAGAATAATACAAGGTGATTTTATCAAATTTAACGTCACATATTGTGTCCAAGATACGGATAAAGTCGGCTACAAAATGTGACTTTCTACAGCCGGAAGGGCCACTGATGATGGCTGAAAACGATTGTTTCAACTTGTTCATAATGTTTCAGACTGAGGTTATAAGCTAAATGAACTTGTATTTATAGGAAAGAAGGGAAGGGGGGTGGACGTTAAAACTCAAACATAACAGTTTTTATAATATTTATTCACATAAATATAACTCACACCATGAAAAGTATACATTAAATATTTATTTACAAATATATCTCACACCGTGAAAAGTATACTTGTAATATTTATTTACACAAATAAAAGTTTTAGAATAGAGCTCACGCCATGAAATTTACATTTGGAATATTTATTAACAAAAATGATGGTTATATAATATATCTTACACCTTGAAGTAAATTATATTAGTTTAGGTGTAGAGGAAACAATAAGCAACATCTTGAGCTCGTAGAGAGAATAGTGGCCTCGGTGTTAATTTACAAAGTCCAGTTTAAAGAGTAAGTGATTATAAATACACAACCAGATGGTTTTAATATAAAATCTAAACAAGTAAAAAAAATTGGCTAGAATTAAAATATTTACCAAAAATAATTATAGTTACCATAAATAATCAGGTAGGGGAAGGAGTGTACTGGCAGATAAGAAATATATAAAAAAGTATCCCGGGTGAATAAAATAAATCAATTATAAAATATGCGTCTTTTCATGCAGAAAAAAAAATTCAAATCTTTGAAAAATGGTATGTCAGTGAAACTGTCTATAGTGAAAGAAAAAATGTGATTATTCAGCCCATCTAAATGATCACCTTTAGTCGTGGTGAGTGCGTTTACAAGGACTCTAATACCCAAACGGAAACGTATTACAATCATCGGTTATCACGCGTTTGGTATACCCGTGCCTGTAAACTTTAGTAACCAAGTTTACCACAACTACACTAATCATTCAATAACTCTAGTTTTAAATAGGGTTTTAGGGGAAACCATGTCTTAACACAAATTGGTATAAATAGCTATTGATATTAGAAAGTAGTTTTTAATGTTCAGAATTAAATTTTCTATTGGTAGAAATAATTTTGTTTTAGAATTAATAAAAGCAATTTTTTTCATAGACTATTATAAATTAATTAAAATCCATTACTGTTTTCCAGCCTAAATCTTGGGTATTTTTTTATTCATAAAATTCGAATAACTTAAAGACTAGGACATCCACAAATCCAGCCTGTTTTCTGTTAATTTTTCAGACCAACATTTCTAGTCGTGTCGGGAATTCAACCCAGGACCGATATTTTAATGTACAGACATGCTATCAAATGCACTAGTGTGGCAATTGAATTTGATCCAGCACATTGCAAACATGGCTAAATGGACAATTATAATTTTCTCTCTCTATTCTTGTTTGTGTGTAATAATAACCTTCTATACCATTAATATAAGAGCTAACATTCTCGAAATGATCAGCTGATAAAAGGTTTTGGTATGCCGGCGTAACAATGGTGGTTCGCGAGAATAGAGGACGTGGATAACTCTTGCGTAATAAGCTGTCTATTTCCAACATAGTGGCTATATTATAGTTACTTGTAGAGCTGAGGGAATGTTTCTACGCAGCAGTGGGAAAACACGGCTCGGGTATGGGTGCTATTGGGATATTGGAACTGCTGTGGATGGATGGGGTGATGGATTATTTTGCTGATAGAGAGGCAATGCTGGAAGGTAGGGATATAAAGATAATGTCAACCCGGAGAGCTCCATATGAGACCTATGGGTATGGAGGGGAGTATCTGATCACGACATACGCGTGGGATGGCAACAGCTGGCCGGGTAATGAATTTTGGAATGGGAAGTTTGGCTCTACAGGGGATTCGGCAGCGGCGTCGTCGACGCTGATATCGCAGGTCCAGAACGCGATGATAAACCCCCAGGTGTTGACCAACATTTGTATAATTTGTGAGGACTCCCTCAATGATCCTCCGGTAGCCATACCTATAAGGTCAAAGATTGAGATGGTTGCGAGGCTGCAGGATAAGTCCAAGGAGGAGAATGCTGATAAGACGGAGCCTGTTACTAAGAATAAGCCAAATTGGAAGTTCTGGAGACATGGCCTTGGCTACGGTAAAAGAGAGAAAGGGACAGATGGTAAGTCGGTTAGCAAAAGCAGCCAAACGTGCGACTGTACAGAGGTGGAAGGGGAGATAGTCAAAGGATTAGGAGATGTGCCATCCCAAGCGTACGGGACATTCGAGAAGACCTTGCGGCTGTCCAGGTTGGAGGAGAAGAACACCTTGCACATGGCACTTAGACATGTAGTCAGACTGGGGCATGAGCGAGGGGGTAGTGTCATGTTCCCTACTCCTGAATCTCTGGACAGGATTCAACTAAAATCAATGAACCTGCCAACGGAGGTAGTCAGCTTGGTGGATCTCATAGAACAAGTATTCAAGAGGAGAGAAGAAGAGTTCAGCTTGGAGCAAACGTACCAGCAGTTTGTGGTAGCTCACGGTCGTAAAACTTTTGATCCGAGGGTGGCGTGGCCAGCGTGCTATGTGCTCACACATAATCCGTAATGGTTGGGCGTATAATTAAAATAGGCCAAATCAATGCGATGAGGAGTGTGACCGTGTTGCATGAGATTCGTAAGCTGGCGGAGGAAATGAAGCTCGATGTCGTATGTATACAAGAGCCCTACACCTTAAGAGGAAAAGTTCCACACATGCCAGTGGTTACTAGAATAGTCACAAGTGGAGAGATGCCAATGAGTGCAATTGTTATCTTTAATAGGGATATTACCGTGATTAAAATTACACAGTTGTGTAACCAATGGGTAACGTGTGTGGAGCTGGGAACTGGCGTTGGCAGGGTTGTGGTGGCAAATCTGTATTTTCAGTTTAGGCATCCGATTGAGCCGTACCTGGACCAGATGGAGGTACTGTGTAGGATGTACACAGGTGAGCCACTCATTATTACTGCTGATGCCAATGCCAAGTCTCCCATGTGGCATAGTCGGGTAGTGATCAGAGGGGACAGGAGAAATGACGCAGGAAGGCCATGCAGGAGAGGGCGGGCCCTTGAAGAATTCATCTATGGGCACGGACTGGAAGTTGTAAACCAGCCGGGAAATGCCCCCACGTATAAGGGGAGGGCTGGGGTGGCTACGAACATCGATGTCACCTTATGCAACGCCGAGTCTGTGGCCATGGTTGAGGGATGGAGGGTGGTCGATAATGTGACGATCAGCGACCATAATCTGATCGTATTCGGCATTGCCATGGGGAGGGTGGTGGAAGGAAATGAGGGAGGGATAAGGAAAAGATACGACATGAAAAGAGCTGATTGGGAAAAGTTGAGGGGGGAACTGGTACTGCCTGACCAAGTAGAAAGCGGTGATAATGTCAACATCAAAGCCAAGGAGTTGACGTCGGCCCTGCAGGATGCAATGAGGAAATCCATCCCGGTGATGAAAAGAGGTACCAGGGTCGGGAATAGACCTTGGAATAACAGACTGCAGGGTCTACGTACAAGGGTAAGAAGAACTCGTAGGAGGTATCATAGGTGCAGGGACCCAGTCGTCCGTGAGGTGCTGCTGGAAATATATCGGGAAAGAAAGAGGGAGTTTGAGGAGGGCCTGAAAGAAGAGAAAAGGAAAAGCTGGGAGGAATATGTTAAGGAGGAGCTCCAGCAAGGACCTTGGGGAATTCCATTTAAGATAGCGGCTGGGAAAATCAGACCGCCAATGATGCTATCTACACTGAAGAGAGAGGATGGCAGCACCACGAGGAACTGGGAGGAGTCTGCGGGGTTATTGATGGAGACATTGTTACCGGATGATGATGAGGACGCAGATACAGAAGAACAGAGAGAGTTGAGAGGAGCCATGACTCAGGACATGTATGACAATGAGGTTCCTGTGGAAGTGGTCAGTCAGGACGAGGTGATCAGGACTATTGCTCAGATGGGGAATAAGAAAGCACCTGGGCCAGATGGGATAGTGGTTGAGGTGCTGCAAAAGACGGCGGACCTCATAGCTCCTTACCTTGCAGGCCTGCTAAACGAATGCCTCGCTCAGGGCAGAATCCCGAACATCTGGAAGCAGAGTGAGGTAATCGGGCTAAGCAAGGGGGAGGACAAGGATCCGCTTCTTCCAAAGTCATATAGACCAATCTGCCTGCTAAATACGAGTGGGAAACTCCAGGAAAAAATACTGTGCGAAAGACTATTAAGGCACAGGACAGTAGTGGGTATGCATCAACAGCAGTATGGCTTTAGAAGGGGCAAATCGACAGAGGATGCCATATGTAGAGCAATGGAACTGATCGACTCGGCCACTGACAGATACGTGGTGGGCATATTCGTAGACATCTCGGGGGCATTTGACAACCTATGGTGGCCGGCGTTGTTTGGGCGGTTGAGAGAACTGCAGTGCCCAGGGCAGTTGTATAGAAGCCTGAAGGACTACTGCCGAAATAGATATGCCACCCTGAGGTGTCAGAGTATCAGCGTGCAGAAAAGACTGACAAAGGGATGTCCCCAGGGATCGGTCTGTGGGCCGGTATTCTGGGATGTGGGGCTGGAGCCGGGACTGCAGATCTTGGAGGAAATTCCTGAAATGCATGGGGTGGTCGCCTTCGCAGACGACCTTCTAATAGTGGTAGAAGGTAATTCAAGGAAGAGCCTGGAGGAAAGGTCCAATCGAGTGCTAGACAGGCTAGTAAGGTGGTGTAAAAGTGTCAAACTAAAGATGGCACCGGCGAAGACGACATTCATGCTGTTTAAGGGAAAGATGTTGCGGAATCCTGCAATAAAGGTTGAAGGGAAGAACTTGAGAAGGAGCCAAACGGTCAGGTACTTGGGAGTCACTCTCGATGAGAAGAGAAACTTCACGGCACATATAGAGGAAGTGATGGGGAGAGCTCAGCGGGTCATGAATAAGATTATAAGCATTGGGCGGAGGAGGTTCCACCTGCCTATGCGGATAATAAAGATATACCACCAAGTGATCCTTCTCTCTATTGTTGGCTATGGAGCGTGCGTCTGGGCGCACAGACTGAACAACGTCGTGCCGGCTAGGGCTGTTCGGAGTATACAGAGGAATGTCCTTCTGAGACTTACAGGTGCCTACCGGACAGTGGCGACAGACGCACTGAACGTCACCCTAGGTGTGTGGCCGTTGGACTTTCTGGTTAAGAAGAGGGCAATTGGGTACTGGAAGAAAAAGGACAACTGGGAGAAAGTTAGGATACTCACATCACCTGAGGTGGAAACATCCGAGGATGCAGTTTTTGCTCTGTTGAGGGAATGGCAGAGACGCTGGGAGGGCAGTGAAACTGGTAGGAGGGCTTATCAACTCTTTCCCAATGTGGTCGAAAGGATTGATAACGCACATCTGGAACCATCCCCGGGTCTAGTTCATTTCATCACGGGGAAGGGGCCATACCCAGAATCCTTAAGGAAAATGGGATTGGTCGAATCTGATCTGTGTGAATGTGGTGACGTGGGTACCCCGGAACACGTAGTGTTGGAATGTGCCCGTACGCTTGAGATAAGAAGACCTAGCCAGCAGGAAGTGCAGGGGAGACTGGTGGGTGAGCTCCTGAGAGATCCTGCCCATTGGAGGTTCCTAGACAAGCTGGCAGCGGAAGCTTCAGAAAGAGCCAAGGCGGAATATATAAGGGCAATGAAAGAGAGACGAGGACTGGGACAAAGACTAAACAGACGGCGGACCAGAGAAGGAAGTGGGGGAGAGACCAGTGACAGTGACAGGGATAGTGACGAAGACAATGACGAGGACAATGGAGGATACGAGGACAGAAACACGGGAAGCGGGACTGAGACGGACGCAGGTGAGGTCTCAGCGGGGGAATATAGGGAAAGGTGAAGGTTGTTTTGTGGAACTACTGACATACAACCTTCCACGAGGAACAAGGAGAGATGCCGGGAAGTGGCAAACACGAAGCCTTGTGGGACTGGCATATCAGTTCGGCTGATGGATCCGAAGGTTTACTGGGGTAACCCTGGTAATTCCGAGGGATCATCATTCCAGCCGAATAATGGGAAAGATGAGGGGAAAGAAACGGGACGCGTAGGGGAACCCTGTGACTGCAGATCCCTCTTATTGGAAACAAGAAGAGTAGGATTAGGTCTTGTGAGGGCCCTACGCGTCAAGATGGAGATAGGCGGCTGCTCTTCAGCCCCCTGGTACCATCGGAGCAACGGATATCCCCGGAGGATTACATTTATTTAGGTTAGCTAGTGGTAATATTAGGATAAGATTAGAATAGGATAGGGTAGGGATGGGAGGGTAATAGGAAGGGGTAGGGGCTATAGTATAGGAGCCAAAACCTGTTTAAAAATAAAATAAATTAGATGTGTAATAGTAGGAAATTTCTGTTATAATGTGTAATAAGGCCTGGATTAAAATTGTAAGATGCCAGGCTGAATTAGATTGGTAATAAAAAAAAAAAAAAGTTACTTGTAGACGGTGCTAAAATATATAATAGCAAAGTTGAATATCAGCCGGTCTATCATGTCCAATTCACCCCAAACATCAGGGATCGAATTTCCACTAGCGTCGGTAGGGTCCTTGAAGCTGAAGGCCGATGGCAGCGTGAGGACGGTGGCGTTGTGCAGAGCACCGACCACTTCTAGGATGTGGCCCGGTACAGAGCCCATATCCACGTCACCACTATCATGTGAGGGCGCCCACACACACACTGTTAAGTCCCGGGCGGATGCTACTTGCTCCCTCAGGCCGGCGTTAAGCTCGAATAGATCCCAATATTTTGAAATTAAATACATACATATTAATTACTATCGTGGGGGATAAAAAACACTGACAATTCTATAAAATCTATATCAGGACGCTAACTACCCATGGAGCAGTCGCCATCTGCCTGGCACATTCCGTCCTCGCTAAAAAGCTCTAAAGGGTCCGGTCTAGCCGGCGCTACCAACGCTTCAAGTGGAGGGGATGGGTTTTATTGAAAGTCTGTCAAAGTAACAAATACCACTGTAAACCAAAGACGTAATAAGCAAAATAGTTACGATTAAAATACATAAAACTTTTTAAAACATACCTGAATTTAATCAATTTTCCAGCGTGTCGAAATTCATTATGATGTTTAATAGCCGAAATTATTAATTATAGTGACCGAATGTAATGATTTCAAGTCTATTTATAGTCGCTTCAACAGGGTGTGCCGCATGTAAAAGTGGCGGCTTCTTACTGGTCGATATATTTTTTGCGCATCAGTTATTGCACGCGCCAGAGCTATTTACAGTTATCTGGCATTTGCGCTAGCTCTCACGCCAAAGATGGACGTCTTTCTTCGGCGCTGTCTAAAGTGATCCTATATACCATGAAGTACCGTCGGTCATGTTTATTTTTACAACAGTGTAAATGCAGGTACATATCTCGCCCTGTGACAGGAGGAGGTAGGTGGCTCGAGTCCCTGCAAGGTCGACAAACTCTAATCCTAACTAAAAGCATAAATAATAGCTTTGGCTGTTTTCACATTTCAACACTGAGCAAATGACGTTACATCATTAATTTTATTATTCTGTTTCTCTCTCATTCGGGTAAAGATATCAAGATGGAGGGTTTGATTCCCGACCTGGTGTTCAGTTGTAAATGACGTGCAAATGTGGGTACACATCTCACCCTGTGACGTAAGAAGGTCGTGGTTCAAGTCCCTTAGAAGGCAACAAATGCTAATTACTTCACATTTCAATCCCTGACAAATGATGTTGCACATTTTACCTGGTCAGAATCAGCTCTTACCTCACGCTTGCTTGAAGAGCTTAGTTCGAATCCCTATCGTGCATGTGTACCGAGGTCGGTTTCCTCCCTCATCGTCCCCGGATTGTGCTCCTGACGGGTAGTAGGACGCATTTCTATATAACGATAAGCTTAACTTAGTGGCTATTAGCAGTGAGGTAGGGGGGGATTGAATCCAGTTCTACCATGTCACTCGGCCTTCACACAAATGCAGGTACATTTTATATCTTCCTCAGCTCTGGTATTACTTATGAATGTATGTTGTTATATATTATTTCGTTAAAATATAGTTGTGAGCTTTAAATTCAAGTTACTCAATTCAATATTACCTATGAATTAATGTAAGAGTTATATTATTTCGTCAAAATATATTTTTGAACATTAAATTTAAGCTATTTAATTCAATATTACTTTTGAATTAATGCAAGAGTTATATATTATTCTGACAAAATAGAGTTGCGAACATTAAATTATTATTTTCTGTTGTTATTATAAGTGGCTCGAGGAATAAAACGGTTGTTTCCACTTTATCCTTGTGTAGCAGTCTACCTTCACAACGCATTTTATAATAATTTTTGTATACTTGAATCGATAGTTGCGTGATTTAAGGCGTCACTAGATGGTCGGTGACAGAGTGATCGATGTTTGAAGCAAATGCGGGTACACATTCTACCTGATCAACCGGCAAAATGGTGGGGGGTGCAGGAGGTACTGCAGTTCTAACAGACATAAGCTGTGCTAAAGATATCGAGGTTCGAATCCCGGTGTGCACGCCGTCTAAATGTCAGGCTCATTCAATTCTGGCGGGAAAAAAATTGAAGCCTTAGTCCCAGAGGGGGCCATTAGAATGCACATCCGAATCTGCGGCCTTCAGAAGGCAACGACTGATTCACCAAGTGGCCTTGGGGCAAGGGGGAAAGCCCATCTGAACCAGTGACATTGTGAAGGCCCCAACCGATGCACCAAGAGGCCTTGGGGGTTCATTACTCTTCAACAGGGTCATTTCCGGGTGGCAAAATGTATAATAAGTTACGGTTGTTGCGACATCGGACGACTTCACAGAGAGAGGGGTATGTTGAAGTGAGGATAGAGGGGTTAAGTGAAAGGCAGTCCAACAGGGTCTTGCGAGAGGAAGCAGTCAGTGTAGCTTGGTTCACTCTGTGTCGTGGTGATGTAAGGAGGGTGGGGAGTGAAGGAAAAGTGAAAGGGTTCATACGGCCGTGATACGTTGTCAGCTGCTCGGTGGCCACACTCTTCACTTAGCGGCTGTCGGGAAAGGTTCGTGCTCCGTGCCGATGCCACGAGAGGAGCTCCCGACGCCGTAGACTGCACGTCAATAAATAAATAAATAAACTCCAACGCCTTGTCTCAATCCTACTCAGGCATAAATAGCCAATGAGCACAAATAAAAAACAAATGAGACAAGAATAAACAAGTTTGGAACTCTGGAAAGGGGGTCAGGAGAAAGGGAGGGTGTCAGGAGGAGGGGAGGGGGGAAACCAACAGCCAATCAGAGAGCAAGGGGGCGTGGTCACGTGATCAAATTCAGTCTATCACAGAGCTGTCCCCATAGGACGTGCTAGGTAGTGTGGAGTCTTGGCATTCCACACATTCACAAGTTGTGATAAATACACGTCTTGTCAGGGGTGAAGGAAGGATTTGGCCGGATTCTGTTAAGATCAAACTAATTTTCAAGTCAACATTAAATTTGTTGTAACCTGTACAAAACGGTTTTTATGTGTAATAATTTAGTTTCCCCGTGTCTTACTATCTGTTCAGGCTATACGATTATAAGATTAGTACTTTTTTGGGGTAGGGATGGTTAAAGAAGCATTTTAGAGGTACTCTAACCGCATTTTAATGGAAAACCATTTAGTAAAAACCACCCCCAGTAAACCCAATTGGGATTCGAATCGTAAATAACGCCTCAGACCAATCGGCCACTGAAGCAGCTAATTTTATTGTCAATGTGGGGATGTAGGTAACCCAAGAAAGGTTCAGTGTTTCTTCAGTTTTTATAGAAAATTAGTTTTTTAACAAAATAAATTAAATATTGCTTCTATACAAACATAGCGTTAAATATTATTCACACGATGTACTCAACAATTGTTGAAAATCTGTCAAGGTTGTCCTAGAATTTAATGAAATCTTTTTCTCTTAATTTAAAAGGGTTGCCATCTACTGTCACTGTACTCATGACAGATATTCAACAACAGTTCCTGTTGATATTACCATGTGAAGAAAATTAAACTTTATAAATTTGTTTATTTTGACCAAAAAAAAAATAGTTCGCTCTAAAATTTACAAAAACCATTACATTTTCTTGCGTTCCCTATATCCCAACCTTAAGTGAAATGATAACAAATTAATAGATTTAGGTAAGAGATTAGCAATTCTAGAACTTAGAAGGCAATTTGGTTCATTTATGACTCTACGCTCAGACTAAATCTTTATTCAAGTTGGCTACCTTACAAAAAGGAGTTATTAATCCGCTTTACACACGAGCGCTAAAATATCTCCATAAAATATATTTAATACTGCTTTTCCTTGGTCTAGATTTTTTTGTTTGTTCCCTCCTACCCCTACGCCATACCACCTGTTAAATCTATCAACCTTTGAAAGTTATTTTAATTAGGGAGAAATGAGGAAGGTAGAATTTAGAGGAAATTTTCCCACATTTGCATGGAAGAAAAATGGTAATCCTCTAGGGAATAAACACTCTCTTATCTCTTGGCTGGAATTCAAACCCCGACTTACTCGTCACCAGAAAACAGCATAAGATAGTCCTGACATTTAGTTCGTGTGTCTACCAATGCAGCTGGCTAAACATAGTAAGATTTTGGTAGGAAGAAACATTTAGAAAATACTATCATAATGTTTACGGTTAGCAATGACAATTTTATCATGTTGATGTTGATAACGATATTGAAATATCTATCAAACGTGACAGCCCCAGGCGTGAAAGTAGATTTAGTCAATTTCTTAGTTGTTAGAAAAGTTTCTTCTTATTAAATTTGGATTGTAATTTTAAGTTGGTGGTACACAGTCGAAATAGCTTTTTCAAGAAGACAAGGTATTATAGAAGAGGACAATGTTCTGATTTATGTTATGATAGTCTGAGCCTGCTTTTGAAGAAGACAAGTTTCCTCCAAGATCTAATACGAGGAGAGAGCACAGTAATCCCGTGTAGCAAATAGTTGGTGTGGACGTTGAAGTGATGAAGCTCCATCTTCGTGCCTTGAAGGAGGGGAGCAAGGGACGTATTTTATAAGGCCTAACGACAGTCAGCTGTTATTGTCAACTAACACCAACCACCGTCTTGCAGCTTCTACTAGGGAACCACAGCGGAAGAAGAGTTCATCTTCAACGAGATAACTCATTTCATCACATCAGCTCATTTTGTTCGCCATTAATGAGAAGGTAAACTTGATAAACAAGCGAGCATTTATATTTCCCCTAAAAGTAATATTACTATATTAAGCTATTTATAAAATCTATATGAATTATTTTCAACAGATAAGTCAATATTATTAATTATAATGATTACTTATTGATTTTTCTTCTTATCATCAATGGATGAAATTTTTTAAACGTCAATTATTTTTCTGATTTTAAAATAGACTCTTCTTTTATATTACTATTAATATGTTTTAATTAAAAATATTTAAAACGAACTTGATCCAGTTTAATTCTTACAATCAGTTCTCCTTTTGTGGTTTTGTAATGTTATGATGGATTATATAGCAGATTTTTAATGTATTTGAATAAGAAAATCTTTTAATTTATCTCGAATATTGAGGCTAGTTTTTGAAAAAATAGCAACTGTTTGATACAAATTATCTTAAAGGTACGGTAGTCTCACTAAATTTATAGTATGTGATGAGTGATGTATAATTTCACCAATATATTTAATGTATACTAGCATTTTCCCGTGGCTTAGCTCGTGTTAAACAATACACCAACACATTCAACAACATCAAATGATAGAAAAGAATTAAACTTCAATAGCAGTGTTTTATGTGCTATGAAGATCACGAAGAAACACGGATTAACCCCCCCCCCCCCCCCATTCCCTCCCCCTCCACACCCCAGCTCATGGCACGTGCCATCTTATGTACCCACAATATCAGCCGAGACTAATATTCACAGCTTACACCTAGTTTTTTTCTACACTACTTCGTTCGCTGATGAGCTAGCTTGATTTTATATGGCTTGTATGGTTCTCTGAAAAATAAAGAGTACAACAGAAGTAGTCCAAACTCAATATAATTAATACTTTTTAAGTTTACTGGAAACAAACAAATGGACAAACAAACAAATGGACAAACAAACGTTCTAAAAATTAATTATTTAGTGTTCTTATCGTTTATACTACCAATAAGGAAAGGAAAACCACTCAAAAATTTGAACGCGCAGAAAAATCTATAGACGATATGCCCGTTCTTTCCATGGGGAATTTGTATAGAAACTTTGTTCTTTTATAGTATATAAAACTAATCATAGGTGAAAGTAGCCAAATCTTAAATTATCTATAAATATTAATTATTTATTGTTTCAAAATTGTGTTACAAAATGTGAAAATTAGGCTGAATAAAAGACAAAATCAATATACAAAAATATCTAGATATAACACATTGTGCTAAATGCCGAAATTTCTTTTGGAGACTAATTTATAGCTTTTCTCTACACAATATATGTACTCTCGATTATTGATGGTAGTTAAGAAAATATATAAGAGTACCCTATCATAAATAATGGGTTGTTAAAAAGTTAATCAAATTGAAATTACATATAGCTTTAACAGTTTACAGTATAGATAAAGAATTATTAATTTTCAATATTTTTGGCCTGATTCAATCAACTATTTTAAATCCGCCATGTTAACTTTTCAATTTTAGGACTTTTCTAAACAACATTATCTTAAATACTATCAGCATGCTTGGTTTTAGATTTCTAGGATTTTTAGAAGTGTTTGAATAATTCATATCGACAGACAAATATTAAAACTATATAAATTATGATGCTCAATTTCCGGATGCACTCTTTATATAATTTTCAATCAAAAAACAAATATGGCAACCAATACATTTTGAAAACAATCTTTGAAATGAAACATTAATCAGCCCATAAACTGAGTTCACAAACAAACGTAATCCATAAAACGCAACATTTTCTTAAGAGCGGTCATAAGATATGTAAAAAATAGATTATATTCATTGTTACAAAAACATATGGGAAACATGAGCATCACAGTTTAACAAAGAGCATGAATATTCAGACCTTTATGGTTGTTTAAAGTCGGACCTCTACATGTATTTAAATATTTCAATCCTCTACCACAGTGAGAAGTTTTTTAAGCACCGTGTCTTACTGCCAATTCAGGCTATAAGAACATTATGTATTAATTATGTTAGTGAGATATGGATGAGTAAGGTTGAGTTTATAGGAAGGGGAGTTAGAAAGGGAAAACATCTAGTAAAACTCCCTCTCAATACACCCGACTGGTATTCGAACCCTGATCTCCCTGCCATATGCAGTATATTATATTGCGAGAGTAACAAGTTAGATCATGCGGCCACCGAAGAAGGTTCAATGAGAAGTAACTTCTTACGTAAGTTTGAGAAATTTCTATGTCTCCCGTTTTTCAAAACCCCACTTAAAATTTTAAATATTTAGGAATTATTGGGGTATTTGGAATAACCCCACTACATTCCTGGAATTAATTTTCAATGTTGTCTAAAATTAAATAGTGGTTTGAGCTTGTTTTGGTAATTAAATACAGAAAACATTTAATTTTTTATATATTAGTGTATTTAAGCTTTCTATGTGTCTTGGTTTTTGAGTTATTGAACTTAAATCCAATAAGCATAGCTGAGAAAAAGGCCAAAAAGAAGGGTTTCAAAGTCGCTATCTTGAAAAAAATTTAAGGACGTAATTTTTAATTAGCCTATATGCTAACAGGACGTCCAAATTATATCAATACGAATCAATCAGCAGAAAAATGTGTACAGTTGTTTGAAGGTGATTGAGTAGCAAACAAACAAACAAAAGGCAGATATTTAATATTTATATAATTAGTAGGGTAAAAGTAAAAAAAACAGTTTCACATTTGCTAGATTCCCTAACTAATAACTACTATACAAAGTTTAAGATTTTCATGGTACTTTGCTTGGAATCCTTTCATTCTAGCAATCGCGCCTATTAAGACTTCAGATTCACAATATGTGTAGTAAAAAAACTAAGGGTACCAAAAGAAAGTATTTTGTACCAAGTTTTCAATTTCTATGTTTCTTGATTTTTAGCTACCCGAATAGATGGTCACATTGTTTAATGTGCTAGGCTGATTATGGGTGTTAAAGAGTTTTAAGGTGCATGCCTAACATATTTGCCTAGACACTTATTGAAACTTTAAAATTGCTTTATTAATTTGAGTCCAAAGATGGGACTCCCAGTCGACATATATTTTGATTTTTTAAATACACCAGAAGAGCACACATTGGTGTTTCACTAAGTAAACTTGAAAAGTACCACCTTTCTATTGTTCTTGGGTTTGAAATTACAGACACCAGAAGTCACGGGCTTTAAGGCGTCAAGATCTCATAATCAACTCCACTCATAGTAAATCATCATGGAACCCAGATATTTGGTTCACATTGTCCAAATTTCCTTAAAACCTAATTAATGTATTTCCACTTAACCGCTAATGAGAGGTTGACCTCGGTAGTCTTGTGGTAAAGTGCTCGCCTCAGGATCCGATGATCTTGGTTTAAAACCTATCCGGGGTCGATGGATTTTTATTGAGTGATAAAAATCAATAGAACAACACTCTTCGGGGAGGGGGGGGGGGGGGGAGTTGGTCCTATGTCGAGTGTGGCATGTAAAAGAGCCCTGGAAGATAAGGTGTGTGAAAATACCTTTCCTGGCAAAATTGGTAGGCCCTTTCACACTCGCTCATTGAAATTCCCCTGTGCTAATACCATCAGTGGGTTCAGAAAGTGTACGTTAAATACCTCAAATAAAATTTAAAAATAAAAAATGAAAGGGGTAGAGAAAAACTAAACTAAATCTTACAATATTAGATAAAAATGTATTAAAAAATATGTCTTAGTTTTTAAATAGTCGGTTATGTGCTGTTGCTTATTTTTTTACGATTTTAATAGATGTTCTGCCTTTTAATGTGAGAATTAATCTATTTGTCTTAATATGTATCCATGTGAATGTAATATCAATTAACATAAGATGTTGAATTTTATCTAGGTGTAA
Source organism: Timema cristinae (assembly GCA_039000515.1). Taxonomy (NCBI): domain Eukaryota; kingdom Metazoa; phylum Arthropoda; class Insecta; order Phasmatodea; family Timematidae; genus Timema; species Timema cristinae. The sequence goes on along the minus strand of JBCFYV010009882.1, from coordinate 70,746,393 downwards.
GTTTTATTTGTTAAAGAATAACGATTTACCTATTAATGTGAATATGAGGCATTCAACACAAAACAAAGTTTCCCTTTGGATTTAAGATTAAAATGTAACTCTTTGGATTGCAATCTACTTGATAAGTAAGAAAGAAAAAAAATCTACATTCATTGCTTGTTGATATTTCAAAACCACTCGTTGCGAAGGAAATTTGCAAATAAGATTTACACATTAAAAGTTACCTAATATAGTTGAAATATTAAAAATTTAAAACGCAAGTGTAACCACACTGACCGCTGATGAGATAGCGTGATAGTATATAGTTTACTTTTCCTTTATTCTCGAAGATATGGAGTATAAAAGAATTCTCATCTCAATCTGATGCGTACTTTTTGAGTTTACTGGAAAACAAACAGAATGAAATCAAACTTACAGAACAATTTACAATTTTATTATATGTATAGATAGCAATGTGTTATAGTATACCAGATACGTAGCCTATAATTCAGATATTTATAAATTGAAAAGATGACAAAATATTTATATAATATTTAAAATCGTTGTTTTAACATATCAAATATTTTAATTCAATGGCCAGCAATAAAACTTTCTTTAATTACTACTAGTTTTAAGAATGTCTGTGACAGGCTGATATCAATATTATCCAACCTAACAAAACCGAATCTTCAATTAGTTGAGCTTTTTTTCGGTTAGATGAGCTTTCGGAGTCAAATCAAAATACGGCAAATCGCACTTTTCATTCAAGCAAACAAATGCACGATATAATTATGTATGTATCCTACCTTCAAAGCAATATCCAAGAATACTTCAATTTCTTCGGGTCTAGCTGTAGCTCATAAACACATTTTCTAATATATTTATAGTCACAAACATTTAAAACATAACACAAATTCACAAATATTACTTTTAGATACGAACCAACAAAGTAAACTATAGAAATCAAATCGTGTATATTTCCTATAATTTATATTTGGATTTCAATTTAAAATAACCCGCTTTGGTGGCCGCATGGTGAAAGTCGCTACCCTGATAGTCGACTAGACCACCGATGACAGGGATATTGGGGGTCAAATCCCGGTTGGGTTTAGTTAGGGTGGTTCTAACTAAGATTACTTTCCAGAATAATAATATAAACACTTAATAACAAAACCGAAGAGAATAATTAGGCAATAGCCTACGTTTATAAATCTACTTGCTTATAAAATAGGAAACACAATTAGTTTAACTAGGGGCATGCATAGCATTTTTAAGTGGATGCATTTGTAGCATGCCTCTTATTTCGCAATCTACCACACAAATCACACATTTGTTTATAGATGGAGCAGCTTTCGTGAAGCCATATCGAGCAGTTAGTGCACCTAATCCAGTCTGATTGATATTTTGTTTCGGAGTAGAGCTCAAAACATTCAACACACTCTGCTTCGTTGTAGTCTTCACTATTCTCATCATCTGATAACAGTACGAGTTCATCGTGGTCTTCAGATGAAGAGGATGAGTCACAATTTAGACGCTCTTTAGCTCCCTGCCGTGGTTTAGGCCTAGTGAATCTACATTTTAATTGTTCAGTTTCTTTAAGCCTACACACACTAAGCGTTTTAGGTTCCCTTCTCACTTCTATCTTCAATTTTTTCTTTTTTAATTGTTTTTTTTTCTAATTCTGTTAGCAAAAGATATTTATTCTTATTAGTTACTTTTTCTTTCTATTCAGCTGTTGCGGCATTCTTCTTTCTTCTATCCTCGATGTAACTGGGGTTAGTTACATTTGCAGCAAACGGTTTTCTCTTGGAAGTTGAAGGTCTTAGAGATTTAGGAATTGGTGATATTTCCATCATAACTTTATTTGGGGTCAATGGGATTGATCCAGTAGGTGAAACTTCAGTGGTAGTTGGAGCTTGAAGATGTTGGTTTAAGGGAAGTGTGCTACTGGATGTGGAAGAAACTGCAGTGGTAGTCAAGGTTTGAAGATGTTGGTTTAAGGTGAGTATGTTACTAGATGAAGCAAAAGAACCTGCAGGAGGGTTACTTGGGTTTGGTAAAGCTGGTGTGACAGTTAACAGGGATCCAAATATGTCAGGATTATCAGGGATTTGGTCACAGGATAGCAGATAAGCACGTTCTGGGTTAGCGTTCATGTCCAAAGGATATATTCCTGTTGCTCAGAAGGCAGTGATTCCCATTTGAGAGGTAGCACTGCGACTGCAAGCCAAATTTAACGACTAGGCATAATCATCTCTTGTAACCTTGTTTCTTGGTCTCACCATTTTTGCACAAGCATCTTTGAAATACGTTTTAAAAGGTTTGAAGACCACTCGGTCCAAAGGCTGCAGGTAGTTCTTTGTGTGGCTAGGAAGACACAAAATTATAATTTCACTGTACTGTACAGTTTGAAATAACTGTGCAGAGTTCATGTGGGTGGAATGACAATCTAAAATTAACAAATTGTTTCCTCTTGGCTTACGAGGAATAAAATTACCTGTAAGCCAGTTCATGAATAATTTCTTACCAATGTAGCCAATTTTTTCCCCCTCATTTTTATATGTTTGCCAGGTGGTGCATCCTTTCAATACTGAGGCTTCTGATAGGTGCCTTTAAACACGCCGTAGTGGGGCAAAAATTACCCCTCAGCACTGCAGCAGGCCAACACCCTAATTGTTTCCCCTTTCTTGGCTGATGTTACCATGTGAACCTCTTTGCCGCCTTTTGCGGCAATAACCTGGCCAGGGTCATTATTTAGCTGGGTCCCAATTTCATCTGCATTCCAAATGTTTTCCGGTTTATCCATTAGATTGTGCTCAACCATAATTTTTGTCAAAAGATCAAAGTAATGTTTAACTACTTCTCTGTTCATACCTTCTGTCCTTTATATGTTGATACCTTCAGCTTTTCTCACAGAAAGCTCGGGGTTGTGACGCATACAATAAGCCAACCAAACGTCACCTGTCATCCTACTGTCTTTGTTGAAAGTGTGTTGTATTTTTAAAGATTCTGACAAATCATAAGCTAGTGTACGCACATCTTTTCTGAAGCTTTTTTATGTGGCTTACGAGCTTCTTTTCTGCATCAATTCCAAGCTGTGAAGATGGCCCAATATTTTGCTTAGTAAAATTGTGTTTTTTTATTTTGTTTCTTAAAGTTGTTAATAGTATATTGAACTGTTTACTTGCCTGCCACAAAAAGAGTTTCTCTATTGACACGGCCTCAGCAGCTCTTCCCAGGTCCTCTTCTGACCAGGAAGCGTGGGTGGTTCTGATCTTATAGATGTTAGGCATATTTGTCAGATATGAACATAAGAACAAAATCCTCAGGTTATTACAAAACCGTCTGAATATTTACATTTCACTGGCCACATTTTAGGGATCCATATAGGCCTAGCTCGCAGCTCTCTTGTTTGCCTGACTACCAGCTCTGAGTGTCAGAAGCGACCCTCAGAGAAGGTAGGTGGCTTGTTAATACCTAAGAGTACCGATCTGTAGGCACAGACCATGACCTCTTTTTGTGAAAGTATTTATTGATAGTGGGAAGCAAATGGAGTGGGGGGTAGGGAGTTGTGAATTAGAGAGCGTGTTGTGTTGATAAGTATCTATATAGAGCCCTAGTACACTGTGATGGAGAACACAAGCGTAGTCAGGCCCTATGTGTAGGATTGTGTATGTAAGTTCTAGAAGGGCTGTAAAAGAATGTGAACAAGATTAATGTATGCACTGAATGAAGGATGAATAAGTGATTGTGAATTTGTGAAGATGATATTTGGGTGGGGTTCTAGTCCAGTCTCGGCTTTTTGTATAGCCTGGGCTCGTGGGGGTCGTACTGCCCTAGGCTTCTGATTATAGGGTTCTCCTCCAGCAGGAGGTTCTTTTTGTAGAAGCTCGCGTCCCTTTTCAAGAATATGTCTCTTAGAGTAGTGGTGCCCGTCTCTGCGTGGATGCGCGCATTGTTAGTTCTTGTATTGACTCCAAGAATTCCTCGGAGAACCCTATTCTGGACCACTTGGAGCTGGTTCAGCACGGTGGGAGAGGCGTAGCTCCACGCCTCGCAAGCGTATACAAGTATGGGAAGTACTAGAGCTCTGTATAGCATCAGTTTCGTCTTAATGTTGAGGTGATGGCTCTTGAAGAGCGAGTAGTTACGGATGAAAATCCCCAACGCTTTTTTTTTGGTGGATTCCACATGGGCTTTCCAAGTTAGGCGGGAATCGATCGTGACGCCGAGGTATCTGAGCTCTTTCGAGTAGGGGATAGCTTCGCCCAAAACTCTGAAGTTGTGTTGTGGCTGGGCCCTCCTTTTGGTTATGTTTATGGCCGTGGATTTGGTTGGGTTCACCTTGATTCGCCACTTCTCTAGCCAGTCGCTGAACTTGTCCAGGTACCTCTGCATATGGTTGTAAGCATACCGAATGTTTTTGTGCGCAGTGAAGAAAAGGGTGTCGTCCGCGAAGAGTCTTACCCTAACCTTAGGGTCTGTCGGGACGTCGGCTACGTACACACTGTACAGGAATGGGGACAGAGCGGACCCTTGTGGCACTCCCGCTTTGATGTTGTGACGGGATGATCTCTTGCCTTCCATTTTTACCGCAAAACAGCGGCCTCGGAGGAAGTCCCTTATTGTGTGGATATATGATCTTGGGAAGTTGAAGGAGATCATCTTCCGTAGGAAGCCGGTGTGCCAGACCTTGTCAAACGCCTTCTCCACGTCCATGAGGACCGCAAGTGTATATTGTTTCCTGTTGAAGTTCTCTGTTGTTTCTTCCACGAGGCTGGTGATGGGGTGAACCGTGGAGTGATGGCTCCGGAAACCAAACTGTGAAGGGGGGAGTACGCGTTGTTGGTGAGCGAAGAGTTTAAGCCTCTCGAGTATGATCTTCTCGTATAACTTCCCGAGGCTGCTAAGCAGGCTGATTGGCCTCCGGTTTTGTGCGAACTTGGGGTCCTTTCCCGGTTTCCAACATGTTAGAAAGTAGCCCCACCCCAATGCTGCGGAGAAAATGGCCGTCAAGATGGTGATGACTATAGCGGGGGCTTGGCAGATCATCTCGTTCGAGATCTTGTCTGCTCCCGGGGATTTCCTCTTTTTCAGTTTTCGTATGTTCTCTTCAACCTCAGGTCTGGATACTGGAGGTGGTAGTTCTTCGATCGGTTCCTCAAAGAATATATTCACCGCTTCTCTGGTCAGTGTTGAAAATTCCTCGTCTTGAGGCTCGAGGTTGGCCGTGAATTGGTCCTGCAGAGACTCCGCTATTGCTTCGGCTTTTTCCTCAGCTGTGTACTTCATCCCCTGTCTTCCGTGGATGACCGATGTTTTGGGTCTTTGGGAGCAGTCTTTAAGCCGTTTGGTGATAGACCAGACGTTGTCCCCTCCGTTGACAGTCTCTGAGACAAACTCGTTCCATTGTATAAGCTTTAGTTGTTTGGCCCTGCGGCGAACTTGAGCCCTCAGTCTATTGTAGGCTTCCCTATGTCTCGGGGAGCGGGAAGTCTGCCATTCGTGCCTTGCCTCTCTCTTCTGTGCTATTAACAGATTCAGGTCTGGGTGATCTCTCTTTACATTGATCAACGGAGCTTCATAGACGGTTGACTTTCGATGGGATAGGCCTATACCTCCTTGGTTGCGACTTACATATTGGGTGTGCCATCTCTCCTAACCAACCAATGCGCCATCTCTCCCAAATGGGTAGGAGAGATGGCACACCCCGCCATTATTCGATAGAATATGCTGGATGCACCGGACAACAGTACATCACATGCCCACCCAACCTACATCACTCATAGACTATGGATTGCTCGTTATTTCACATATAAATATACTAAATAAAAAATAAATAATGAAAATTGAAAATTAAGCTAATTACCATTATCATATGACTCACAGAAATATGAATAAAGATAGACACGCTAATACAAACAATGAACGAAACTTTCTCCACACACAATGAGTTCCACTGCACGCTTACCACTGAGCACCTGCGCCCTTTGGGACCCATTGACCTTGATTCCAAAGGGTGCACCATCTCTCCTATAAATGGTTTCCATTCTCCCTCCACAGAAATGTTGGTTCACTTCCTCTAAAATTCAACCTTCTTCATCCCCAACACATTAGCATAGTTAGTACATAGACGTTTCCCTAACGAGTAGTAAAACACTGCGATTTAAAAACATATCATTAAATATTTCCTGTTAAGTTTTGGGGTTCTAACGTAAGCACGTTATATACACACAAACCAAAAATCAAATATTAGTTTTATTTATAATATGTTATTATTTGTTACACTGAAGTGTTAGCTGTCTTTTAATTAGAGTAGTAATCGGTTCGTATGGATACATATAAATGTAAATTCAAGCTCAAATTAAATGTTTTTAACGTTACCTCTAAAATTTTCACTGATCAAAGAAACAATATTTACTGACTGACATGATTACAAATCAAACAAACCATAAATTTAAAGTAAGTAAACCAGCATTTGCGCGGATGAAGAGGGTAAAACCATTTAAGTATAACCTACCTCATTACACCCTACCGGGATCAAACCCCGATCTCCTTGTCTTCAATAGTCCACTATATTGCTTCGAAAGTGGTGCCTTAGACCATGCAGCCACTGAATTGTGTTTTAGTTATTTTAATCATGGTTTAAAATGCTATGATCATGAACGTAAAAAAAAAATTTCGATTTGTGATAAAGAAAGATGTGGCTACATACAGTAAATCCTAAACGCATATTAGAAATACTAGCTATTCTGAGTAGAAATTTTTCGATTTAAATATCTTTGTTTGGATTGTAATTTGTGTAATTTGTTATTCTTATATCAGAGGGGTTGCACAGGCTTTCCAGGAATTCTGGGCTTCCTCTGTCATCCCTTCGGTTCATTGGGGTGGAAACTAATCCCAGAAGCTCGCGTTCAATTCCGGCTAGCCTCATAGACAAAATGTTCTTAGACATTGTGATATCTCATTCTCCTTCTAGGTGAAAGTGACACTAAGGGCCAGTTACATAGTCAGACTTATGGTGGTATGAAATAACGCTTCTATGTGTGAGTGTATGCTTAGTGGCACGTTAGTAGCTCCGAGAACACCAACGTTCCGCCTTCTAGCCTATGTTGACTAGAGCAAACCAACGTCACTGAAGGCCGTTTCACATGACGTGTCCTTGTCGCGCGTACCTACTAACGCGCGTCAGGTCTACTCTACGCCGCGTTTTAATTATTGAATCTTTTCGCATTAACGATTTCTACCACGTGGTTTGCCGATGTATGGAATGAATCATCAACTACAACATATATATATATATATGGTATATATATATCATATATATATGGTGTATACATATATGATATATATCATATATATTATATATCATATATCATATATGATATATATCATATATATTATATATCATATATGATATATATCATATATATGATATATATCATATATATTATATATCATATATCATATATGATATATATCATATATCATATATGATATATATCATATATATTATATATCATATATCATATATATTATATAGCATATATCATATATATTATATATATAATATATATTATATATGATATCATATATATATTATATATAGCATGTGTGATATATATATTTTATATATCATATGTGATATATATAGGATATATAATATATATATATATAGGATATATATAATCTCCAGAAAAGTGCGGTCAGTAGCTTGTTAGTGTGTTCACACAATGGAGTTGAATAGAAAACAAACAATGGTAGCGTATATATTACACCGAAGGCTACAAAGATAAAAGAAACAAAGATGTGTTTGGGTTCACCTACTAATTGGTGTGCGATTTACTGCGGGTGAGCTCCCCCTGATATTTAATAAATTAAGGCAGTATTCACCTAATTTTTTCAATTATTTTCAAATGTCAATATCATCATTTGACGAGCTACTGATTATCATACGCCCAGCAATTCCCAAGAAGTGATACCAATTTGGGAACTGCTATTACTGCAGCCGACACTTCCCGGCTCCCAGCCACCAAGAGCTGGGGTGAGAAGAAAGAGGAATAAGAATCAGACATTACCTTGCACCAAGAGAGCAAAGTTACAACTGAAATCGCGCACTAGTAACCGTTCATGTGAACGGTCTCCTTATTTTTCTTTGATGTTGAGCAATGCCACCAGCCCCAACCGTCAAGAAAACGTCAAGGAAAGAGCATTGAAATCAAGCCGTTGTGCGTTAGACCAATCGCGCGTTGACCGTGTGAAAGGACCCACATAGACCAATGTATCGTGACCAAACGCAAGGAGACACGCACGACAAGGAAATGCTTGTGTGAAACGGCACTAAGAGTCCAGTCGCACCAAGAGCCCACATATTGACATTCTTGCATACGGCCCTCAGTATGCCTCAAGTACGGTACTATTTTAATACAGAACGACACTTACCTAGAAAAGAATGCAGGCCTAAAGGGCTAGTTTCATATGCGGCACTAGCCCATTCCTTTCGTGTTTAGGTAGGTGTCGTCTTTTAATTAGTAAAGCGCCGCACTTGAAGTATACTAAGACTCACTATGAAACTGGCCTTGCAATTTCATCTCTGAGGTAAATGCGTTGTTAATATTGATGACATTCCATATGTTTTTGTCATACAGAAATAGGAATGATCAACTTGGTTACGTGGCTCTCGCCACACCATATTTACAGCAAATTGCTTATTTTGAGTTTAGAATTTAGTCACATCCTCAGACTCGTTGTGGATGTAGTAAAGGGCATTATGTGAAGACCAGTTTCCGTCCTGGTCGTAATTCTTGTGAACAAAATACATATAAAATGCACGTTTAGTAACGCTAAAGATTCATTCCTTGGAGTTTTCGTTGTAAGCCTATCACATACCTAGCAGAAATTGCCAGAGTGATTAGTTATTATTACATTTATTTTCCTTCAGCATTATAAGAATACAATGGTAAGCAAAACACATGAGATAAAAACACTCTCCAGATAAAGCCATCTCTCCATTACTGAAAGAGCCTTTGAGTGAACATAAATGCATACAACAACGATACTGACCGAAATCCTACTGCCATCTATGAGCAAATGAGAACAATATTTGGCTAAATATCTTAACATTGTCATGTTTAATTATAATTTACCTATTATATTTGCATTCAACTATACTGTAGGTCATATGACAGATCAGGGCCCTATTCCTTCCACTAAATCCAGGGGCGTAGTGTCAGGGTAGACTATCAGACTAAGTCGCTCCCCAACTTTCTATTGTACAATTAATAAAAATAAGTACCAAAGATTTATATACTTATATACGTTTTAAAACAATTCCCAAAGTAGTAAAACCTACATAAATGCTTCTTACTCAGGGAAAAAAATATCAAAGTTGTCAAACTGTTTGGAATTTAGATGCAGGGTTAGAATATTAATAAATCAGTATTACTCTTAATGTTATGAATATAAACAGTTACATAAACAATACTAAATTAATATCTTCAACTTACAAATACTGGTTTATTAAATGTATACGCAATATCTTGTGTGAACAGTTTTAATTATTTTTATACCTGGCAACGTTGCGATTTTAGCGTTTGTCAAGGGTTTTTAGGAACATTTGGCGGAAAATGATGGGGGCATAATATTCCACAAAAGATTTATCTGAAAGATAATGATACATGTAACTGCCCGACCACCTGACTTAAAAACGTCTTCCCACATAGGCCTTTAGTAAGATTTCACTCATAAAGAACACAATTAATTACGGGTGAATTAAACAATTGAGCTTATATTTTAAAAATGATAGTATTTTCATGAGAAATCTTGTGGTTTTCCCGTTTTGGCCCTCTGGATCTTTCTAAAAGTATTGTAAGTTACGTATAACTTTGACTCTGAAAACAATGTTTGTGTAACGTTTATGTTCAAATTATTTAAAATACTGGAAGAATGTTCAAAGGAATAGGCAATAAGAGTGAATGTAAGAGTTATAGGACAGTTAGCTTGTTGATTATTCCAGGCAAAGATTTTGAGAATGCCTTAACTGAGAGGTTGCGGGAAAAACTCCTGACAAGATTTGAGGTGTACAATGTGGTCTCATGCTAGGTAGAGTTTTCATGGACCAGATAATTGCATTGCAACAATTGATTGAGAAATGTATGGCAGAAAGTAATACATTTTATTATGCATTTGTTGGTCTGGAGAAAGCGTACGACCGGGTGAATAGAAGGATGTTATGGAATATTCTGGGAGAGTATTACGTGGTTGCATGGTTAGTAAATGCAATTATGGCAGTGTGTGATGAAAGTAAAACGTGCGTTAGGGTGGATGGAGATTTGAGCGAATGGTTTGACACTGAACAGGGTGTTAGATAAGGGTGTGTTATGTCTTCATGTTTGTTTAATGTATTCATGGATAAGCATATGGAGGATGCTTGTGAGGAAGCGGTTGGTGTGCAAATGGGTAATGTGAATGTGAGAGTGGTGCTATATACAGAAGATGACTTATTAATCTCTGAAAATTAAAGCGATTTGAAGAATGGATTAAATAGTTTGAATGGGGTGATAGACATAACAAATCTTCGTATAAATATATCCAAATTTAAGATAATAGTTTTTGATAAGGACGGATCAGAAAATGATTTTCAACTTAGTATAAATGGAAAATTGTTAGAACAAGTGAATGATTTTGTGTATCTAGGCAGAAATATTAGTTAAAATGGAGAATATATGGTTAAAATTGACGGAAAGGTAAGTGTATCTTGGAGAGAGGTTGGATATATGTGAACGATTGCTATGAATGA